>CM053586.1:39245158-39276343 GCA_028646515.1 Pseudochirops corinnae | reverse complement strand
AAGTATATAAGTTTAGCATATAACTGCCAGAGCTCTCCCGCTTTATTTGTGTGATTCCTTCTTCCATAGATGTTGATTCCAGCTGGTGCCTCCAGCCCTTCTCCTTGCTTCTTTAAATGTTTCCTGGACACCAGATCAGAGCGTCTGTCATCTGTTATCCCTCCCTCTCACTACATGACCCTTTTTTTCCAGCTGGACAGGTCCATGATGTAGGCTTTTACCCTACTGCTTAAGCACAAATTGTCATTGGTGCAACCTACTTTTACTCATCATGCACTTTTGGGTTGCATATGATTTTGATTCTCCTGAAATCATGGAATTCACATGATCCACAGCCGTACGTAGCATCACTAGAAGAATGGTTGTCAAAAAGATGCGCTTTTGTGGACATTTAATATTATTGAAAGTGCTGGACAGTTCTCTAAATGGGAGTCCAGCCCAGTTTCCTTTTCCATTCTGGGTCCTGTTTTCAAGATGTAGAGGCTACCTCAATATACCACCTGTCCAGCTGCCTGTTATAAGCCAGCTAGTATGTGTGTATTTGCTCTCACTTTCTTCTTGGCATTTCTTGTTAGATTAAGCTCCTCTTTCAGTGTATAGGTTCCTCTTCCTTTTCCCTGGGTTCTTTTCTCCATTGCTCTTTTCATCTCTTTGCATATTGTCTCTCTTGGCCGTCTTATCCAATTTCATAGCTTTCATTTTCATGTTTTTGTGAAAATAACTTACAATTCAACATATTCTGTCCTTGTCTCTCATCTGAGCTCCAGTCCCTTATCCTTATTTCCATCTTTGAGCTAGAAATCTTCACTGGGGTGTCCCACACTGGTACCACAAACTCAGAGCTAAGGGATAGACTTGTAGTTCCTTTGGTATAAGAAACTGCCAGGTGAGGAAAACTTCCCTACTCACACGCATTGCTGGCTTCTACTTTTAGAGGGTCACCTGTGTCCGTACATGTCAGAGGAAAGGATTTCATCTCAGGTCTTCTTGGCTTCAGAGTTGGTTCTGTAGATGGTATTCATCACCGCCTCTTTATCACAAAGTCTATATGTCTCAAAATGAACTCATCTTCCCTTTCAGAACCCGCCTTCCTCCCAACTACCCCGTTTCTCTTGGTGGCACCACAAAGGCTTAAAACCTTAGCAATTTTTGCTTTTCTTTTTTCCTCATAGTCTACATCCAGCTTACCACTAAAGCCCATCTGACCCTATGGCTTCTTTTCTTGCCATCTGTCTGTCCACCTTTTACTGCCATTGTACAAGTTTGCTGTACTGGGGAAATCTCAGGAAAAGCCTAACTTCAACACTAGGCTCTGGCAGTTAGGGATTGAGTGACATTACCTTTCCGAGTCACAGCTGCCTCATCTATAAAATAAAGATGCTTCTTGTGTTTGTTAGCTACCTACCTACTTCCTGTCCAGAGTTGTTTGTAAGGGAGAACAGGAATTGTATTTTGGCCTATTTATTTTTATAACCACCTAACTAGCTTTCCTGCCTTAGCTGTCAAAGCAATATTTCTAATGCCCTGGCCTAGTCTGACCATGTCACTCCATTGTACAAAATCCTTCAGTGGCTCCCTGTGGTCTATATCAGGGCTTCTTAAACTTTTTCCACTTGCTACCCATTCTGTGTTTCTTAAACTGTGGGTCACGATCCACAGTTTAAGAAGTGCTGGTCAGGGGGTCAGTAACCTATGGCTTGAGGGCCATATTGGTCTGCCCCTATTTTTGTAGACCCTGTAGGGTTTTTTTTGAAGCACTTTTAACTATAGTAAAACTTTACTGTAAATGCAAAAAATAGTCTTTAGCTTGCAGCCCTTACAAAAACAATCAGCAGAATTGGACCTTTGGTTTCTGTGATAGAATACAGCTTCCTTAGTTTGGCATTTAAAGCCCTCTGTAATAACTCCCAATTTATCTTCCCAGTCTCTTTTCACTGGGTTCCCTCTCTCATAACCTGTCTTTGTACTTTTGACTGTTTCCTGCTCTCATGCTGTATTCCACTGCCTCTTGAAATGCTTGCTGGCTATTCTTTCCTTGTATGTCTATGGAAATCCTTTTCTTCCCTTAAGGTACAGCTTAGATGCCTTGCCTTCCCTGAAGGCTCCTTTTCCACCCCCACTTCCCCTATTGAAAGGGGTCTTTTCTTCCCTGAGTTCATTAGACACTGTCCTTTGCCCATCACACCTCCAGTATATTATACTAACTCGTGTACATGTTGTATCTTGCCTATTTGATTGCAAGTTCCTTGAGGGAAGGGACTTGATTGCTTTTCATCTTCACATTGCTGGTGCATTGGATAATATCTTGCATATAGTCAAATGCTTAATAAAAAGGTTTTTTGTATTGTTGATTAAGATGCAGTTGTGACCTTGAGGAAAACCCCAAGTACTCCCCATCCTGAGTCTTTGCCAGCCTTACCCCTCTCTTCCTGAAGTCTACAGCTTGCTGCCACCATCATACCTCATCTCTTCTAGAACAGATAGTGAGGTAAAGCTAGGTATAGTATCAAGGTACCTAAACTTGGAGCCAGGAGCCAGGGGCTTGAATTCTGATCCCACCACTTAATAACCCTGGACAGCTGGTGGTGCAGTAGTAGATAGATCATTGGACCTGGACTCAGGAAAACCTGAGTTCAAATCCAGCCTCAGATACCTTGGGCAAGTCACTTAATGTCTGTCTCAGTTAAAATGGGGATAAGAATAGCACGTATGTCCCAGGGTTGTCTTGAGCAGAAAATGTGGTAATATTTACCAAGCACTTGGCAAGCCTTAAAGTTGTATAGAAATGCTGGCTTTTGTTGTTATTAAGTCTGTCACTGAGCGTGTTTTCTCATTTGTAAATGAGGACATCAGTACTTGTCCTACCTGCCTCACAAGGTGGCTGTGAAGATCAAAAGAGATGATGAGTGGATGATGGTTTGAGACTTTAAATCATCTTATAAACGTAAGCTGTGATTAATAATTCCAGTTCACCAACAGTGAGATTCAGAGTCCCCACCCTTACTGAGTTGATAGGCTAGTAAATGGGGAGAGCCAGGGAGAGCCCAGTGTGCTGACCCATTCTGGTCTACCCTTTTCCCATGGAGGGCCCTAGCCTTCTTTTCCATTGCATATCCATGGCAAAGACAAGCCAATCCAGGTTGGAGAAGTAATGATGTCTGAACAAAGAATGAGTGAAGCCAACCTCTCTTTTGGCCAGAATGGACCTTGGGGTCCTTCTCTCCGTCTTCCTTTGGCTCTGCTAGTGGGTGACATTCACAGTTTTACCCGTTTGACAAATGTGGAGTCAAATGTGGCTCAGGTGGATGACATTGGTTCTTCCTAACAGGTCCCTTCCTTTTTGGGTTCATTCACAGTGGCATGGCTGAAGGCTGGTTTATATGGGTGGGGCCCCTGCCGTAGGAAGGAAAGCTTCAGTGTTAGCAGAAGGGGACTTGGAATATTTTGGTTCCTCCAAGGATTCTCAGAAATAACCTTCATAGACAGGGTAGTAAAAAAAGTGGCTGCTTGGGACAGTAGGAGAGCCTTGGGTTTGAATCCTTCCTTCAACACTTTCTGAGCATCATGACTATGGACAGGCAAACCATTTCATTTAATCTCCCTGGGCCCTTTTTCTCATCTCTAAAGTAGGGATGATAATACCTGTCAGTCAAAGGACCACACTTGAGGATCTAGAGGGCTACAGGTGGCCTCAAGGTGGCAGGTTCCTCACCCCTGACCTATATTGTCTACTTCAGAAAATTGTAAGGATTAAATGAGCCGTGTATGAAAAATGTTCTCTAATTTTGAAGTGCCAAATAAATGTCAACTTTGATTATTATTCATTCCTTCATCTCTTTTTTCTGCTCTTTGACTATAACTTGAAATGGAAGGGTATTCAATCTTCTTTCAAATAGCTTTGTCTGTCTTGCACTTTCACCCACCTAAATATATTTTAGCATTACTTCTTCCCTTTTTATCAAAATGAGGAAATAGGTAGGGAACATTATTAGTGCAAAGTGATGGTGGCTGTGGGATGTATCAATGAGGAAATGCAGTTAAAGGTTCTGTGGGAACTGTCCCTATGGCACATTTCAGTGCAGAATTGATGTAAAACAGCTCAAAACCTAACCCTGTTGATGTTGATGGTAAGGGAAAGAACAGTTAGCAAATTCATGAACTGGGCTCCTGCTTTGTACCATTAAGAGAGGAAGTATGCTTGTGTTTCCATGCCCTGGTCTTAGCCTTCTTGCCAGGGAGCCAGGCTCAGCAGGCGTGCTTTTAGCTCGCTTTCATGGGGCAGCTTGCCATAGGGAGGGGCCAATTAGCCTGAAGGGTGTAGCAGTTAGATGCTAAGTCACTGCCAAGTGGGGGATGTTCCTCCTCTGTTTGGGTGACCTGCTCGACAACCTACTGCTCTTTCTGGGGAACAGAGCAGCCTTCTTAGGTGGGATTCCCTGACTGCCTGGTGTGTTGGGACTACAGTATTATTATCATCAAAGTTATGTAGGATGATGAATTAGAGTAAAGATAGCTTGAAAGAATTTCAAATATGTTCTACTGATGGGAGAGGTAGGCAAGGGAGGTAGGATCAGGAGAGTATAATTCTAGTAACATGGAGTCCTAACACCCACATGACCATCTTCCCTTTCTATCTCTCCCAGCACTGGGATACTCCTCTAGCCAGATTGGCTTCTGAGATTAGAATCATTACACCAGTCATGTTCCCCTGGATAAATAGGACCTGATTATGTTTATTTTGAATTACATGTTAACAAAATTCTGAAATTTGTCTTGGTCATTAAAAAGCCAGAGTCTTAGCGAAGTTTTAATGTTTGCGTTTGATCACATGTATAGCAAAAGACCATGTTAATGAGAGACTGAGATGACAGACAGATGGACCAACTCAGGTGCTACCCTGAATCCAGGTCGTTATCAACCACCTCCTTCCCTCACTCAATAAACTGCAGTGGTTCCCTGTGACCTCTAGGATCAAATATAAAATCCTCTGCTGGGCATTTAAAGCCCTTTACAACCTGGTCTCTTCCTATCCTATCATTACAGGTTTCTCACCCTTTATTCCCTCCCATGCTTTCTATGACACAGCTATGATGGTTTACTTGGTGTTCTTCTGATTTGGCAGTCTATCTCCCAACTCTAGTTTTCTTCTGCATCCGGGTCCCTAGAATCTTCTCCCTCCTCATCTCCTAGATTTCAGGGACTTCCTTTAAGTCCCACCTTCTATAGGAGGCCTGTCCTGGTTCTCTCTGAAATTTCCCTTCATTTATTCTCTCTATGACCCTTATGTGTATAATTACTTGCATGTTTTCTCCCCTGCTAGAGTTTGGGCTTCTTGAGGTCTGGGAGTGGGTTTTTTGGCCTATCTTATATACCCACTGCTTAGCAGAATGCCTGACATATAGAAAACACCGATAAAGACTTGTTACTGACTGGCTGACTCTCCTAAGGTAAAACTGAATTATTGACTAATTTTCATGGGTCCAGATTCACCTAATTGCACTGATGTCTGGCCTGTATCTCTCCCATTTTTTCCACCATAAGAACATGAGAGACTTTGTGAAATCCTTGTCTAAAATCAAGGTAACCTAACAACAGCATCTGCACTCATGGACCAGCCCAGTGACCCTGGCAGAAAAGGAAATCCAACGATATTTTCATGACCTGTTGGGCTTCATTTTGTACATGATCACCCACCATGAGCTTTGTCAGGAGTCAAAGACAGGCTCATTTGTAGCATGGCAACTCCATTCAGCAACCTTCCCCCTTTTAAAAAAAATCAGGACAATTCGAGATTTGTGCTGTTGACTTTTTTTTAATCCAAATGTAGGACTTTACGTTTATCTCTATCAAAGTATCTGCAACTTAATAACCATCTGTGGAGTGACATAGATTGACACACCCAATTACACAATATTTTACTCTGAAGGCAGTCAGAGAGTGCAATCATCCCGTCAACATCTGCTTATTATCAACAAAACAATGGCTCAGCCATTTTTTCATGGCCACATGAAAAGACCATGACATAGCAGAGGGTAACTTACCCCTGATAGAATCATCACACGCCCTTACTGTCTCCCGAATTTCTCTCCAAACCACCTCTTTGGGGAGGGTTTTTTGAAAGATTTTAATCCACTTCTTGTTTTTCATTAGTTTTCTCTCTTGAATGCTATTCATTTCCAACTCTGATCTGTGCCAGAAAAAAGGAAGGGCCAAAATATTGTGACTTATTTCACTGACACATGGAGCATTTACCTCTGTGGTTTCGCGTTGCCTTGGTACACAAGAGTATGTAGTATATATTCCATTTCGCAGGTTTTAAGACATAGACGTGCTATATGACCAGCAGTGGCTTGCTTTTGAAAGGAAACTGTTTTAATTATCGTACAGAGGAACTACCGAAAAGATTTTAAACAGTGGTGTTTACATGTACCTATATTTATTCAGGACACCTGAGTGTACAAACAGTGCTTGGCAAACCCAAAAGTGCTATAGAATTTCAAGCGATTATTTTGCAGAAACTGGCATGTCTGACTTCAGTCCCTTACAGAGCTATGATCCAGCTGAGGAGACTGGAGCCAGGCCTTCTGACTCTAAAATTCCATGCACTGCTAGATTGTAAATTCTTTGCCAGAAATATGGAATTTTCCCCTCCCCTACCTCCTTATTTAAAAAAAAAAAACAACATCCTTTTGCATTTGGAAGTTCTGCAAGAAATCCTTTCCAAGGGTAAAAAAAGGTGGCTAGACTTGCTCTGATGGCTTATTTGAATCTTAGTGAATCTTGTATCTAACAAACACAAAAGGCATTGGGATCATTGTGGAAGGAGCCTTGGACTTAAAAGCAGAAGAGCTGGAGTCACCATCTCTGTGGTCTTGGGCATATCTCTTGACCTTTCTTAGGCTATGGCATCCTTGCCTTCCACCTCCCAGGAAGTTTGTGAAGAAAGCACTTTGTAAATATGAACATGGTGTTAGTTGGTTGGGTGATCCTGATTTCCCCAAAAGCAGTGGTATGACTTACCCAGCCCTTTGTGCATGAGACTCGGTCTTAATAGAAAGAACCCTGGTATTTGTTCTTCATTTTGTTCCATATTGTGAGTTTTGATTTTGTTGTTCTAATAATTGAATACTCCCTTTTTAAGTGGCCAGCTGAGTATGCAGGAAGTGTTTAAGGGAAGTAGTCTAGCAGAGTGGAAAGACCCTGGATTATCTTAGCTGTCTTTAGTTCCTGGCTTTGCCTACCTGTATAACCCCCCAGGAGAATTACTTAATCTCACTGGGCCCCATTTCTTATTTTTAAAATGAGAAGGCTGGACCAGATGACCTGTGAGGCCCCCTTTAGCTCTAAATTTGTGGTCTTCCTTGTTCACATTGATCTTTTTTCAGCATCCATCTAAAATGTCATCGTCTTCACTGAGTCCTCCTTAATCCAGGTTTGTATCTCTTAGCTCTGTGTCTTGTGGGGGCAGTAACCAAACTCAGTTTTATAGAGGTAGTTTTTTGTCCACATATTTTTGTTCCCACTCCCCCACCCCCACTCATCTTTAGCATCTTAGGGACAAGGTATGCTCTCAAAACAGACCCTCTAATCACAGTGCTGTTGAGAGTTATACAAGATATTTTGGCTCATTTTCTGGAGAGAGAGTCCATAGTTGAAAGATAGATCTCAGGGATTCTACCAGAATGCCAAGGAACAGGTGTTAAGCATTTATTAAGCATACTTAAAGAGCCTGTGTGAGCCCTGGAGACCTCTTCTGTTTGATACTTGCTGTGGAAGATCTGTTTTCATCCAGCCTGGACCATTCTTGGGGGTTTAGAGGAACTGGGGTGGGGGGAGTAGGAGAGAGCTGTTTTCAGATCACCTCCAGCAGGTCATAGATTGGAATAGTCTGGAATGAACTGGACTTCCTAGAGAATCTTTTCTAGCCTTCTGTGAGTTTTAGATCCAGAGGTAGCCTGACTTGATATGGCCCCCACTCTGGTAGCTGTGTGCTTTTCAAGTCATTTTACAAAGGCCTGCAGTATATCTGGGTATCGTATAGCATAGCTGAGCGCAGGCCTTGGAATCAGGAAGACCTGGATTCAAATATTGCTTCTGATACTTATAGCGGTGTGAATATGGGCAAATCTTCTCTGAGCCTGATTTGTAAACTAGGGATAATACCTGTAGTACTTATTTCTCAGGGTTGTGGTCAGACTCAATGACATGCTATTTCTATATGTATGTATACACACACACATATATAACACACCACATACATCTACATACACACATATATCTACATTTCACTTTGTTGTGACCCCACTGCTGTTTGAGAGCATAGAGATGCTGTTGGCAGACACATGTACTAGGGCATCAAGGTGAGCCAGGAGTTACACACTTCAGTTTTATTATTATTTGAGTGTTCCAAGGCTTTAGTTGGCATAAAGGGGGTATTTTGGGGATGTTTTTGCTTTATAGGACTGAAGCCCTCACTAGAAACCTAGAATAAAATCTATCAACTGGACACCTGAGAACATTGACCCCCGCTTCTTCCGTGTAAGGACTCTGTTCAAAATGTTTTAAAAAGAAAACAGACAAAAATGAGAGTAAGACTCCATAGCTAGGTCCCGTTGACCTCCTCCCTCCCCTCAAAGTCCACATTATCCCTGAAGAGTCTCAGCCCCCATGTCAGTCACTGGGTTGGACTTGGATGGTTGGAGCCGTGTTAGGGCCTTGTGCCACGCCCAGTAGCTGGGAGCATCTCCATGGACTGCTTCATGATGTCTTGTCACTGTTATTGTGCGCTGGTATCTGAACCATTCCTGTGCTGCTCTAGCTTGTGGTGTCTTTAAGAGCAATTAGCTGTGTGACTCTGGGAAAGTCATTTAACCCTGTTTGCCTCAGTTACCTCATCTGCAAAATGAGCTGGAGAAGGAAATGGCAAACCACCCCAGGATCTCTGCCAAGAAAACCCTAAATGGGCTCAGTAGAGGCAGATATGACTGAAATGACTGAACAACATTCCTTTCTGAGTGATGGCTTCATTGGCAGAGAAAGCATGGGGTTGCCCTTCCCAAGGCCTTCCTGTGTTCACTTGGGGAAGACACACACTACTTCCCATGGGTTTTCCCTATTTGAGCTATTCTATTCCAGCTTGCCCCTGTCCTTCCTCTGAGCCTTGGGAGCTTTTGTCTCTATATTCCAGGTGTGAATATACCTCACCCCAGCCCAGTGATTTGTCTGTTCCCTCTGGGAGATAAGATGGCATCTGGAGGGTTGAATTTCTGGAGGTGATGAAGTCTAGGAAAGCAGCTGGGTGGGAAATAAGGAGAATTCCCTGGGTGTACTCCTTAAATAGTAGATGATCCAGAGGAGCTCTCCAATGCCTACCTTCCACTCTGTCTAATCAGAGAGAGGGAGGGGGCCTAGGGACAGGAGCTGCTAGTGAGTTTCTGAATTGATTCCATCTTCCAGAATGATGAGTTTTGGATGATAAAGTCCTAGAAAATGCCTACTTGATTTTACACAAAGGGAAATTGAGACCTCAGAGAGGTTAATTGCCCAATAATAAGTTAGTGATAGAGGGGGGACCAGACATAGATGTTATGGCACCCAATCCAAGGCTTTTTTTTTTTTTAAACCACAGTGCATCTTGGAATGTGTTGTTGCATAGGATGGGAATGGAACATAGGGTTCCTATATGGTAGGCAGTAATTCTACCACTGAACCACCAACACTACAGATTAAATGCTTAAAAAGGAAGTTGCATTGTCTAGGACCCGGGTTTCTCGTGCGGCAGGCATGACATTGCCAAGCCACTAGCGCCAACAAAGCAAAGTTCATTGGATGTTCTAGAGAACCTTATGGATTGAAGATGAATGAAATCTGGCCTCTTGAATGGGAGGAGGAGAAGCTTGCTAGTGAATCCTCATTAGGAAGCTCCATTTTGATTTGTCTCATGATTGATTCCTTTCATTTCTAGAAGTTTTGTTCTGTCAGATTCCTTGGTTCCATTTCCTTGGAGGCCAGAGCTCTCTTTCTCACATCCTGGCTTTATTGCTATGGTCTATGGTTTGTTGTCTTTGGTCATGGCCCACTGTAAGTATCGGAACTTCCTGTGGTGGCTTCTCTTATTTCTATTAGCCTTCTCTGAAAGCAGCTGATGAGGACGAAGGGAAGTATGGTGAGTTGCCATGATAATTATTTCACAGTGTTCGGGGGCACTGATTCAGAGCATTGAATTAGGCTCCTTGAGGGACTAATAAAGAAATAGAAAACAGGGGTGAGACCCTTCAAAGAGCTGACCACACAAGTGGTCATCCAGTCTGTGATGAAAGGCTACCTCTACTTCCCAAGCTGTTGCATCCCACTTTGGGATAGGTCTGGTGGTTTAGAAAGTTTTTCCTTGAATTGAGTGAAAGTTTGCCATTTTGTCCTCTTCTCTCCATTACTTCTGATTCTGCCCTGTAGGACCAAGGGGAACAAATTTGTTTCTTCTTTCAACCCAGTCTAACCCAACCAACACTTATTTAAGTGCATACCATGTAGAAGGGCCAAAACATAAGGTGAAAAAGCAGGCCCTGTCCTGATGGGACCTTATGTTCCGCCAAGGAAGGATACAGCTTATATACAAGGTAATTTGAGGAGCAAGAAAAGATCAGTAAAAACATTCACAGCCCTTCCCTTGTTCACTATCAGCAATAGGTAGGACTACTGAGAAAGCTCCACGGAGTGAGGGAACCCTCCACAGGAAGTGACTCTCCCTAGATGGCTCCCGAGCTAAGCCTTGACAGAAGCTAGGAATCCTGAGAGGTCCCGTGAAGGGTGAGGATGGGGGAAGGTCTTTGGGGCAGAGGGGACCCTTCCGTGAGCGCCACAACCACAATGTCTTAATCCCCATGGTGCTGTTTTATTTTTGGTCATAGGCATTTGATAAATATTTGTTTAAATTGATTAAGTTGAATAAGTGTTCATAATAGGATCATTGGACATTGATGAGCATTTATGTGGAGATTAAAAAAGAACAGATTAAACTCCCTTTATACAAATAGCAGATCCCACCAAGTCTAGGTGTCAGACATGAAGCTGCCTCACTCCTGAGTGTGGCCTGAATCAGATGAAAGTGTGATTGGGAAATATTTAACAAAATAAATAAAAATATGTTAGATCATAGATAATGTTAATGTGTGGTTTTCTAAGTCAATATGCTATGGGGAGGGAGCCTTATGTAGGGTTTAGTGGCCCTGGTTTCTGTTTGAGTTTGACATCACTGATGTAGTTCAGTTTTCTCATTTCACAGATTGGGAAACTGACTTTCAGAGGAGGAGAAAGAATTCATCTTTTGATCATACAGATAATAAATAGTGAACATAGGATTTGAACTCAGGCCTTCTCACTCTAAATCCAGTATGTTTTCCTACTACTCCGCTCTGTCTCTGACTAGTCAGTTCAGACACGCCTTTTAATGAGATCCTTGCTAAGAGTTCAGAACACTTTCCAAGTAAGAGTTGTGCTAATGTGTACGAATGCAAGAAGCATTTGTGTTGTTGTTCAACACTTGCGGGGCTGATGACACCAAAGTTAAAATAACTGTGGGTTCCATTACTGTTACTGATGGTAATAACTAACTATAATGCTGTGGCATTTGCAGAGTGCTTAAAATACACGGTCTCATTTGAGCCCCATAATCTTTTAAGGAAGGCACGACGGATACTTTGACCATTGTACAGGTGAGGAAGCTGAGACTCAGAGGTTAAATGATCCCTAGTCATATAACCACTATTTGTCGGGAGTGGAATTTGAGTTTAGATTTTCCTGTCTCCAGAGTCCAGCAATCAGTATCCTTGAAGTGGTGGGTCATTACTGTTTGTGCACTCTTGCTTGCCTGAAATTTATTTGCCTCAAAGTTGAGTAGTTTTTCACTTCTCATCTCATAAGTGTTCCTTTTCCTGGGCTTTTAGTAATAATAACTTTGTGTTAGGAAAGTTTAAAGCTCAAATTTGAATTTGTCCAGCATTTCACCAAGGAAATGGAAACGAAAACTTTAAAAGATAATGAAGATGGAAAAAGAAAAATGCTCAGTTGAATGCATTGTGCCTGTGGTCTTGAATGTGATTTATGAGGTGCTTACAGTGTAGAGCTATAGTCTGATTAACAAGGAATCCAGGCTGCAGAGACGTTTGATACCCTTGACTTTGTAGGAATAGATTCTGGGGTTCTTTGAAGCTTAGCTTTGTGGTAGACTGACCAAAATGGGCCCCACCCTAGGGGCCAGCTTCCTTGAATTTGGAGGATTTGGGGGAAACTCAAGAAATGTCTTCTGTCACTATCTCTTTTAGGTTCATTTTTTGGATGAAGAAGGGGATTTCTCTGCTATTCTCTCCCCCTACCCTCCCATTCTGAAACAGACTACAGTTGAAGAAAATATCCTCTTATGGCAATCTCTGATCTATCTATTACCCATTTCTATGAAACACAGGGTATTCTTTCTGCCTTGCATGGTTTAATTTCCTTTAAAGATAACAAACAGAAGAGGTGTTGTTCTGAGTAAATCATCTCTCATCCAAAAAATAAAGTGTAGCTGACTCGATTGGGTGATGATTCATTTAAACAAATAATTAAGCATCAAGCAAAAGCTTGTGGAAGAAAACTCAGTTCAGATATGATTCCTCTTCTCGTGGAACTAGTAGAAGAGAGAGGAAGGAACAAGGACCAACGCGGTAACCGTTACGTACACGCCGGGCACTGCTCTGACCGCGTTTTACAAATGTTATCTCATTTGTTCCTCAGCGGTAGCCTTGGGAAGTGGGTGCTATTATTATCATCCCCATTTTACAGGTTGGGAAATTGAGGCAGCCAGAAATTAAGAGGCTTGCCCGGGGTCACCCAGCTGGGAAATGTCTGTGGCCAGGCTTGCCCCCAGGCGTTCTCAGCTCGAGTCCCAGTACTCCAGTCCCTGCACTGCCAGCTTATAGTCTAGTGACCAGATAAAGCACAGGTCATTGTAACTCAGAGCAGGTCATGACAGAAAACACCTCAGATTCGGTGCCTTAGAGAGATGCAGGCAGTGCTCTGTGAGCTCTCCGGGCAGGGGGCGCTACCTGATTCAGCCTATGGAGCCTCTTTGTAAGGTGGTGTCTGAATTTTGTTCAGCAGGCGATGGGGAGCCCCTGAGGACGGTAGCATGATTGGGAGTTTAAGGACCTAGGATTCCAGACTCCGTGTCTGCCCTTGGCAGGTGCCTGACTTCTCAGTGTCTGCATTGGACTAGATGACTGTTAAGATCACTTCTGGATCCAGATCTGTCATTCTGTCCCATGCCATAGTAGATTAATCTGGCAGGAGGATGAACCATGGATTGGAGGCAGAAAGGGTCAGGTAGGGGCTGCTGAATGTTTAAAATACTCCAGGTGGTTTGTACTAATGAGGAAGAAAACAGAATAGAGGAGGAGACACATATGGAAGAGATATTGGGGAGCTATAATTGACAAGATTTAGTAACCAATTAAATATGAAAGGTGAGGCAGAGGGAAGAGTGAACTATTATTAAGACCAATTTAAAGAGAAGAACAGGTTTCTGGGGAAAGAATCCAGTTTTTGGAATGGTGAAGTATTTTCAGGTGAAAGTATATAAGCAGATGAGATGCGGTTAGGAAGAGAAGTCATTGCTTGAGATAGACGTTTGGGAGTCCTGCATAAAGGTGGTAGTTCTGAGGCACTGGTAATGAATGATAAGGAGCAGCTGTCCACTTTGAGTGGTGAAGCTTGTCAAGGTGTGGTCTATTCCTCCTTCACTGACCAGATGTCCATCTCCATCATTCCTGTCTAATTCCCCTTTGCCGCCATACTTGTGGGAAGATAGAGTGACTAGTCAGTATTATGTAAGGAGAGAACAGTCTTACTTTACCTAGATAGAAAACACCAGCCTTGCTTTTCTCACTAGGAAGATTATCTGTCTTCTTTTCTCTGCAAAGGCAGTGACACACTGTCTCTAGGGGTTTATCTTAGAGGGGATTTTTGTTCAGGCTTAGATACCCTTCAGGGTCCTTTCCAAATCTGAGATTCTCTGATTCTGATCTACACAAATAGGGTGACTCACCTTTTAGAGTTGTGATAGAATTTTTCAATCATGTTGGATCTGGATTTTTTTAAAACTGTGTCTGTGCCGTAAGGATAAAGGTCAGGCCTCTGATTTCATTGGTTTTTGGGAACTCCCAAGCAAGGAAACTCCCTCTACCAATGCAGATCTGCACCTTAACTGCCATTTATAATCTGTGTCCAGTTAACTCATAGTGCTTAAGAGTCCAAGGTCGTGATTACAGTTCCTACAAGGGCTGGTTGTCTTAGCTTTGTCCCTGGACACAGACTGTCCCAGTTCTGTGCTATAGGTAACCAGGAGCACTGGCTGAGGGAGAATGTAAATAAATTACCTGTTTTAAGGTAAGCCACGGGGCAGCCTGAGGACAGTGGGTGCCTGGAAAGGTAGGAGGGGAGGAGCCTGGTGAATCCCAGAGTTTCTCAATTTCACCACTTAAAAATTTAGCCCTGGTATTAGGTGCTAGATGTAAGAAAGGGTATTTAATTCTTCTCTGTTGATTAAATATTATAATAATCTGATGCCTTCCGTTGTAACTTTTATATTTAAGCAATAAAAATCCCTTATGCTTGGCTTTTACTTTTTTACAACAGAATGAGTGATGTTTTGGCCAGAGTTTTATATAATCACACAACACTAGTAAATCACGTCTGCTCCATTCTTTATAGCATCTCTTTACTTGAACTTTGGGGTTACTTGCTTTAATACTGTTTTACCAGAGCATTTAATCCCCTGTTAACATAATGAGGTGGTTGTGAGAAAGGGCACTCCCAGCTGAGGCTGCAGTAGTGTAACAGGTTAAACTCCCTTTGTCAAGCTCTGTTCTTCACTTGGGGTGCTGTTCCCATGTCCCCAGAGAGGAACAGGTTTTTTTACCCTTAGAAAAATAGTTTAAGAGTGCCGAATAAGAGGGATTAAAATATATCCTCTGTGGTGACATTGGAAAATTGGAATAAAATCACACCTCCCAGGATGTTTTCCTTTTTTGTCTTCTTTGGGGGAACTGATGATTGGTTTGTCCTCCACTCCAAGGAAAGTGGAATGCTACCTGCCCCTGCTTGTGCCCAGTAACACAGAGAGCCGTGCCAGAGCCGAGTTGGAAAGGAGGCAGCTTCGATGCTGCCAAGGTCCTGGGACTCTGCTGGAAGGCACCTGGGCTGCCAGGCAGGAATAGTAGAACCACAAAGCAGGTGGAGGTGGGAGGCAGTAGGGTGTGTCAGCTTGTTCTTTTTTTTTCTCCAAACCTTTGAGACTCTAAGGCTGGTTATCAGCTGGGGAAAAGAATTGGACCCAAGTGAGCCAACATCCTGGTACAGCACTTATCCAGGAAGTCCTGTAACCACGATGATGTTTGGAGAGTTTTGCCCGATTGGATGTTTCTTTTGTCTTGAGCCTGAGAATGGGGGCAGGGAAATACCTTGGCAAAAAATATGACCAGAAAGCCCTTTGATTTGGCCACAGAATTGGAGAAGAGCCTCTTTCACTGTTGGTCTGTCACACTGGTTAATGCCCTCTTTTTCGGTGGGGCCCGTCGGATCCTGTATCAAAGGGAGAGATGTTAGTGTTTTGTGGAGTTGAAAGATACACATTGAGAAAGCCTGACTATAACCATTGCAGCCTTTTGACGTATCCTAATTTTTAGTCCTGCTCTGGGCAGCAGGAGCCAGGCAGAACAAGGCCAGCATCACAGTTTGCAGACCAGATTGCAAGCATCTGCTGGTGTGCTGCACTCAGATGAATGTCTGGCTTGTTTTCCTAAGAAGACTGTTGCAACTTCATAGAAAACTGAGGGGGCCAGAGGGGTAGATTCACGTTGACTTACAGTGTACTGATGACCAAAGGAGAATGTGAGACTTAGTTATGTGGAGGGAGGTGGAAGAGAGGGAAGGGAAGCAGCCGCCTATTGTAATTGGTACACGTGTGTTTTTCCTGTTGGCTGTTGAAACCCAAATTATGCTAGTTTTTTTTTTTTAATAAAGAGGAGGTAAAGGCTGTGACAACATCATTTTAAATGAAAATACGGCTTCTTCATTGTTCCAAGAGGTCTTGTGCCAATACCTGGTACATAAAAAGGGCTTCATTTTTTTTCATTCATTCATTTCATGGGACTGTTGCATATTTTATTTTAAATATTTCATAAAGATTGAATGCTCTCTTTCTACTACTCTTCTCTGTTCTGAGGCTGTTTTTGCCTCTGGGACAAGATTTTTCAAATAAGTCTAATCCTCTTAGTCTATTTCTGGAGTTGAGTTTTATATCTCTTAGACTGTAAGCTCCATGTGGGTAGGCATAAATGTGTCCTATCTAACTTTGTATCTCTCCCAGCTACTAGTAGAATGCTTTGAATACAGTGGGTTTATGACAAAGGTTTGTTTGAATTTTTTGAGTTTTTCTAAATATCCTGGTTTCCTAATGCATATAGAACGAGATACCCAAGACTTTAGATGCTTTAGGACCCTTTGTTTGGTAGATCCTCTGATTCATATGCTTTGCTTTTTGGTGGTTCCTCACCATGTATTTTGTGATTGATAACCTGCCTTTCCAATCTCACTACCTTTCTTTTTTGCTTTACATACCCTGTGCTCCAGCTTAATATTGTTCCAAGTGTGCCCTCTGGACTTCCTGCCTCTTGGCCTCTTCTCATTGAAGATCCCCAACAATACGTACCCATTTCTGTTGAAATTGGCCATTTCCCATTGCTTTTCCTAATGTCCTTGCATGTCCCAAACTTGAGGTGAATTCTCCTTCCCTTTAAACTCTCGTAACTTTGACTCTACCTTATTCCCAGAGTCCTACAGATTTAGAGGTAGAAGGGACCTCATAGGTCATCTAGGCCAGTCTCTTAATCATACACATAAGGAACCTGAAGCCAGAGGACTCTTTCCCACTGTACCCCATGTACCTCTCCTCATCTTCCCATCCTGTTCTATTCTGCTTCATGTTACAGTAACTTGGGTGCAAATTTTCTCCCTCCCACGTTATAAATTCCCTGAGGACAGGAGCTGGCACACTGTTTCTTATTGATCTTCGTGTTGCTTGTGTAAAGTAGGTATTCGGTAAATGTTTGTGGAATAAATCCCCCAGATAGGCAGGTTTGGTGGTGGTGAGCCTCCAGTCCAGATGTATATAGTGTATTATTAGGGCCACAGAGTTTGATGCCCAACACTGTAACTCTTCAATCTCAGGACAAAGCAATCACCCCCAGCCACATGTATTGATTGTGAATACCAAGTTTTCCCTTCTACCCTCTCAGGTATTCATAAACAACCACTAGTATGAAGTTCATATTTCCGTCTAGATCATTGGTTTCATGCTGCCCCAACATCAGACAAGGATAACATCAGGGACTGGATTTGTGATTTCATTGGTCCAGGGACATTTCAGGTGTGGAAACTCCCTCTACCAATGCAGGTTGTCACCTTTTCTGCAATTTCTAGTACAGAAAAGGTGTCAAATGGGAGGTTCCAGAGTGTACCCAAACCAGATTAGAATGTAATTGGGAAATATTTTAACAATAAATAAAACACAGTAAGACAACTAATGTTAATATGTTGTTTTCTAAGTCAATATGTGCCTGCAGGCATTCTTAAGCACAGGTTGCTGGCCCCATCTTCTATTGGAGTTTGACTAAACTTAAGGATGTGTCTCAGGTGGGACTCATCCAAAGATAGAAAGGGAAATTCTCGATGAAGAACTGGATTCTCTTCTTTCTTTACTTGACCTAGAGCAGGCAGCCACGTGGGTGAATAGAGCACGGGACTTGGAGAGTTCCAAAGCCCTGGATTTGCATCTCATTTCAGGCACTCTAGCTGTGGGATTACTAAATTCCTCCCAGCCTCAGTGTCCCCATCTGTAAAATCAGAATAATAACCGAACCGACTCCGTTTGTAGGGTTGTCTCGAGAGTTCTGTGGGATTGTGGAGGTACGTGCTAGGCAAACCTTAAGACGCTCCCTGGGTGAGCTGTTACCTCTCAGTAGCAGCTGCATCCATATTGTGATGTCGACACACCTGCCTTTCCTTGGGGACCTCAACCCTAAAGCCACAGTTAACTTTTTGAGCAGGGAGAGCTATATCCTTAATGATTTAGCATTGCTTAGGAAGCTTTTTGTCAACAACTGGAGCAAAACATCGGCCTATTTCCTTTAGATGGTATGGGAGAATTTTTTTGTCAGTTAGAGCAATGGTACTGGAAGAGTTCCCCTGACCTTTCCCCTCAACCTCAGAGCAACAAACTGTATCTTCCTTGGGCCACAGTAAAATGCTTTGTACTTGGTAGATGCTTTGTTGTTTAAATTTATTTTTAAAAGCTGCTTCTTGAATCTAACTTTAGCAAAATAAGTCTTAACAAAGACAAATCAACAAGGGGATTTTAACCAAAGAACGGTTGGAACAAGTCACAGTTTGCCTCACAGACTTGAGCTTCTGTGTCCTAGTGGCATGGTGGTAGAGAAGAAGAAGACCTTGATAGCTGGAAAGGGGCCTCTGAAGCCATCTGGCCCAACCTTCCTCCTTTCTCAGATCAGGAAACTGAGGTTAAGTTACTTCCCCGACCAGAAGTGGGATTTAAACCTGGGTAAATACAGCAGGTCGTTTTAACTTCTACTTTGCTTGCAAATGTATAGCAATGTTTGTGAGTAATAATTTAACTTCAAAATGCATCTTCTCTTTTCAATTCAATAAATATTTATTTAGGACAAGTACTTTACTAGGTGCTAAGTAATAAAACAGTCCTTTTCTTCAAGGAATTTAGATTCTCCTAATGGACACAGCTTGTACACAGATAAATATAAGCAAATTTTGGGAGGGAGAGTGCACTAAAAAATTGAGGGTCAAGGATGAAGAAAAGCTTAGGGTAGTTGGTAGAATCTGAGCTGAACAGTGAGAAAATAGAGGAATTCTAAGGAGCAGTAAGGAGAAAATGTATCTCAGCTACGGGAGGCAGTCCGTTCAAAGATACATTGATGGAAGGGAGAATGTGGAGTTTAGAAAACAGCTAGTTAGCCAAGTTGACTGGAATACATAAAGTGCTAGAATTCGAAGTAACATGAAATAAGACCAGAAAGGCAGGTGTTAAGCAGGTTGAAGAGGCCTTCAAGTGCCAGGCTGAGGAATTTGTGTTTTATCCGAGAGGTAATAGAAAGCCCCTGAAGATTTTTGAGTAGGAAAGTGAGATGTGGAAAAGAGTTGTGTCTTAGGATGGAGTGGAGAGGAGAGAGCCTGGAAGCAGAGATCAGTGAGAAGGTTATTATCATTGTGCTTTGTGGGGGGGAAGAGGAGAGGGCAGAACTAAGAGATGTTGTGAAGTTAAGAAAAATAAGACTAAGCGACTGATAGGATGGGATTGGGGGGGCAGCAAAGGAAAGGGGAGAAAAGACCAAGGGTGACTGTTGTGTGAATAGAAAGATGGTGGTTCCCTCAACAGAAAATGGGAAGTCTATAGGAGGGATGGATGAAGGCGCAGGGGGGCATGATGATAGTGAATTCTTTTGTGATGAGGTTGAGTTTGAGATGCCAATGAGACATCCAGGGGCAGAAGTCTGATAGGCAGTTGTTGATGTAGGACTGGAAATCAGGGGAGAGTTTAGTATTGTCTACATAGAGTTAGAAGTCATCTGCCAAAAGGTGATAATTATAGCTGTGAGAGCTGATGAGATCACGGAGAGACAGTGAAGAGGGTGTGTGTGGCCTTTGCAATGGTAGCATTTATGATGCTTCTTAACAGGTAACTCTATAGAGAGGGAAAAAAAACCCTACAATTGACAAAAGAGTTCTGGGAGTAAGATTGGAATTCAAATGGGATTTTATTAGCAGCCTCCAAATTTACTATTTAAATATAATTGTTCTGGCTGCTTTTCAACCAGTTGTACCAGAACATGTAGGGATCAAGAACCTCCTTAAGGGTATATTAAGATAGAAACTTTCAATTATATCCTCCTTTCCTGTGTTAGAAAATTACAACCTAACTTTTCATCCCTTTTGAAATAAAATAATTTGATCCTGCCCTTCCCCCCAAACTTTTCAATTCACCTACCCAATTCAATTCACAGAATGAAATTTTACCAGTTGAGTATGTTGTTGATCAGTTGATCAGTTATGTGGTGTATGGGTGGATCATCTGGCTACCACTGTTGGAACAGTCAACAAATTGATAAATTATAGAATCATAAAATAGTTCCCCTCCCTCCAAGATCCCCCCCCACGCAAATTGCTTTTTGGTTTAGTTAAAAGGTTGTATTTCGATCAGTCTATTCATCCATCCATTCAATGAGCATTTATTAAGTACCTGCTGTGTGCCAGACACTGCTAAACATCAGAG
This sequence comes from Pseudochirops corinnae, assembly GCA_028646515.1. NCBI lineage: Eukaryota > Metazoa > Chordata > Mammalia > Diprotodontia > Pseudocheiridae > Pseudochirops > Pseudochirops corinnae. The sequence goes on along the minus strand of CM053586.1, from coordinate 39,255,948 downwards.
ATACAAAGAGAAAAATGGACTTGGAGCAGGCCCTGTTCTCAAGCAGCTTGTCTCCTGTGGGGGAAGAGGGAGAGGGAACGTATATACTGAAACATAAATACTAACTGTTTAATATTTATATAAAGTAATTGGGATGGGATGGGGAGAAGTATCAACTGGGAGGATCTAAATGAAATGGAATTTCACCATTCTCACATTTCGCCTTATGGGACTTAAGTTAGTCAAAACCTTGACAGATGATTCCTTAAGGATTGGCATGGGAAGTAGGAAAGAGAGATGATCTGGGAAGATGAAGATGCAGCATCAAAAACTCACTTGAGATTAGATAAGGGACCCCAGTCAGTATTTTCTGTTGGCATCCAACCGCTCTTGAGCAGGAATGAAGAAAGTAGGAATGAGCCCCTAGGTGGGAACATTTTTGGATGTAACCAGTGTGGGAATTTGTTTGGTTGACTATTCAGATTTATTACAAGGGGGTTTTTTTTGTTTGCTTTTTAATGGGGGATGGGAATAAACTCTTGTTAGTTTAGAAAAAAGGGGTGAAAACAGTAGGAAATGGGACAGAGGACTCAAGGGTCAAAGCCAGTATATCGTTGAACTGGTTAACTGATTTTGAGGAAGGAAAATGAGGCCAGAGCTGGGGTGTAGCCTTGGAGAGCTGGAACTATGGGGTGATTAGGTGAGGTGAAGACAGAGATCAGGCTTATGAGAGGTGAGAGGAGAGCTGGAAAGACAGGAGATTGTGATCAGAGGAATTTTAGGTTTAAGGATTGTGGAGGTGGACACCTGGGTGATGAGATCAGGGGTATGCGTACACATACACACACATACATATACACACATATGTGAAAGAAAAAAAAATATATATAGATATAAGCATATGTGTATATATATTTCCTTGACATAAACATATATGTGTGTATACTTAGATCCCCACATCCATGTATGTACATATATTTACATAAACACACAAATATACATATATACATCTGAAATATAGTAAAGGCACAGATGCAGTGGGAAGCAAGGATATTTGAGGGACTTTCAGTGTGTAAATTGAAGTCCTGCACTATATAAGGACACAGATTTGGAATGAAGAGGAAGGTAATGAGCCAGATACTGGGGTCCTTGAGAAAGAAGAGTGACCCTTCATCTTTTGTTTTGGGCTCTGCATATGAGGTGACCCATGAAATGGGACCTTGAAAAGCTAGAGCTAGGGAATTCTGTAAATGGTGGGCACTCAGTACAGCTGATTCAGGTGAACATTGCCTTGCCTACACCGTGCCCCCAGACTTATTTCTTAAAAGCTATCAATAAATTATATCTTTGAAAATCAAAACATTTTTAAAAGATATAAACTCACTGGAACAAACCCTATTGTAAAACATAGAGTCTTTTTTGTCATATAAGTCACTCATTTGTTAAATTGAATTTTGTTGCATTTTATCAATATAGAGTATATTTATGTTAAAAGATTTTTCTCAGTTAAGTCATTTAAGCGATACAGGTTTAGTGGATTTATTTCTTCAAGGCCTAGTTCCTATACACCTATATTAAGTAGGATCAGGGGATCAATATGAGCATAGATGAAGAGTTGGAAGAGAAGTGATTTGGGCCAAGCAATGTGAATGGTAGAATTTGAATACAGGCCCTCTTACTCCTTGGCTAGTCCTCATTCCACTCAACCATTCCGCTTACCTGTTTTTTTAGATAACACCAGTTAAATGCACTGATATCCTTCACAAAAGTTATTAGGACTGAGGAAATACAGATTGGTATAGTCTGTCGTTGGTATTTTTTTGTCTTCTAATGAAGAACATGAGGGAGGGGGACGTATGGTATGCTTAAAAGTAATTTGGAAAACTTGGAGATTCCACTTTGGCATCTGTTTGCTTAGGAGGTCTCTGTTGTCTGTATGGGGCTTGTGTGTGGCTGTTTTCACAGAGCAGAATTTTTAAAAAGTGAATGCTTTTGGTAACAAGTTGCATCAAAGTCCTACAATAATGCAGCCAAATCGTCCCATTTTCCTCACTCTGTCCAGTCTCTTCCCCTCGCCCTGGTGAGTAGCACAGGCTTTTTGGAAGACCTTCCACAGCAGCTGTCACGGTCTCATGGTGCACCTCCCACCACATCCCCCAGCAGCAGTGGCAGCCCAAGGCATGAGTTCAGCTGCCAGCTCTCTCCAAGGCAGCTACCTGAGATTTGCATAAACGTTGAGGAGAAAGTTGGGAGCCCCCTCCCTGGCTAGTCTTGGCTCATCCACCCACCCCCCTCCGGGCTTAGAGCGTCTTCCAAGAGAGCTGGGGATGTAAGCACAAACAGATGTCACACTTCAAACGCGGGGCGGGGGGTGGGGGGGAGCAGGCTATCAGGAAAATCATGTGAGAGCCCAGTAACAGAGGGTTATTGAAGAGGATGCAGAGCCGCAGTTGACTCTGCCAATTGAAAATGATTACATGTTAATGCAACAAGGGAAACACAGTGAAGGCAGCTGAGATTAAACCTGATGAGAGTGCGGCCTTAATTACCTATGGCAGAAATCCCTAAAACAAAGGGAGGCTTTTAAGTACTTGATGTGTGGCTGGCACGATATTGCAGAGCCCTGAAAAAAAACCCCAACAAACTTGGTAAGGGTCTACAGAAAATTGTAAGGAAGATTCCATCAAGCCTGGCTCGCTCCGTCTTATCCCTGAGGGGGCTTTCTCCTAAAATTCAAGAATTGGTTAAAACCAAGGACAGCTTATTTTATCATTCTCAGTATCCATACAGGGAGCAGACGAATTTGAACACCACCATGACCTTGCCTAAGCAACATTCTAGTTCATAGAGAAGGAGCACCGAAGAATGCTCATGCTGGACTCCAAGGGCTTCTTTCTCGAGGACCCTTTTGTAATGGATGCTGAGCTGAGGGGACCGTGTGCCAGGACCACGTGAATGGAAAGCATTTGGGGGAAAGGGCAGGATCAGATTACGTTCTTATGTAACCAAAGCGGCTCGTTCTTATTTTGCTGTTCTTTGAATGTAAGTGTTGCTCACATCCCTTTCTTTCCTTCTGTTTTTTTCTCCTTCTCCATCTCTTGGTGCCTCTTTTGTCCAAAAGGTCAAATTCAGTCTGTCATGGAAGCTGCTAAACTCTTGGTGAGGTTATGGAAACTGCTGCTTTTATCGATGTTGTGTCCTGAATTTTCTCAGGACTCTCCCATTTTCTAAGCTTTTAATCTTTCTACAATGATCCCAGTCTTTGTAGTAGAAAACCAGCTCCTTTTCCACTTTGCCCTGTCCCATCTTGGAGTACCAATTAATCAGCAAGTCTTTATTAATAAGCATTTCTCCACATTATTCTAGGAGGTATAAAATCGTATAAAATGTAATCTCTACTTTTAGGAAATTTGTCATCTAGTTTAGGAGACCAAACTAACAAATGTGGAGAAAAAGTATAAATATAACAGTATAGACCATATAGACCTGACAAATTAGCTATCTTGGTACCATCAGAGCTCAGAAGAGAGGGGTATTAGTGAAAGTTGGATTAGTCAGAAAGACTTAGGGAAGAGAGGAAACTGAGCTGGGTGCTGATGGTTGGGTAGAAGGGAGCACATACCAGGGGAAGGAAACAGCAGCAGAAGCATGGAGGGAAGAGGAAATATTCCAGAAGTATTTAAATAGCAGTGAGGAGACCGGCTCAGTGAGACTAGTTGGTGTCTGGTGGGATGGAGTGGGAAAAATGATTCAAAAGGTGAATCTATTAAGATGAAATTGAATAGGGACAAATGTACAGTCTTACCCTTAGGTTCAAAAAAACACCTTCCCAAGGATAAGATTGGGATTTTAGTGAACTGCAAGCTAAGTATGAGTCAGTCGTGTGAGAGCACAGCCAAAAAGCTCGTGTGTTCTTGGACTGCATCTATGAGAGAAGTGGCTTCCAAGAGTAAGGGTGTGATAGTTCCTCCAATCCATGTTATATGAGAATCAAGAGCCAGGAATATTTAGTCTGGAGAAGAGAAGTCAGTTTTAGACTTATTATCAGGAGAGAAATTCTTAACAATTAGAACTATCCAAAAAGGGGAGGGGGGTGCTGTCCTAGATAGGAATGTCTTCCCCCTCACTGAATGTCTGTACGCTGAGGCTACAAGACCACTTGTTGACTATCTTCTATTGGAATTCTTTTGGGGGTCTGGCTTGGAATAAGTCATTTTTAAAGTTTCTTTTAACTTAAATTCTGTGATTAGGTGCAGTCAGCACCCCAGTAGAGGAGTTTGGATTGGATACAATCAGAAGTAGGAGGTAAGGAATGATATGATGAAAGAGGTTTTTATGGAACATTAGTAGTAGAGTAGAGTGCAAATAGAAGGGGGAGGGGGATGCACAGGTCATTGAAAGCAGTCAGACAGGCCAGTTAGAAGATTCTTTCATTAATCCAGATGTTGAGATAATGAAAGCCAGTTGAGATGACAGAATCAAAAAGAAATGTGAGATTCATAGAGATTGGGTTTCCAGTTTCACAAAGGTGGTAATTCTGAAAGGACTTTATATATGGTACATATAAGAGGATGACAGAGGAGACACATAGAGATTACTCTCCCAATTTTACATGAATGTAGCCTTGATTAGTGGAGTACGATCTTTCTATTTCTTCCATGTTCTGTACCACTTTTTAAGAAGATTCCGTAGTGCATAGGACTGGTTCCAATTAATAAACATTAACCGAATACCATTTTTATAGCCTTAGCATGGTAGTCATGGGTGATAAGAAAGAAATGCACTCTTCCAATTATAAAAACATGATTTTGTGATTTTATAAAATTGACAAATCACAGTTCCTTTCTAAAAGGGGCTCATGTTTTTAATTTGGAGGTCAGAGAAAGGGAAGAGTAACACAGCCAGAATTTTTAAAAAGACCTGAAAATACCAAAGGAAATAAGAACGAAATGAGGTTTTATTGCAAGCCATGGAAGGAAGTTGAGAAGAGATGTGACATGATTGGGTTGGAATATTGTTGCTCCTGTCCCATCCTTTGTGACTGGTGTCCCATGAGTCTTGCATATTCCTGAATAACGGAATATTAATGTGGTAGCTATGGAAGATTTGGAATTGTCACTCTTACTTTATAAACATAAATAAGAGAACTACCTCTATGACATGTTTAAATGCTGTCTTTATATTGGGTGGAAAACCCAATATTTTCAAGACTGCTTGATTAAATCATTTATCATGTATAATACCAAAATGATATCTTTTCAGCCCTACCCCACCATACATTTATGACATTAAATTTCTTTGTGTAGTTTGTATAGTGGTAGAAATGAATTCATTTAGAACCAGATGCTAGACCAGAGGTGGGGAACCTGCCACCTTGAGGCCACATGAAGCCCTCTAGATCCTTGGGTGCAGCCTTTTGACTGAGTCTAAGTTTTATTATTTTATTAAGGAGATTTGTTCTGTGAAGTTTGGATTTAGTCTAAGTTTTACAGAACAGAACCTTTTATTTAAGGGAATTTGTTCTTTGAAGTTTGGGTTCAGTCAAAAGGCTGCACCCAAGGATTTGGAGGGCCCCATAAGCCTACTGCCCTGTAGTAGACTGTTGAACTCTGACTCCAGTTCTGTTCAGATATTCTACTCTGGACGTGTTGAGATTGAAATTTCAATTAGGATATATAGTTGGAGGTATTCAGTAGGTAGTTGGCAATGTTAGATTGGAGTTAATGAGACAGATTGGGGTTGTATATATGAATTTGAAAGTCATCTGTATAGAGGTGATAGTTGAACCTATGGGAGACGACCCAGGAGAGTATATGGTAAAAAGAGGATCTGGGATCAAGCCTTGGGAGATCCCCCTCACTTGAGAGTAAAGAAGATGAATAAGGGGCATCAGACTGCACAAGAGTGGCCGGATAAGTAGGAAGAGAACAAGGAGGTGCCAAGGGAGAAGAGAGTGTTTAGGAGGGTGGTCCACCAGTGTCCAAAACTTCAGAGAGGTCAAGGGAAATCAAAGCAGAGGGAATGTTTGCCTTTGAATTTGGCAGTTGTGAGGGAATTAAGAAATGAAAACCTGTAGCCTGGCATTTCTAGCCTTATTTCAACCAACATTGACTAAGAGCCCCCTCTCTGTTAGCATGCCATGCTCAGGTTTTGGAGGGTCCTTTTGTGCGTTCTGTGACTATCAGTCTTTGATTCTGGCCTTTTTGATTTTCCTGCATTTGTGCATATTGTCCCCATGTCTGGAATATAGTCTATCTCCTTTTTGTCCCCCCCAACCCCCGCCATCCCTGTCTGTTTCCATCCTTCGAGGCCTAACTCAAGTGACTAGCCTAGCCCCTGACTCCACTGTTTCCTTGATCCTGAAAGTCGGAAATAATCCCTTCTCAGAATCTCTCTTGTCCTATTTGATGGCCGTTGCTGTCACCTTCCAAGTTGTATTGATTTGTTTCTCGCTTAACCTCCTACTAGACTTGAAATTTCTTGAAGGGAAGACATTGTTGTTTTCTGTCCTGGTATCTGCCACCAGTGCTAAGCGTAAATCATTGTTGCTTGACTTAAGTAATTTAAAACAAGGTTTGAAATTTTCCTTTTCTCACCATTTCTCTGGCTCAGACAGCACATTTCACTTTTCTGTTCTTCCCTTTTAGGGGTTTGTGATGGCGGCTAGGAGGGATTTAATAAAGCTCTCACCAGTGGTTCATTAAGCTGTTAAAGAAGAGAGGGGTTCAAGGTACCTGAATCTATTGATCAGATAATTAATTATTAGCTGGTGCGCCTTCCTCCTTGGGGTCGTAACACTTGTTAGACTAAATAAGGTCAGAGCTTCTGAATTGCCTCGGCAGAATGGTATTGATTTTGGCGTGTTTGTTTCTGTGAGTTTTTTTCCTGTAATGATGTGTCAGACCACTTAATAAAAACAGGCTTTGGTTTTTTTGTTTTGAACCCACTGTTTTTCCAGAGTCATCTTGTGGCTGGAGAAGCAAAAAGCCTTATGGGAGCTTCCACCTGCGTGGATTCCCCCAATCTTATACCTCTGTGGTTTTTTTTTTTTTTAATGTTCCATTGCTTTCTCAGTCACCAAGGCTTATGACCCTAGGAGTCATCTTTGGGTTTTCCCTTCCTCTTTCCCTCTCTAGTATCAGCCAGTTTTCGAGTCTTGTCTGTTCTACTTCCTTAGTATCTCTTGTTATCTGCACCCCCTGCCCTCCAGAATATCCTAATTCAGATCCTTCTTGCTTAGACTTGAGTAGCTGCCTATCTCCCTGCTTAGTCTTTCCCTCTCTGACGTATCCTAGAAGTCACTGACATGTTTTTGGACTTGTATTCAGGAAGTCCTGAGTTCAGATCCCACCTCAGATACTTACTAGCAGTACAACCCTGGGCAAGTCACTTAACCTCCCCCAGCCTCAGTTTACCCATCTGTAAAATGAAGATAATAGCACCTAAGCTGGAGTTTAATGCTCTGTAAACCTTAAAGAGTTTTATAAACATCAAGTATACTACAAACAATTATGATTATTATTCCTAACTCACAGTTTTGATCATGAGTCTTAAGACCTCACTCAGCAATCGTCCAGGCTTCCTATTGCCAGCCATTTCTCCTTGGTTTAGCATTCAAGGCCCTCCACTGTCTGGCTTTAATTCATCTTTTCCATCAAAATTGTACTTTGTTCCTCTTTCCTGCCTCCAATGCATTCCTTATTTTTAGATTATAGTACTCTGCCTCTTGAGATCTTTTCCACTCTTTTTTTAAAGAGGCAAACAAGGTTAAGTGGCTTGCCCATGGTCACAGCTAGGAAGTTTCTGATGCTGGATTTGAACTCAGATCCTCCTGAATCCAGGGCTGGTGCTCTGTCCACGGCACCACCTATCTGCTCTGATCTTTCTCCTTCGTAAAGGACAATTTCATGTGCTACGTTCTTCTACAAGAAACCTGCCATAATCCTCCTTCCTCTTCTCCCCAGTTTGCTCTCCTCCCTTCTGGTTCCTGCACAGGCTTCTCCTTTCCTTATGTGCTTCATATCTTCTAATATGTTTTATTAGTGTTTGCATTCTTGCCTTGTCTCTGGTTCTAGACTGTAAGCTCATTGAAGGCAGGACTTCTCTGTGTCTCTAGCACCTGATATAGCATATTGCACAGAGAGGTTTTCCTAGTGTTTGCCTGGCACAGCACTTCACTCTCTGAGGTCATGGGGACTGATGGCCTCTGCTAGTACATGCCCTCTACTTACCATTGTGGTTTTCCCAAGTGTTTAGCCCTGTGGGAAGTCTGACTTCTCAGTAAAGGAAGTAAGCTCCCTAATTCTCATATTTCTCACATCCTCACTTAGGTTTTCTGAGCAAAGTTGCTAATTTATAAGTGATCATACTTTTAATATTAGTCTAGGCAGGGTTTCTCCAAAAGCAGTTTCTGCTACATTCTGTGAATCAGGTATAGATCATTTCATTCCCACACAGAAAGTGATCATAAACATTAGAAGAATCCCTGTGCACATCAACAGAATGATTTAAACAGGATTTAGAAATTCAGTTTAAAACTGCTAGAAGCCTGATAGTAAGCCTCATCAAGACATATTGTAGTTTGGCGCTTCTGCTAATTAGCCATTTCACCTTTATGGAGCACAGTCGGCTCAAATGCCAACTGTATCTCCTAGGCTTCATCTTCTCTCTGTGATGCTGACCTTTCCCTTGCTTTCTCCTGCTGCTACAATACTGTGTAGATGTGACTGCTGCTACTTCTCTGACCTCCCAGGACCCCCCGGCCTTATGGAACTCATAAGGTTACCTGGACTTCTCCATCTGAGGACAACCACTCAATCTTCTTGTTGGGGAAGAGAACACAGAAAAGACAGGTGGCCCCATCCCAGGCATAGGCTTGCCTAGGTAGGACAGTGCTCATGGCAAAACTCCTATCATTCCCCTACTTCAATAGGATTTTGAATCATCCTCATTCTTTGATGTAGGAAAGGAACAAGAGTTTTGGGGACCAGGTCACTCCTTTAGTATACCCACAGAGTTTTAGCTCAGCAGCCAGTTTGTACCTGGAAGCAAACAGGGTATCTGTGGATGCTCAGATTTCCTCAGGAGTGACACAGTTACCAGGAGCATACCCCAGAAAAATGATGGGCATGGGGGGAGAAGAAGGATACTCTATATCTGTTTGATTGAATCACTTTATAGCAGAAAAGGATTGAATTGGGTTCTGGGGCCCAAACATCATAAGCTTGTGTATTTAATGAGGAGGACCCTATATAAAGACCATAGGTTTTTAGAGCTGAAAGTTATCTTAGAGATCCAATCTCTTCTTACTTTATAACTGAAGGAGTCAAGTTCCATCTAGGTAAAGGCAATTGTCCATGTTCACACTGAACCTCTGTTTCCTGACTCTCAGTGCAGTGGACCCTCTGCCACATCACCCTGCCGAGACGAAGGGAAGAGCCTGGAATCATTCTATACATTCCTTTCCTACTAAGATTTTATTTTTAAAGAAAAGAAGCAAATAGAACAAGCCAGGAGGTTCACGTTGAAACTAATAAAAGTGTCCAAAGAGAATGAAGCAATCAGTTTGAGAACTTTAGTATGGAGGAAATAACCTGACATTAACTGTTTTAATTATAGTTGTTGCGTTGAGCTTATCAGTGTGGGAAGAGGGAGAATCTGAGCCCTACAGGGAAGTGGGATATGGACAGTAAGCTGACCCTCTTCCTGAACTTGGAGCCTCGGGCTCTCTGCCTAGTAGCTGCTATGGACTCGTTAACAACTGTGTTGGGAAAAGGGGCTGAGTAACTAAGAACCAGGATTGTATGTAGTCTAGCTTCTCGTTTTGGCTCTACCACCAACTTGCGGTGGGACCTTACTTCTCTGGGTCTCAGTTTTTCCTGATCTGATAAAAATTATAATAATGAAGTATTATTGTTTCAGCATAGGTTACAGAGCAGGTGCTTAGCTTAGTGATACTAGTGATTTGAGGCTCCTGGATTAATAATTTATATAACACAATTTACACAGGTTTTCTTTACAAGAAACATTGATCAACTCTTTTACATATGAGAACATGGAAGGCCAAGAGGAGTTAAGTGTCCTGAAGACTCAGTCACAATTGTCCCAGACAGAACTTGAAATGAGGATCATGACACCAAGTCCAGGTCCCTTTTTGAATTTCATGAAACTGCTTCTTCCTGTTTTGGCTTTATGGAAATGTAGTGAAAATGAAACAAAACCAAAACAAGTTTGAGTGCCCAGGGGCCTTCCATTTATCTGTCGGTCTTAGAGCCAGGTACGCTTAGGTTAACATCCTTCCTTTGATGTGTAGGTGCTTTTAGGAAAGTCACTCTCTGTGCCTGCTTCTTCATCTGTAAAATGGATGTAATACTGTGGCATCTACCTCACAGTGTAGTTTTGAGGCTCCATTAAGATAATGTACATGACATGCTATGTAAACTTTAAAATATTATGTAATTGACATTATTACCATTATTATTATAGAATCACAGAACTAGAAGGAAACTGCAGATTCTTTGCCTTCCTTCAGTGTGGCTAATCCATTTAGGACAGGGAGTTTTAACCTGGGGTGTGTGAGCTTGTTTTTTTTTTTTGTTTGTTTGTTTTTTAAATTTTATCTTAGTTTGCATCATTCACCTCCACAAGACCTTGAGTTACATATTTTCTCCCCCTCTTTCCCCCACCCACCGCCCCAAAACAGCCATTCCAGTGTGTCCCCCCTCCCCCAGTCCACTCTCTCCCATGTCACCTTTCGGTGGGGCAGGATGGATCTCCCAACCACAGTGCCCATGCATCTCAAGTTCCAGTTG
>CM053586.1:39227713-39244658 GCA_028646515.1 Pseudochirops corinnae | reverse complement strand
TGTTATTTTCTTCAGTCAGGTTGTTGACCCTCTTTTCATGATTTTCTTGCATCATTCTCATTTCTCTTCCCAATTTTCCCTCCACTTCTCTTATTTGGTTTTCAAAATCCTTCTTAAGCTGATCTATGGCTTGTAGGAAGTCTACATGTTGCTTGGAAGCTTTTGGTATGCGAGTTCTGACTGTGTTGTCTTCATCCCGTTCCATTCTTTGATCCTTTTTGTCCCCCAAGAAGGAATCTGGAGTTTAGTTGCTGTTCTTTCTTTGCTTCCTTTGTTTGCTCATGTTGGTGCCAGTCAATTACTTGACTTTTTAGTTCTGTGGAACTCTGCTTCCAGAGGGGAAAGCTCTGTCCCAAATCGCTGGGGTTTTTGTTGCTGCCAGAGCTATTGGGAGGCCTCTGCAGCCCACACCAGCTTTGGCTCACTGAAAATGCACCCCAGGACCACCATCCAAGATCATGATCTGGATCCAGGCCACTCAATGCAAGAGCACTTAGCCTCTGAATGATTGCTTGGCCCCTCTTCAATCTGCAGGCCAGGAGCTCTGAAGCAGCCCCGTGGAGGCAGCCACAGAGCTGCTGCTTCTGCCACTTTCTTGCCTTGGAGGCAGTTTAGCCAGACCGCTTTTCTCCCCCAAATTTAGCTGAGTTCCACTAATCTTTCACTTTGTCCTTGTTTCTTATGGCTTGATAATTCTGGAAACTGCCACAGCTGCCACTGATCCACTCTCCTGAAGGCTCCAGCTGCAGCTCATCCTGGCCACCCTAGGGCCAAGCTGCAGTTTCAGGCTGGGCTGGTTTTGGCTCCCAGAGTGCTGCAATGAGCCCTTCTTGCCAAGCTGCCTTCAGTGGGAGATGTGTTTTTCTATATTTTTGTGAGATTTGGAGCCCTAAAATTTGTTTAGAGTCATATTTTATGGGTATTTGAGGTGGCTATGTGGGAGCTGTGGAGTTTTCCCGCTTCTACACTGCCATCTTGGCTCCAGCCCCCAATTGTATTGTTTTACGCACAGATTTCCATGTGTACTTGATTGAATCTGCCTATTTTTACTGTCTTTATTCTCTTTCATGTCATTTTCACATTCTCTATAAGCATATTCAGGATTGTGATTGTAGCAGTAGTGGTAGTAGTAGTTGTAGTAGTAATAGTAGTAGTAGTAGTAATAGTAGTAGTAGTAGTAGTAGTAGTAGTAGTAGTAGTAGTAGTAATAGTAGTAGGAGCAGAAGTAATAGTAGTAGTAGTCATAGTAGTAGCTGCTAACATTTACATAGCACCTACTATTTGCCAGGCACTGTGCTAAGCACTTTACAATTATTATCTCATTTAACCCTCATAACAACCTTAGTGGTATTATGATTCCTTTTGTACAGATGAGGAAACCAAGGTAAACAGAGGTTAAGTGACTTGCCCAGAGTCACACAGCTACTAAGTGTCTGAGGCTGGGTTTGAATTCAGGTCTTTCCTGACTCCAGACCTGGTGCTCTGTGTACTATGTACCACCTTAAATGCTTATTACATACTCTCACTAAGAGTATTTGTCACTATCATGAAGGAGATCCACCACAAAGTTTAAATTGAAAAGGAATTTCCTATTGATGTTGAGGTACTCCAGCTGTCCCTGTCTGGAGATGCTGTGGTGTTAGTTGTGTTAATCCTCAGAACACTGCAGAGCCTCCTGAAAGAAATCTGTAACTATCCAAAAGAGGAAAAATTAGGAAAAATGCAGGAAAAACTAAGTGGATAAGGAACATCCATTATCCCTATTATAACATAGGCAGATGAGTTTGTTCCTCAGCATCTTTATCTCAGACAGACTACAAATGGATGAAAAGTTGGACCCACCCTTAAATAGGAAAAGGAGAGCGGGCTGGATTGCCTTTGGGAAATTGCAAAACTCCTTTAGTGATCCACAAATTCTGCCAGAAACAAAACTATCTTTTTAATATTAATAGTCTAGCCTTGTATGGCTCTGAGTTGTGAAACATTATAGTCACCAAAGAATTTTAAATGGCTATCACCAAAGACAGTATGCCGCCATGGATAGAGAACTTGTGTGGGAGACCTGAGTTCAAATCTCACCTCTTACATATGTTAACTGTGTGACTGGGGACAAGTCACTCACCCTCTATGTGCTCTAGGCAGCCCTCTAAAGTTCTAAGCTGGAGAACTGTTGTCCTTTTGCATTAGGAGACAGGGTTCTCTATAACAGTGAAATCACAGGTCCATGCCTGACACCTCTTCCCGGCAAAAAAGAAATGAGTATCACTCACAAAAGTGAGGCACATGGGAGATGTAAACAGGCAGCAAGAAATCATAAGGAAACGCAAAAAGCGACTGGGGGTAAATGATGTCGGGAGGGAAATAGGACATTGAAAAAGAAGGTGGGCGTGACCTTTGATGATGGCTCATGTACCTCCTGGGAGTATGAGAAGAAAGCATGTAAAGCCATTAACCCACTGAGTAGAGCAGCCACATGGAATGATGGGAGCACTTGGATAGGAGGAGCACAGGAAGGGCAGGCATGGATGGCTTATGGATTTCCTCAAGTCTCTCTACAGTCTGTCTTCTACATAGCTGCAAAGGTGCTTTTTGTAAAGTATTCCCTCCTTCTCAGTAAATTCCAGTGGTTTTCTATCATCTCCAAGATCAAATATCAAGTCCTCTGTTTAGCATTTAAGGCTCTTCCCAGCCTGGCCCCTTCCTACCTTTCCAGCCTTCTTATACTTTACTCCCTTCTATTCAATCCACTTTGTTGATGTTAGTTTTGATTTATTTCTGTCATGTCCAATTCTTTGTAACCCCATTTGGGGTTCTCTTGGCAAAAATACTAGAGTGATTTGTCATTTCCTTCTCCAGCTTAATTTATAGATGAGGAGACTGAGGCAAACAGAGTTAAGTGGCTTGCACAGGGTCACGTAGCTAGCAAGCTTCTGAGGTCAAATTTGAACTCAGGTCTTCCTCTGTTCTCTATGCACTCTGTGCACCTAGCTGCTCATTCCCCTACAGTTTGTACTTTCTTTTTTAGATTACCTTCAATATACTCTGTGAAATACATTTTGCATGTACATAGTTGATTACATGTCTCCTACTTTAAAGTATGAGCTCCTTGAGAGCAGGAACAATTTTTACCTTTCTTTATATCCTCAGTGCTTAGCCTAGTGCTTGACACTTAGTAAATACTAAATAAATGCTTAACAGACTGTCTCAAGTGAAATTTAACAAAAAGGCAAACTCAAGCAATTCTCTGAAGAAGATAACATTTATTAACAGGGGCATGCTGCCTATCAATAAAGGGTGTCAATGGTTTATTCCATTTGTGCCAAAGACCCCAAGCAAAAGAACAGTTCCTCTTTTATAGATTTTGGAGAGTACAGAACAAAGAACAGAACAGGGTAGGTGACATTATGGGATTAGAGACAACATCATTGGTTATAAGGCTGAAACACAAGGAATAAGATGATTGGTTGGAAGTTTGGTAATGGAGAGAGCAAGACTCTCTCCTCTCTTTCTTCTCTCAAGAGAATAAGAAGTACTTATTATCTGAGTACAGCTGCAAGGTTTAGAGGTAACAGGCCAGACCTTTTTGGACAATAAGCTGTCCTTGAAGGATAGCTTGGTGGTATAAAGATATTAGGATTACTCCCTTGTGTTCATATGCATCCCCCAAGGTCAGCTAAACTCCCTGAGGCAAGAATAGATCATTGATTAGCAGGAGAGCTGGATTTCTAAAATTTACCTAGTACAGGCCAGCTGAATTCTGAATCAAATTCAGAGACAAAGAGCCAGGACAAAAGTAATTCATCATAAATGGGATCAATAGGAAAATGATATAGGATATTAATTCAATCTTCTCAATAGCATCACTAAAGGGAACATTAAGATCAATCAGGTTACAGATCTATTTGAGTATTTGAGTCCAATCTCACTAAGGCACAACCAGGTGATAACCCATGAGTTTATTTCATCATCTGCTCTTCTTCCGATATCATACTTGCTGCTCTCTCTGGTACCAGATGTGACAGTTTTATGGGAGCATTTCTCCATTGATTTTCAGTGTAAAGACTTCAGGCAAATATTTATTTTACAGGCCCTCATTAGGTGTACTCCATCCCTTGCCAAGAATCCATCATTTGAATAATTTAAGCCATAGCTCAGAAACCCAAATACTATTCTCAGCCTCCATCTTCTTAACCAGCCGTCCATTTCCCAAATCTGCCTTTCTCTTCTAAATTCCCTACTGCAATTCATCAGCAGAGATGAAAACATGACCTGTATTCCTAAAGTCTTTAGGATTTTGATTTTAATTTTTTTCCAGGCAATGTTTTTTAGTTTCTTTTTAAAAATATCCCTTATATATGAGTGGATAACAAAAAGGGGGTAGTGGTTGAGAAGTTTTCCTTCATTTTCCAGATATACGCCTTAAGAAGATAGAACTTTGTCTTGTTTATTTCAAGTCCGTAGATGGCAGGCTTGGTATTCTTCAACGTGAGATCTAGCCATCATCACTCCTTGTTTCTTCTTCTTTTAGCCATTACTGAATGACTTCCCTAACACCTGTGGATCCATCATCATTCCTTGGAACACAAGAAGGTGCTTCCCCCAGAAGTGATATAGCACCCTTCTCTACAAGGGCAACAGACAATACAGTGGATAGAGCACTGGACTTGGAATAGGAAGGCTCATCTTCATGAGTTCAAATCCAGCCTCAGATACTTACTAGCTCTGTGACCCAGAGTAAGTCACTTAACCCTGTTTGCCTTAGTTCCTCATCTATCAAATGAGCTGGAGAAGGAAAGAACAAAACTACTCTGGTATCTTTGCCAAGAAAACCCCAAAATGGGTCACAGAGACTCACATATGACTGGAACAACTAAACAAAAATGGCTACAAGAAGAGTCTCATACTCATCATTTAGCTTCAGATAGTCAATGGTCCTTCTTCTCTTTCTTCTACATATCACATTTTTCTACCTTCCAACCTATTAATGTCACACAAAATTCCCTTCCATCTCTTCACCTCCTTCCCCTTCCCCTTGGTTTCCTCTTTGTTCCTTTCATTTAAGAAACACTCTATTCTCTTCTATATCTTGGAGAATATAGACACCTTCCTTCAGATGCATCCCAACCTTCATTTTCTCCTCCAGGACACAAGACATCTTTCACTCAGGCATATTTAGGCATTACTTAGTACTGACAGAAGGATAAACATAGCCTCTGCAGGTCACTGCAAATTTTTCCTTGCCTTCAGTGAGAGTCAAACAAGATGACCTTTAGGGTTACTTCCAGCTGCAAATCTATGATCGTCCCCCACCTCCCACTCCCAGCCTTGAAACAAGATCCATAATCTTTGGACTTTGTAGTGGTCCACTTGGATTCCCACAGACTGCCTTTTTGCCACACCTGTTTTCTGTGCTATGTTCTCAGCTGTTGGGGGCTCCTGATCAAGGCTTCATTTATTCAGAGTAGGTTTGTGATGCTTTGGACAATAGCATGACACAATCTGCTTGGCTGCCTTTATTTAGAGGTAAGTGCATTCCTGCCACCTCCTAATACAGACAGAAGAAGACAGGAGCCATTCCATAAGCAGAGTCCCATTACATAATTTGATCTATCCAGCTTGATTTTCCTTACCATACCTCCCTGGTCATTGGGCTCTCTTTTTGCAGAGTGGGCAGAAGACTTAATTTATTTAGCTGGCAGTAAACATAGGATACAAGCAAAGAAACCACAAGACACATAGAAGTAATGAGCCTAATTCACAAGTAGAAGCCTAATGCTCTAATTAAATTTATCCACTCTTTTTACCTCACAATTGATCTCTAGATATCTCCTGTATTTTCTTGGTTGCTTGGCTGGATGGGGACAGTGCCAAAAGAGGTTTAATTTATTTTGTACACACAAGCCCTTAATGTGTAATCCAAATTTCTAATTAGAACTGCCCACATATTTTACCTTGGAGACAAGAGAAAGGACCACAAGTTGAAGTAGTGACATCATCCCTGAAAGTAGGGCTATGCTGGAGCCAGCTCAAACCAGCTGGCAGAGCTGACTGGTACATTTTCAGTGTGGGCATTTAAACTTCAAAAATCAGCAAAGCTACAAATCGGGACTTGATTTATTGTTTTATTGGTTGTCTAGGCTTAAGAAAGTCATCATGAAAATGTTAATAATGCAAATGGTACTTAATATACATTCCTCTCTCCACCCTACCCTTCAAACCAGTTGTTAAACATTTACCAGCATACCATCAACTGGAAGGTGGTGGTGGTTTGATTGCTTGTCTCTTAATATAGACAAGAATTAAGCATGTTTTGACTAATGTGGAAATATGTTTAATGTTATTGTGCATGTATAGCCCATATCAGATTGCATACCATCTTGGAGAGGGGGGAAGGGAAGAAGGAGGAAAAATTTGGAATTCAAAATTTCAAAAAACTGAATATTGCAAACTAAAAATTAATTAATTAAAATAATTAATCATGTTTGTAGGCTAAAGAGGAGGAGAGCAAGGAATTAGACATGGGAGATATCTGATTATTAATATTATTAATCTTTGTAATTCTATGTATTTTACTTTATGCATCTAAAAGCATTATTCTCAGAAGGGTTTGCCAGGCTTCATCAGACTTCAAGGGGGCCTATGACAGACAAGAAGATTAAAACCCTTGATCTAGGCCCACCCTGTCATTTTCAAAATAAGGATACAGCAGCCCGGAGGGTTTAAATGATTTACTCAAGGCCACACAGAGCCAGGATTCAAATGCAAATCTTTGGACTACAAATCCACTACTTTTTCCTCCAGGGATGTTGAACATGCATGAATGAGAGAGAGGATGTGATTGATGGAGCAAGGTCACGGAGGAAAGAGGAGGAGCATTCTGGGGTAAAGAGGGTAGAGGTTAGTTTGATGGGGGAGCAGAGGCAGGGAGAGGAGGAGGAGAGCTCTGTGAGACTGGAAGAAAGAATGAGAAGATGAGGAAACCACTGGAAAGTGAAGAAGGCTTGAGAAGAGGAGTTCAGAAGGGGTCTCAATCTTGTCAGGAAAGCAAGGGGCAAGTGCCCTTACCAAGAGGAAGACGGGAGGATCAGGCTTGGGGAGAGAAAAGAAGGTTTGTAACAGCTGCTGGGCGGGGGGGGAGGGAGAGAATGAGATGCAAAAAGAAGAATGAAAGGTTTTGCTGGACAGCAGTGTTCTGTTATTCTGAAATTCCCACAGGGTTCAGGGCTAACACATCTCATTAAAGCTTCAGGTTTTAGGAGGAGAATTTATTGCAGGCTAGGTACTCTGCAGATAAATTACGTTTATAGCCCCTGCCTGGGGAAAAATAAGAGTTTACTAAGAAATTGTTTCTTTCTATTTTTCTACTGCTCTGTTTGCTGGGATGGATGGGTGACCCCAGAGAGGGTATAGTTGCACTGAGAGGTTTGTGTCCTGGCCATGCCCTGTGAGTAGCAAAACAAACAGGGATATGAATCCCTTCTTATTTCCATACGTACGACAGGGCCTGTGGAATTTGCTTTCATCCTCAAGAAAAGGCAGTTGGTTTTACAAATGACTAAATGTGTTCTTATTAAAACACATAAAGTCCTGGCAGAGGAGCTTGTTAAGATCTCAAATTGTGAGGAAATGTTGATATAGTTTCTGTCATAAGATTTGGGCTGATAATAATAGCTCCCATTAAGGTATGCAAAGCACTTTATACATATTTAGCTCAATTGTTCTTGTCTTGTCTCTTCCCCCTCTAAAATCTATTCTCCACTAGGCTGACAAAGTGATGGACTGATGAGGTCACACCTTCCATTCCCTTCCCTTCCCAGTCAGTAAACTCTAGCAGTTCCCTATTTCTTCTCAGATCAAACAAAAACTCATCTACTTGTCATTTAAAGCCCTTCCCAACCTGGTCCCATTCTATCTTTCAAGTCTTCCATATTGTTCCTTTTTGGACCTCTATAGTCTCTCTGTACCATTCTGTTTCCTCTTCCTCACCCACTGGGTGCCATCTTTTTTCATCTGCTGTCTTTGCTTGGGCTTTTGCCTGTACCTGGAATGCTCATCTCCAACTACCTTCCCTCAAGACTCAACTGGAACACCATCTTCATCACTGGGCGCTTTTTCTGGGACCCCAGCTGCCGGGGCCTTTCCCTCCCAAGCTATCAACTTTACATATAATCTGCGCATTCCTAAATATCTGTGTGTTGTCTTCCCTGCTAGAATCTAAATTTCTCGAAGGCAGGGATTATTTTTCTTTTGTCTATGTAGCTCTGGCTCTTAACTTAGTACTTAGCATATAGTGGGTGCTTAATGAATGCTTGTGGATTAATTGATTGACACATAGATTTGATCTTCACCACAACCCTGTGAGGAAGGTGTTATTGTTGTTATTATTATTATTCCCATTTTACAGATAAGAAAATTGAGACTAGAAGAGATTAAGTGACTTGCCCAGGGTCCTGTAGCTAAAGGAAGGGCAAGCAGAATGAATCTATGGAAAGGAAAGTTAAGTAAAGAGAATGTAAAGTAAAGAGAATTGGAAGAAAAGTTAGTAAATATTTAACAAGTGGCTCTTGGAGGGGTGGGGATGGAGGGAAACGCATGCATGATACACTTATAAGTCAAATCTTCATTATTAACATTTTTTCCATCCTTTTCTTAAGTTCAGACAATCAGCAAAACAATGATTCCAGCCCTAATTTGTAGCACCTGCAGATTTCCAAAGTGTAAACACTCACACTAAATATTTAACAATCAGCTCTCTCCAGCCAGTTAGAGCTGGCTCCAACACATCCCTGATTGGAAGGGAAGTAATTCAGGAGGAAAAGTATAAAGGGAAATACTTAAAAACAAAACAAATACATGCACACCCCTTAACTCCTTGTGCTGGAGATTTTGAAAATGTGGCCCTGAACTTAAACTTTTATGTGATGTGATCACTGGACTGTAAATCTTTGAGTTTTCTGGTAGAGAAAAAACAACTCTCTGGCTACTGGCCCTCCACTAAGTCAGTCCTTACTCAAGGCTTAGAAGGGGAAATAAAAAGCACCGGAATAATTCTCTGACTCCCCCCACCCAACCCTGGCCTTTCTCCTGCTTTACTCTTCCTTTCTCCAATATTCCCCAGAAAAAAGGAGAGGAAAGAGAAGATGAACTGTAGTAACAACTGGCAAATCTACTTTCCACGTACTATCTTATTTGACATTCACATCAACCCGTATTAAGGCATTCTTTTGTCCAACCTGCACATTCATGGGTGGAAACTCACTTTATCCATGCTGACTGGCAATGGTATCTGCAGTGTATACTTTCAGTTGTCTGGGGAATCTAAGAAATTAAATGATTTGCCCACAATCACACAGCTACGGCCAGATTTGAGCCCAGCCAGATCTTCCCGCTTCCATGTCCAACTCTGTCCAGTACATCACTCAGTGATTTGTTTGTTGTTCAGTCATTTATCAGTCATGTCCAACTCTCTGGGACCCCATTTGGGGTTTTCTTGGCAGAGATACTGATTGCCTTTTCCTTCTCTAGCTCATTTTACAGATGAGAAAACTGAGGCGAATAGAATTAAGTGACTTGCCCAGGATCACACAGCTAGTAAGTGGCTGAAGCCAGATTTGAACTCAGGAAGAGTTAAGCTGCAGGTTAAAGGGAAAGATTCCATGGTCCTTAGGGTACAGGGGCAAAGCATTTGGTAACGTATCTTCAATGCTTTCTACTGATAAAATCACATTCCATTTCTGATTTTGAACCATCCAACAATTCAGAGAACTTTGGTGGCAAGAAGGCAGCTGGTAGAACAGTATATAAAGCCCTGGACCTTTAGTCAGAAAGACCTGACCTCAAATCCAGCCTCAGACACTTACTAGCTGTGTGATCCTGGGCAAGTCAATTACCCTCTGCTTCAACTACAAGAATGGGGCTAATTACATCATCTAACCTCCAGCCTTTCCATAAGCATCAAATGAGGTAATACTTGTAAAAAGTGCCTATCACAGTGCCTGTCATGTAGCAGGTGCCACATAATGCTTATTTTCTTGTCCTTTCTAGGTCTTCAGAAACTATTGTTGCTAAGGAAAAAAGGGCAGTAGCAATCATATTGTGGTATACAGGTACACACGTTTGCAGAATTTTAAATGGAAAAAGTGATGGAGTGGAAAGTAGGAGTCAAGAAAACTGGGGTCTAGGGTTCTCACACCTGCTCTGCACTGAATTGGCTGATAGACCCTCGGTGAGTCACTCAGTTTCTCCTGAGCTGACTGAATTCCATAATCTCTAGGACAATAGCTCCCAGTCCTTTCAGATATGAGGGTTCCTTCTAAAAGTCAAATATATTTTCTCAGACTCCCACAAGATGGTAGATGTGCTTTTGGCATCCATTGATTGAGGGAATACATGATGACGAAAATCAGTCTGGATTCAGTAACACTTTTAGTTAAATCTATTATTTAATTTATTAATAGATTTATTAAATATGTTTTATTAATAACCCAAGCATTTGCATGCATTTTAAAAAGTCATGTGGCAGGCAAAAGATGAAATTTTACCTGCTACAGTCATACGTGTACATGCAAAATATTATTCTGTTTATAGAGGCTTGTTATCTGTTAGATTGAATCATTTCATAATATAGCTAGTATCTCTAAGAGTTTGCATATGCCTTGCTGTAACTCCTCCCCAAAGCCCCGGGATTGGGAATTGTGGCTCTCAGTTGTCTTCCTTTGCTGAGTCTGAAAGAGTAGAGTGATATTCTATCTTGCTCTACCTTGAGTTCCAAGGTCTGCCCTCCCTTCCTCTTGTAGATTAGCCGCCTGTCTTCATGCTTAGGGTTTTCAAAGATTTTAGGTGCACAAATGCCTAAATAAGGAGGTGATCTAGTAAAGGACCTAAAGAGACAACTGTTTCCCTTGTCCTCCAAACAATTAAATGGAGATTGTTCAGCCTGAGATAGAGGCTTCATTTCCCATGAAGCTTGGGAAAGAGCCTCACTTCGATAGAAATCCGTTAGAATATGTAGCCCACAATGCTTGGGCAACAGACCAGACAATGATTGGTGGAGAGGATGAAAACTGGGGCTGCCTGAGATGGAGCAGATCATGGGAAAGGACTTGGGAAAGCAGTCATCAGGCTGTGGTCAGAAGGGAAGACAGAAGAGCACCATGTATAGTGGTATGGTCATGGTAGCCCCAAACCCAAGCATTGTGGTTGGATCCTCAGGACTCCAGGCTTCCCACAAATCTGTAAACCTCACCCCTCCCCAATCCAGGTCTAGTTTGGATAACCAACTTTGCAGCTCGTGACTTGAGCCCTCATCCAATTCAATCTCTAATTCTAGTCATATAAAAACATTATGAAGCAATGTAAATAACGGGAAAAAATCAAGTAGAAAAAGCATTCTTAGGATCCATATGTAAAGTAATTTCCTGTACTTCCAGGAAGTAGTTAGAACCAAATCCCCTTTAATCTCCATGATTCCTCAACATAGTGAGAAAAAGACCCCTGGTTCCTGGGGCAGATAAATACTGAGGCTCATCTAGCTCTCCTAGGAATTTCTTAGGTTTCAATGGTTAATACCTTTTACTTCCTCTCTGAAGTAATCATGATCCAGCCCAGGGGTGGGGTTTGACTGAAGATTTGATCCCTGAAGTTTGGGTTCAGTCAAAGGGCCGCACTTGAGGACCTAGAGGGCCACATGTTGCCTGGAGGCAGCAAGTTCCCCACGGTCCAGGTCCAACCACACTTCGTGGATTCAGAGACTGAGACCTTTTTAAATCTCACCTTCTGACTGTAGCTGTTCTCCCCTCTATTATGTCCATTTGGGCTACCTGCTCCAGCTCTGGAAACCCTGATAGTTTTTTGGTTGTTGTTTTTTAAACCTTCCACCTTAAAAAACCTTCCATTCAAAGCAGAGTCTTTTAGGTGGTGAAATAGATCAGATTTGAAAAAGGTAGATCTGAGTTCCAATTCGTCAGACACTAGCTGGGTGATCTTAGTCACTTAACAACTTGTCTCTCTGTTTTCTCTCCTGTAAAATAGAGTTAATAGTGCCTCTGTCCTACTGTTGTTATAGGGCTGAAACGAGGTAACATGTACAGTGTTTTGCAGCCCTTAAAGTGCTATTTAAATGTTAACTGTAATAACAATTATGATTGTATGTTGACACCACCGCTGAGTGGGCAGCCCAAGCACTGGAGACATAATACAGCAAATTTTCCCCAGTAAGCCATGCTTATAGTCCCAGGTATTGTGGGAGATGAAATTCTCTTTAGAATTTCACTATTTCACATGTTCACTACCCTTAGGAAAATGCGGGATGAGCAGGCACCATCGAGCTTGCATTAAATGAGAAGCTGTAGCGACTAAGAAAAGTGCTGGGGTTTGCTTTTTTTTTTTTTTTTAACAAAGAAAAAAAGTCTTTGTTAGCAAGGGAAATGCCTCCTCTCCGTAGCAATCCTTTTTCATCCACGTGGCCGTAATCCGAAGCGCGAGGAGCGGCTAGCTCCTTCCCCCACTCCGGAAAGCTCCCGGCGTCTCTTTTCACGCTTGCCTGTTTCACTGAGGCACTGCACGGGAGGGGAGGGGGTTTGGCTCTGAAGCCGGTCTGTCTTGGTCAGCAACTTTGTAGCTGTTGCTCCACTTCCCCGAAGGGAAGGTCAGCAGCCGTTGGCCCCCTGCCAGGTCCGGAGCCACCGAGGATCCAACATCCCTGACGAATGCAGGATCCCAGTCTCAGGCTGGCTCAGCCCCGACAGTCAACTTTGGGAAGGGTTAGGCGGCCCCGACAGAACCTTTCAATGTGAACTTCCTTGTAATGACAGGCCAACCCGAACAGAGGCTGGCCTCCAGCCTTTCTCTTCCCCTCTGCCTCTCCCTCCGATCGGTCTGGTTTTAATTGTAAATCCTGCGTAACCTGGAGACTTCGTCCCGACGCTCTTCTCGCTCCCCCCTTCGCCTTCATCGAGATGAGTGGTTTTGAATCATAGAATCTTAGAACTGGGAGGGACGTCTTGCCCACCCCCATCATTTCACAGACGAGGAAACTGAAGCCTGGAGCTTGCCAGTGACTTCCCCAAGGGCAGGGAGCTAGTCAGAGGCTGAGCTGGGATGAGAGAAAAGATTCCTTTACATACTTTCAATCCATTGTTCTTTCTGCTTCCTCATTTTGCTGTACAGATTTGAGAGGCTAGAAGAAGGAGCTCCGTAGCTTTGTAATTCTCTTTCCCCCCACAATCCTACTGTGTGACATTTTAACCCCACTGTGGCATCCTTGGTGGACAGAGGGTCTAATTTGAATGTAGCCTTGAGATCAGAGACTGCTCTTGACTTTATGTATGTTTTATGTATCCTAGTATGTTTATGTATTACAGAATTGGGCAATTGGAAACCAAACCTCAGGAGCCATGACAGCTTGCTGCTTCCAGGAGGATAATAGAGCTCTGTCATTAGCATCTGAGTAGCTAGGTGGCATAGTGAATAGACCAGGAATCAGGAAGATCTGAGTTCAAATCCAGCCTCAGACACTAATGTGTGACTCTGGAGAAGTCACTTGACCCTGTTTGCTCCAGTTTCCTCATATGTAAAATCAGAAGGAAATGACAAACCACTCCAGTATGTTTGCCAAGAAACTCCAAATGGGTCACGATGAATTGGGCACTACTGAACAACAATCATTAGCATGAACATCACAAAATACCATTTTGCTTATTGAGTAAAGAGAGCAGTACGGCACAGAGGAAAGAGTAATAGGCTAAAAGAACACCATTTAAATCTTAGCTTTGCCACTAAATAGCACAGTGACCCCTGGACAAGTCACTAGTTGGGTCTCAGTTTCTCCATTTGTAAATGTAGGGATCGGGTTCCACTCCCAACTCCCATTAATCACAGAAGTGCCAGACAGTCCAGTTGAATCTAACCAAAGTGTAAGCTAGGTGTGAACAAGCCATTAATTAACTTAAGAGAATAAAGTGCCATGATCATTGGATAAAGATAGAGGATGCCACATTAGAAATATCTTGTGATGGACTGAAAGAATCAAACACATCTTTGGGCTGTGTATAACAACATCCAACTAGTTCAGAACCCGTCAGTCAAAGGATGATCAAATTCAACAGAGAAGGGCTCCAGATGGGCAATTGCCTTGGTAGGGTGTGGTGGGGGGGGAGAAAAAAGGGGTAGAGAGTTTTTCTGCTTCTATGTCTCTCTCTCAGTGTCTGTTTTTGTCTCTGTTTCTGTCTATCTCTGTCTCTCTCTCTCTCTTCCCCCTCTTACCATCAGCCAGCTAACAACCTTTACAAGGTTAAAAAAATCAGGTGTTCCCATCACCATTAGCAGTGGTGTCCCTGGAATGTCAGTGACTGAGGGCAACACAAAGTCTGTACTAGTTACGCCAAATAAAGGCAGCTTGAACCCTCAGAGCAGAGAGGAGTACAGGTTGTAGACTTCAGAAAGACACAGATCCTTTGAGCCCAGCAGAGAGCTACAACTAAGGGGAACATCATGAAGACTCCACAAAGGAGAGAAAAAGGGATTAGGAGCTGTGAGTGACCCCTTTGCCACATGCATTCTATATACAAATGCCTCTTGACTTGTGTTTTAAATTTGAGTCAACTCTTTCCAGGGACCTGGTGCATTTGAGGATGGAGTGTGCCTCTGATTTGAGATATATGTGTTGTTGTCTTTGCTATTTGTTGTTCAGTCCTTTGAGTCATGTCTGACTCTTCGTGATCCCATTTAACAAAGGTACTAGGCAGAGATTCTAGAGTGATTACCATTTCCTTCTCCAGTTCATTTTACACATAAGGAAACTGAGGCAAACAGGGTGAAGTGACTTGTCCAGGGTCACACAGCTAGTAAGTGTCTGAGGCCAGATTTGAACCCATGACAATGAGCCTTCCTGACTCCAAGGCCAGCACTCTATCCACTTCACCACCTAGCTACCTATACCTTTTTAGTAAAAACTGACATCTAAAAGCTAACTAAGTCTGGTATGAGCAGAAAAGTAATCCACTGCTCTCTGGGTCCAGACCCAAAAAGTACACATTGGGAGAGTGAACCTGGAAGGGGTACTTCAGAAAATCAGCAAGTTGAACTAAATGAGCCCAAAGGCCCCTTCTTCTCTAATGGGTTGATGATGATGATGATGATGATGACGGCACTGATGATGTTAGTGCTATATGGCTTGTAAAAGATTTTATATTTAAATTCCCATTTGATCAATGAGCAATGAGCTCATATAGTCTTATGATTATATCCTTATAAAGGACCTCAGAAGCCACCTAGCCCAATGCCTTCCAATCTGGGATCTGAGACCCGTGGAGGCTTAGCAACTTTCTCAGTCACAGGAGAAGTAAGGGAACTGGAGAAGATACCTTCCAGAGGCATGGTGGCAAAATTCAAAGAGTCAGGAGCAGAATGGGCAGAGTGGATGACTGAGTTAGGCATTTCTTCAAAATGGAGATTCTGAGAGGAGCTCACCAACGAGAACAGGACTGAAGGAGGGGAGGGATCTTCCAGAGCAAGAAGGCAGTTGAAGAATAAAAACCCTTTTGTCATTTACAGAACAGAACCAGGCCCTCAGGAACCACTAAGGATAGGTTTGTAAATGTCTAGTTGGTGTCAATCCTGAGCATTATTTAAAGGGATGTGAAGGGGTTAGCATCACTGGAGCATGAGGTATTGGGAGGCAGTCATGTACACAGAGAGACAAAGAAAAGATTCCTAAGATTTACTCAGAAGCATCAGAATATTGAGAGTGCTGCCTGAGGAATGAAGGCCAAAGGCTGTTGGTAAACCTAGGTAGACAGAGATGAGAGATTATCCCAATGTACTGAGTGGATGTTGCTTTTTGTCCTCTGCCACATGGTGAAAAGCAGAGTTGTTTCTACCTGGTTTCCTCATGTTCTCTTCAATCTCAGACACCTAGACAGCCTCTCACTCTTCCCCCAGGAGAACAATTCCCCTGAAGACAGGGAAAAGTTTGTGTCTGTTTTCACATCCCCAGTCCCAGCACTCAGTTAATGCTAAAAAAAAAAAATTGTTAAAGTGAATTGAATCGGGGCAGAGTCAAGATGGTGGAGTAGAAGCAGCAAAACTCCACAGTTCCTGCCCATAACCACCTCAAATACCTATAAAATATGACTCTAAACAAATTTTAGAGCTCCAGAACCCACAAAAATTACAGAAAAATACATCTCCCACTGAAGGCAGCCCAGCAGGCAGACACGAAAGGCTTCATTGCAGCATGCTGGGAGCCCAGACCAGCACCACATGAACCTGCGGCTTGGCTCTGGGGCAGCCAGAACAAGCTGTGGCTGGAGCTTTCAGGCAGCTGTGGAGTTTTCCAGAATTACCAACCCATAAGAAACAAGGACTAAGTGGAAGGTCAGTGGAACACAATTCAGGGGAGAGGATCCGACCTACTGCTCCAGGGCTAGAAGTGGCTGAAGCAGGCCTCCACGCTGCTTCGGAAGCTGCCAGCCTGCAAATTTCAGGGGGGCCAAGCAATCATTCAGATGCTAAGTGCTCTTGCCTTGAGATGCCTGGATTGGGATTGCAGTCTTGGGTGGTGGTCCTGAGGTGTGTGACCAGTGAGCCAAAGCTGGTTGCAGAGATGGTGGCCTCCTACTAGCTCTGGCAGCTGTGAAAACCCCAGCGATTTGGGACAGAGCTTTCCCCTCTGGAAGCAGAATGCTACTGAACCCAAAAGTCAAGTAATTGACTGGCAACATGAGCAGGCAAAGGAAGCAAAGCAAGCCCAGCAATCCAATTTTAGATTCCTTTTTGCAGACAAAAAGGATCAAAGCATGGAACGGGAGGAAGACAACACAGTCAGAACTCCCACACCAAAAGCTTCCAAGAAAAATGTAGACTGATTACAAGCCATAGAGGAGCATAAGAAGGATTTTGAAAACCAAATAAGAAAAGTAGAGGAAAAATTGGGAAGAGAAATGAG
>CM053586.1:39179564-39227213 GCA_028646515.1 Pseudochirops corinnae | reverse complement strand
ATAGGAGGGTATATATGCATATGAATGCATATGTGAGTGTGTGTATATATATATATATGTGTGTATATAGACAGAGGGCACAGGATCAATTGAATAGGATGGGATAATATTTTAAAAGGTGAAATTGAGAGGTGGGAGAGGAATAATATGAGAGGAGACAGGGAGAGACAGAATGGGGTTAATCCTCTCATATATAAGAGGCAAGGGATAATTGTTATAATGGAGGGGAAGAAGAGGAAGGCAAAAGGGAAAGGGTCAATCTTACTCTCATTGAAGTTGGCTTAGGGAAGGAATGAAATACACTCTAAATTGGGTATCTTGGCCTACAGGAGAGTAGAGGGGAAGGTGCTGAGATCAGGGAGGAGGGAGGGAGGACATATTGGGGAGGGAGGGTTGTTAGAAGCACACAGTTCTGTAAAGGGACAGGGACAAAGTGGATAATAGAACAAGTGGGGGGGGGTGGAATAGGAAGGAGTGAAATATACAGATACTGGGGTAGGGAGATCCATCTTGCCCTACCGGAAAGTCAGAGGGGTGATGGGGGAGGTTATAGTAGAGAGCAGTTTGGGGAAGGGGGTATACAGTGGGATTGCTGTTATGGGGTGGTGGGTTGGGGAAAGTCAGGGAGAAAATTTGTAAATCAAAACCTCATGGAAATGAATGATGTAAACTAAAAATCAACAAAAGTTTAAAAAAAATTTTTTTTAATTTTTAAAAAAATTTAAAAAAAAATAAAGTGAATTGAATTCCAAAACAGGACCAGCCACATCCATAGATTAAGTTGGTGGCTCATTTCTGGCCAGAGTAGGGCTCCAACACCTGCCTGATCCAAAATGTACCACTACCACCCCCACCCCCCCCCAGTTATCATGGTGTCTGAAATTCCCACCATTAAACATTTTGTCTCCATGAGGGTATTGTGAAAATGTAAATACTATTATTTATATATAAGAGTGTAAAATCTCTATTCCAAAACATGGTTAAATTTGGTTTAAACTTTACTTTTAAAATATTTAGTAAGAGATACAAAGTCTTTCTGGAGGCATTGGTATCAAAAAAAGTTTGAATCTGATATTGCATTAGAATCCTTTCTAAGGTAATAAATCATTATTGTATTCATATGATAATTTATTCAAGTGCAATCCAAAGAAATAACCCCACTAAATTGGAGAGAAAGGAACATTTCATTCCTCTTCACAAAGTGTTATTATGGACATATTCACTGACAGACATGATATTACCACCAGTTTTCACACACAATAACATTCTCTCTGTCTCTCTGTGTCTGTTTGTCTCTGTGCCTTTCTCTCTGTCTCTGTCTGTCTCGCCTGTACAGAAACTTAAGGGCACTCAGAAATGTTCCATTGAATTATACAGAATCTGATTTGGTGCTCATAGATTCTCTATGCCTGAACAATACAAGTTTAAGCGCCCTTAAGTCTCTGCATGGAAAAGAAAGTGCCCAGAAAAAGGTCAGAGGTAGTCCCAAAACTTGGGATATGAAATTGATGCGGGAGGATACTGGGACCTGGAGTCTGCATAGAACATGGATAAGGAGAGCTAGTTCCCACCCTTATCCTTGTACCTATTCTTGAAATCAAGGCTTCTTACTTATAATGGGGAGTGAGAGGGAGAAGCAGCCAGCACCCTTATAGGCAAAAATCCCACTGTGGTGCCAACCCCCTGGCATTTCAGCTCTTCATCTCTTGTCCCAAGAGTCCCTCTTCCTCTCTCTCTCACACTCTGAATTGTCTAGCAGGCATGCTACATTCACTCCCTTTCTCCCTGTCCTTTGCACTCTGGATCTCTAGATGGATTCAAACTCTGCCTTCTCTCCATCCCTCTTATATCTCTCACCAAACCCAGGGGCTAGTTTCTCCTGATCATACCCCCTCATTCACCAGCATTAAGACAATGTCATGGTTCTCCTCAAAAACAGCCAGAGAATAATTGGCAGCTGTAGACAGCTGTGTGCCCCCCTCCTTTCCATCTTCTTTCTATGCAGCTGTTTCCCCTGTGTAGGCACTCTCTGACTATGACAAACGGCAAATTGGTAGAGAAACTTGTAAATTGGAGGAAAAAGTCACAAGTTCACCCCCTCCACACACACACACACACACACACACACACACACACACACAATGAAGCTGCACCTGTGCACCAAAGGCTTCCCGGGGGCAGTTCCTCTCAGTGCTGAGCCAATTCTGCCCAAAGGCAAAAAGGATTTTATCCTATCTTAACCGATAGGATAGCATTAGCAAAACTGTTCTTGCTTCTCCTTAAACACGCTAGCCAAACACCACTTTCACCCAATGAAGTGGTGGTATCACTTCCTAATGATACTTGTAAGGGAAGGTTTGATGGAGAATGGTCAGGGCTGCAGGGACCATCTCTGGGACCAGGAGCAGAGCTACCCTACCTATTTCCTATTGACCATGAGAGCGCTTTGGGGCTTTGGGGGAATCCTAACCCTCAGTAACTTTCTGGTCTGGGTTTGAATCCTGTCAAGATTATTTCAAGCAGTTTTTCATGAGGGGTAGAGGCTGAGTGCCTGCCTTACTCTCAAACACAACTGCCACATGGCTGTGAACTCAGGGTATCTAAATCAAGTGTGAGCCTGTGTTTGGGGCTGTATTTTTGTCTTTGTTGTTTCCTGATCTCAGGTGAGGGAATATGTGTCCTAAGATGGATATGTTCAGGCTTGGATGTCACCTTGTCAGTTCAAGAAGTACAGAGATCCTTGGTCCTTTTGGTAGGAGCTGACTGAGGACCTGGGGAAGAGTCCCTGGAAGCAACTCTAACATTCTTTGGAAAAGACAGCCACCACCAAGAAGAAGAGCCTAAAGTGGTCTCTTTTTTTTGCAATTATGTGAAGCATTTCCATATTAGTCATTTTGTACAAAAAGGCTCAAATAAAAGAAAAAATAAAAAACAAAATGAAATATAATGTGCTTCAGTCTGTATCTAATCTATATCATCAGTTCTTTCTCTGGATGAGGATAATATGTGTCATCATTAGTACTTTGAAATTGTCTTGGGTCATCGTATTGCAAAGAATAGCTGAGTCATTCACAATTCTTTATCAAACAATATTGATGTTATCGTGTACAGCTTTGTCCCGATTCTGTTTGCTTTGCTATGCATCTGTTCATGTAAATCTTTCCAGGTTTTTCTGAAATCATCCTGCTTGTCATTTCTTACAGCACAATCACATACCACAGCTTATTTAACCATTTCCCCACTTGATAGGCATCCCTTTGATGTCTGGTTCTTAGCTACCACAAAAAGAGCTGCTATGAATATTTTCGTACAAATAGGCCCTTTTCCCTTTTTTATGTCTTTGGGATAAAGACCTAGTATTGCTGAATCAAAGGTTATGCACAGTCTTATAGCCCTTTGAGCATAGTTCCAAATTGCTCTCCAGAATGGTTGGATCAGTTCACAACTCCACCAACAATGCATTAGTGTCCCAGTTTTCCCACATCCCCTCCAACATCCAACAGTTTTCTTTTTTGTAATATTAGCCACTCTGATAGGTGTGAGGTGGTATGTCAGTTATTTTAATTTGCATTTCTCCATACAATAGCGATTTAGAGCATTTTTTTCATGCGACTATAGATAGCTTTGTTTTTTGTCTAAAAATTGCCTGTTCGTATCCTTTGACCATTTATCAATTGAGGAATGACTTGTATTAATTTTTTTTTTCTCAGCTAAAATCATACCTTCTACAGGAGTCCTTTCCCAATCCTCCTTCACTCTAGTGCCTTCCCTCTGTTTTTTAATTGACTCGTATTTTTATAAATTTACCTCAGTTCTCTACACATTTGAGAAATGAGGCCTTTATCAGAGATACTTGTGGCAAATTTTTCCCCTAGTTTTTGGTTTTCCTTATAATTTTGACTTCATTGGTTTTGTTTGTGCAAAAAAATTTTAATTTTATATAATCAAAATGACCTGTTTTACATTTTGTAATGTTCTCTATATCTTCTTTGGTCCTAAATTCTTCCCTCATCCATGAATCTGACAGATAAACTATCCCGTGCTCTCTTAATTTGCTTGTGGTATCACCCTTTATGTGCAAATCATATGTCCCCAAATGATCATTTTCACCAGAAGACATCTACTATAAAGGGAAACCTATCAGGACTGAAGTGAATGTAAATTGCTTAATCAGCAATTCTATCAACTGTTTTTTGTTATTGTGGTTCTGATGAGATTTAACTATCAGCTTCCAGAAAGATTATAAAAATAATGAAAATTCTTTTTCTGTCCATGCACATTATGTTCTTTAGCATGTGGGAAATAAATATCTACCCTGACCTGATTTTTTACTGTACAGTAAATACCTTTTTATTATATACTTTGGGATGTAAAGACATGCCAGGAGCCAAAATCTAAGCTAGAAGTAAATTTCTCACCATGGCAACCAAGTGAGGGTTTAACAAGCTGAAGAACATGAGGAAAGTGAATTTACCTCCCCCTCTTCTCATTAGAACCAAGGCTTCTCCAGGCCTGAAACTAGTTGGACCACTGGCAGGGGTCCAGAGGAGAGGAGCCCCTTTGGGAGAAGGGAATGAATGCAGTACTAAAGCCTAGCAGTGAGTAGTTCTTTTAAATGTTAAAATAGAATTCATCCCATAACTCCACTGGGTTCCCATAGCTACAGTGCTAGTAATCTTCCATTACTTCCACCTCAACCCGTGTCTCCTAATACCTTCTTCAACTGAGACCATGCCCTAGAGAAATTTCCACCCTGGGACCTTCTCTTCTGATTGGTGACTGACTATCTCTCCTGGACCACCATTTCATTCTCTAAGAAAAGTATCTTTATTTATTTTATTTTTAATTTACAGAATAAACCAAGCAGTTCCATAACACAGTACCATAAAAAAGAATGTACACAGAACCACAAATCTACTATGCACAACTTGCTATTCCTTTCAAATATACAACAAAATTATTATATGAATTTCTTTTATTTTCCTTTTTTTCCCTTCCCCCCTTCATCCTAGAGATAGCTACACTGGACACAAATAGGTGTGTGTGTATGTATGTATGTAAAAATTATTCTATACATACCTCAATTTATCAGTTCCTTCTCTGGATACAGATAACATCTTTCTTCATACATTCTTTATAGTTAATTTGGGTATCTATAATAGACAAAATAACTTAATCACTCAAAGTCGTTCTTAAAATATTATTACTATTATTGCATACAATGTTTTTGTGGTTCTGTTATTTTTGCTCTTCATCATTTCACACAAGTCTTTCCATGTTTTTCTAAAATCATTGAACTCATCATTTCTTATAACACAGTAGTATTCCATCACTACACTAGAACTTGTTTACCATTCCCAACATATAGGGTCTTTTCCTTTTTCCCTAATCATATTTAGAAATAGTCCAAATAGCGGTATTGTTGGGTCAAAGGGTATAGGTAGTTTAATAATTCTTTGGGTATAATTCCAGATTGCTCGCTGAAATGGTCATATCAGTTCACAAATCCACCAACAACAAATTAGTCTGGACCACTAGGTCAAGAAAGACCCAGCAATGCTTCATTCCCTCCTCTCTAACCACCTTTCTCACTTCCTCCCATCCACCTCTTCTTTTCCCCAACTCTCTGCAGTTCTGGAATCAGGAATCACAATTAAATGAACTCCGACATTATTCTTGGATGGGATTTGTGGGTCTATTCTCCATGCTTTCACTCAGCACCCCTGTAACTTTCTGGACAAAAGTGTTCCTCTCCCTAGCCACCACCCCTCCATGTATTGTTTCCCCCATTAGAATGTAAACTCCTTGAGGGAAGACCATCCTTGCTTTTATTTTCGTATTTGCCCAGCATTTAGCTCAATGCTTGCCACTGTTGTTGTTCAATCATTTTAATCGTGTCTGACTCTTCATGACACCTTTTGAGTTTCTTGGCAGATACTAGAACAGTTTGCCATTTCTTTCTCTAGCTCATTTGACAGATAAGGAAACTGTGGTTAACAGGGTTAAGTGCTTTGCCCAGTTAAGTGATTTCACAGCTAATAAGTCTCTGAGTTCAAATTTGAACTCAGGTCTTCCTGACTCCAGACCCGATACTCTATCCACTGCACCACCTAGTTTTCCCACTTAACACATACTACGTGTTTAATAAATGCTTATTCATTTATTTGTTCCCTTCCCCTTTGCCTGGAAAAAGACATATGATCTGGACTCCCTAGGTATTGGAGAACTGCTTCAGACCCAGAAAGGTATACACTGTTTTTAAAAATTCAATTTTACTTTTTTTCCATCAGCCAAAAAATCTGCCTTCTCTTTTGCCTACCCTTTCCTCCTCCAAATGAGAATAGAAACAAAACAAATCAAAACAAAGCAAAACTCCTGTTACAAAAATGTATAGTCAAGCAAAACAAATTTCCACATTGGCTATGTCCGTAAAAATCCATGCATCACATCATTCACAATCTGAGTCCTTCACCTATCCACCTATCCTAACTAGCTCTCAGGAGGTAGTTAGCATGTTTCATCATGGGTTTTCTAGAATCCTAGTTGACCATTTTGTTGATCAGAGTTCCTAAATCTTCCAATTTTTTTTTTACAATATTGTTATCATTTTATAGATTATTCTCCTGATTCTTCTCACTTCACTCTGCATCAGATCATTCAAGTTTTCCCAAGTTTCTTTAATATTACCCATTCCTTTCATCAAGTCTTAACAGCACAATACTATTTTATCACATTTATATGCCATAACTTTCTCAGCCATTCCCTAACTGATGGACATTTCTTCAGTTTCCAATTCTTTGCCACTCCAGAAAGAACTATGAGTATATTTTTGTACATCCTTGGTTAGAGATCATGCTGCTTAGAACTAATCGCTCCTTTAATCTGCCCTCCCTCTTATTCTCTCTCCCTTCTTTTCTTTCCTTTCCATTCTCCTATTGAGTGAAATGTATTTCTGTACCTAATTCTCTCTCTCTCTGTATATATTTTTTCCTCCTTTGGCCAATTCAGATGAACATTAGGTTTAATTATTAGCTGCTCCCCCAAACCCTTTTTCCTTGTTTGCATAGACTTCTAATTGGGTACCCTGATTTTGTGAGATACTTTTCCCTAAACTTCCTTTCTCATCCTCCCCTAATATGTTCCTCTTTATCTTCCATCCCATTATTCTTTTAAGATCACCAAGGCATAACAGAACCAGTCCCAGGCTTTCTGTCTAATTAGGCTACCTCTGTGGCTGCTGCTGTGGTTCAGAGGAACATGTATCATCTCTGCATAGTAGAGTATAAGCAGTTTATCATCATTTGGTCCCTTATGAGTGTTCATGTTTGTCTTTTCATGTTTCTCTTGACCTCTGTGTTTGTGAGGGGGGAAGGCAAGGCAATTGGGGTTAAGTGACTTGTCCCAGGTCACACAGTTAGTTAAGTGTCAAGTGTCTGTGGTCAAATTTGAACTCAAGTCCCCCTGTCTCCAGAGCTGGTGCTCTATTCATTGTGCCATCTACCCGCCTCACTGTGTTTGTTTTCTAAGTAGAATTCTTCTCTTGTACATGTATTCCTCTTCAGGAATTATTAGAAATCCTCTAATTTTATTAAAGGTTCATTTTCCCCTGAAGGATTTTTTTTTCTACTGGGTAACTTATTCTTGGTTGTAAGCCTATATCCTTTGTCTTTTAGAATATCATATCCTAAACTCTCTGCTCCTTTATAGTGGTGGCTGCCAAATCATTTGTGATCCTGACTGAGATTCCTTAGAACTTGAATTCTTTCATTCTAGTCATTTATAATATTTTTCTTTTTAATCCAGACTCTGTATTTTGGCCTAAGGAGGGTCATGCTGCTAATTGTTTAACAAACAGTAACCCAAAAATATACGACACATTTTGAAGTTTAATCTATTTTATTAATATTTTCTCCATCACTTCTTTGCCTAGACAATCAACAAAACAATCATTCAGGCTCTGGCCTGTAGTGTTTGCCAATTTCTGAGGTACGAATACATTCGGCTTGTAGCAAAATGTAGAAAATTGCTCAGTCCACCCTGGATCTATAACCTGTACCTGAGTAGTGAGCAACAGAACTGCCAATGGCATTTGTTCTTGTCCATCACACAAGTTGAGGGTCCTCTTTGTCGGACCTGGTACTTTTTTTTTGGAATTCAATGTATTTATTATTTACTTAATAGCATTTTGTTTTTTCCAATTACATGTAAAAACAGTTTTCAACATTCACTTTTATAAGATTTTGAGTTCCATTTTTTTTCTCCCTCCCTCCCTCCCTGTCCCCCAAGACAGCAAGCAATCTGATATAGGCTATACATGTACAATCACATTAAACATATTTCCACATTAGTCATATTGTGAAAGAAGAATCAGAACAAAAGAGAAAAACCATGAGAAAGAGAAAAAGAGGAGAAAATTGTACGCTTCGATCTGCATTCAGACTCCATATTTCTTCGGATGTGGATAGCATCTTCCATCATGAGTCTTTCGGAATTGTCTTAGATCATTGGATTGTTGAGAAGAGCGTAGTCTATCAAAGTTGATCATTGCCCAATGTTGCTGTTACTGTATAAAGTTCTCCTGGTTCTGCTCACTTCACTCAGTATCAGTTCATGTAAATCTTTCCAGGTTTTTCTGAAAATCTGCCTGCTCATCATTTCTTATAGCATAATAGTATTATATTTTTATGCCACAACTTGTTCAGCCACTCCCCGACTGGTGAGCATCCCCTCAAATTCCAATTCTTTATCACCACAAAAAGAGGTGCTATAAATATTTTTGTATGTGTAATGGTCCTGATATTTCTTGCCTTGGTCAATAGCCTCACCCTGCACCAGAATGCTCTGAAACATGTTCCTGGCCAGATCCTGTCCCCACTATCCACAGACCTCTTTGTCTCCATATGCTGTCCTGGACTGGAAAAATGATTCACTGTGTTTTTTGCCTTGGTTTTCCCAATAAAGATTCAATTTGGTTTGTTTTCCTGATGTGTTTGGAGGGGTTGGGGTGGAAGTAGAGGGAGCTCAATGAACTTCTTCTCTGTCATCTTGGCTCTACCTCAAAGACTTGTTATTCATTGATATTCAGTATGGCGGCTAATTGTGCATAAGCCACTGTTGTTGACTGGTCACTTTCCATGGTGTCAGCTGTTTAGTGCAATTAAATGCCTGTATCATATGCCCGCCATGCTCAGCATTCTCTCTATATTTTCTACCTACAGATCTTTCTTCCTTCCTTTCACTTAAAGATCTTCTCCTCACCCTTGTCAAAGATCTCTTAGACTCCCAAGATCATGATGAAAAGAGTCTAGGTTAGTCCCTCTTCCTGAGTGTCCTTAACTCAAGGTTTCAGATAATATACTAGGGTCTTAAGAGTAGTGGGAGTGAGGTGGCTAGGTGGCAGTGAATAGAGCACTGGCACTGGAGTCAGGAGGACCTGAGTTCAAATCTGGCCTCAGACACTTAACACTTAACTACCCGTGTGACCTTGGGCAAGTCACTTAACCCCAATTGCCCCATCTTCCCCGTTCTAAAAAAAAAAAAAAAGAGTAGTGGGAGAGCAAGTTTGGGAAATTAGTGAAATAAGCTCCAACTGACTCAGGAGTTAGGCTGCTTAAGTCATTTCAGTCTATTAATAACAATATAGCACTTACTACGTGTCAACCTCTGGGCATACAAAAGAAGGAAGGAAAAAAGCATTTGTTAAATACCTACTATGTGCCAGGCACTGTTAAGCACTTTGCAATTAGTATTCTATTTGATCCTCCCAACAATTCTGCAAGGTAGGTGTTATTATTATCCCTGTTTTACAGATGAGGAAACTGAGGCAAACAGCTTAAGTGACTTGCTCAGGGTCATACAGCTTATAAGCCTCTGAGGCTAGATTTGAACTCAAGTCTTCCTTACTACAAACCCAGCACTCTATCCACTGCACCACCTAGTTGACTACTTTAGGGAAATAACCTACCCATGCCTTAAGCAATACTCTATACCTCTTCCCCCAAAAGCCACAAGAAACATGAAAGTTGAAAACAGACTGTCAAAGGCACTTTTGACTTCTAGCAGTCCTTAAGACCCCAACTTGCTAACTATTGTCCTATATCTCTTCTGTACTTTGTGGCTAAACTCCTTAGAAGGCCATCTTAATAGGTGCCTCTACTTTTTCTCTTTTCACTTTCTTCTTAGCCTCTTGCAATCCAGCTTCTGACCTCATCTTTCCACTGAAATTCTCCCAAGTTACCATGATATCCTAATGGCCAAATCCAATGGCCTTTTCTCAGTCCTCATGCTCTTTGACCTCTCAGCCTATTGATCACTCTTTCCTCATTGAGGCTCTCTTGTCTCTAGGCTTTTGGGATGCTACCATCTCCTGATTCTCCTCCTACTTATCAGACTGTTCCTTCTCAGTGTCCTTTGGTAGATTCTCATCCAGTTCACATCCACTAACTGTAGGCATCCTTCAGGGCTCTGTTCTGAGTCCTCTTTTCCCTCCTTATAACTCCACTTGGTGACTCCATCAACAAATTTGCACATATGTGTTGGCATGTTGTCTCCCTTGTTAGATCGTTAGTCCTTGAAGGCAGGGACTATCTTTTGCCCCTTTTGTATCCCCAGTGCTTAGCACAGTGCCTGGCTCATAGTAAGCTTATTGACTAACTTACAATTTGTACCTAACTGTTTGTGCCGTTAAATTTTCTCCCATGTGTATGTCACACTTAAATCCAGTATTTCTTTTATGTTTAGGTATTTCAATACAAGATTCTACTTTTATTTGTTTAAAATCGTACTAAACTCTCTTATTTAAATATGCTTGAGTTATTAGGTGTTAGGATTATATCACCATAGCTGCTTTCCTGGGGTCAATATACATTAATTGTAGACAAAACACAAATGAAAAAATCATCACTTTTGTGCACCTAGAAACCAAGTTATTCTAATAATCTCAAGTCACCTGAGAAGCACAGACTGGTTCGTTATCTGCTAAATAGCAGATGCAGAGAAGGGCAAAACACAGGTCATGTAAGTTTTGATAAGTACTAGGGAGAGGGAATTATCAGGCTTAGGACAGGGCAAGCCCAGCAAAGAGCTTCAGAAGGGGTCAGTCAGGGATCAGCCCAAGGTCTCTGGCTATCAAAGTGTGGTCCAGAATAGGGCCTGCTTTGTGGCCACACTTAGGGACTATCAAGAGAACTAGGGAGGGCTTATGATCTCCCCAGAAGTTATTAAGATCCCCAGCCCTGAGGTAGGAGTTCTGGGGGCCAGAAGTCAATCTTGCAGGTGGCTTTAGCTATGGAAACACCTATGTCCAAAGTCTGTGTATGCACCTCTGGCCAGCTTTCCTTTTTCTTTTTTGTTTTAAGTTTTGAGTCTGAAGGGTTTTCTGTTTTATATCTGCCCTTCCTATTTGCTGCCTCATGCTTTCACCAACATCTTGTATTCACTTGAGAAACACTAGCATGCAGCCAACACTAATGAAAAGGCTGCTGAGGATAAGGCATTGCACTGTCCTCTGGGAGAGAAATAAGAAATTGTCCCTGACTTCCAGAATCTTCCAGTTTCCTAGAAGAGAGAAGCAAATAGCTAGAATGCAAAGCAGAACATGATCAATGCAAAAGAGAAGCATGAAAAGGGTGCAGTGAGAATTCAGAGTTGGGGGAAAGGTGAGGGTTAAGGAGGGAGAGAGGGAAGGAGGAGGGGAAGAAGAAGGGGAGAGAGACAGACAGACAGACAGAGACAGAGGGGACGAGAGAGAGAGAGAGAGAGAGAGAGAGAGAGAGGCAGAGACAGAGAGAGATTAAAGCACAGCATTTTTTAAGCATCTACAAACTGCCAGAAAAGGGGTACGAATTCAGGCGAGTAACATCGCCTCAAAGGACTGCTGTGAGGACCAAATGCAATAACCCATTAAGCGCTTTGCAAATCTTAAAGAGATATAAATGCTGGGTGTTATTGTTATTGTTTTATCGCTGCCACCAAGAAACTTACAGTCCAATGGGAGAAGACAGCCAGCATAGGGAGCTGGGGTGGGGAGGCGAGTCGAGACACGGGGTCAGGAGATAGACGGAAGAAAGGAAGCCCTGGGAGCGAGTCCCGGCACGAAGGAGGTGAAGTGCGTTCTGGGTTTCTCTCTAACAGGTGTTTCAGTCCTAGGAATGAAGTAGAGGTCTCTTCTAGCTAACGAGATCAGAAAGTATTTGAAAGGATAGAAAAGCTTCCGACAAGTAGAGATGGAGGGAGGGCATTTCAGGCACAGAGATTGATGTGAGTGAAAGGTAGAAAGGAGGGAAAATGAAGGATGTGATTGGGGAGGGGGAAGTGAGGCTTGGTCACAGAGTACACGTAGGTCGGGAATAGCGCTGTCTCTTGTCACCAGATCTCTCTTCTCTCACTACTATTCCCACTTCCTCTGTGCCGCTAACTTAGCTCCAGCCTTCTTTACCTTTCACCTAGTAACAGAGGAAGTAAAAGAAATAGAGAAGGATCCATCCAAAGAACTGGGTAATCAGGGGAGTTCAAGGTCTTGGAAACCGAAGGAAGACAGGACAGTCTATTCCAGGAGGGGATAGTCAACTCTGGCACACGCTTCAGTGAGTTCAAAAGGAATGAAAACTGGAAAAAAGCGATTGGATTAGGCAATTAGCATGGTGTATTGGAAAGGCATTCAAGTTTTAGTCAGGAAACCTGTAGTATTTG
Organism: Pseudochirops corinnae; assembly: GCA_028646515.1. NCBI lineage: Eukaryota > Metazoa > Chordata > Mammalia > Diprotodontia > Pseudocheiridae > Pseudochirops > Pseudochirops corinnae. Next base: position 39,214,523 of record CM053586.1, on the reverse strand, counting down.
AAGTTAAGTGCTGACACTAGCCAGGCAAGCTACTCCTGCTTTCTGTGCCTCTGTTTCCTTTACTGCAAAACAGGATAATACACTACCTATCGCACACCCAGGGCTAATTGGTTAAAAGTGCTTTGTCAACCTTAAAGCATTATAGGATAGTGAATTATTATTGTTTCAGTTCAGGTTTAGTAGCAAGGAGGGGACAAAAGCAGAATGCAATAGGTTTAAAAAAGGGAGTTGATGCTGAAGAAATGGAGGGAGTAAGTCTGCTTCTCAAGACATTAATCAGTGAAAGGAGGACCGAGATGGAATGATAGAAAGGTCAGGGAACAGGGTCAACAGAAAGTATCTTTAGGAATGAGGGCTGAGCTTGTTCCTAGGCAGAAGGGAAGGAGCCAGTGAAAAGGGATGGGCTGAGATGTGAGATGGGGGAAGGGATGGGTAGTGGAAGGAAGTCTTTGAGAAGAAGAACAGGTGGAGGGGATAGCCCTGGCCTGAAGGAGAGGTCAGACCAGAGGGAAGGAGAAGATGGGGAAGGATACAGAAATACTTTGAGGGGAATGGAGAAGAGACTATGGAGTTTACACAGGATGACCTCAGTGTTCTCCACAGAGTCCTCTGCTGGAAGTGGGGAGGCAGGAGTGGGGCTGAAGGCTGGAGAAGAGAGGGGCATGTTGGTTTGGGGGGGCATGTCCCCAGGTTCAGCTGTAAGCAAAACTGTGAACTGATTAATTGATTGATTGGTTAATCTTCAGCACTGCTGTAGATGCCTTCTCATTTTTGTTTCCTCTCTCACCTTCCCACCCCGGGTAGCTCAGTGGCCTCATGCACCTCCCTCCCCAATTATCTAAGGACTTCAAAGACCCACCTGCTCCTGGAAGTCTGAGCAAGGCTGGATGACCACTTGTTGGGAATGTTGTAGAGGGGACCCCTGTTCGGGGACTGATGACGGACGCCTGCCACCCATGCAGCTTGCTCTTCTTGGGACTTATCGATGTCCTTTCTAAACTGTGTCTCTCAGAACTGAAAACACTGCTCCTGATTTGGTCTGACCAGAATAGAAGAGAAAAGGGCCACCATCTCCCTATTGTTAAGCCTTCTTGTCATAGCCACAGATTGCACTGACTGCAATTTCTAATCTAAATTTCAAGTCCTGCTGACTCCAAGGAGGCTGTGGTCAGTCAGCCAATCAGTTAGTCAGCAAGCATTTATCAAGCTCTTACTCTGTACCTGCCTCTGTGCTAAGCACTGGGGATACCAAGAAAGGTAAAAACACTGTTCATGACCTCAAAGAACCCACATTATAAAGCAGCAGACAGCATGTAAACAACTATGAATAAACAAGATACACACACATGTATGAGCATATTTTATATGTAGATATATAAATATATGTACATATACATATTCTACAGGGAGAAACAACATGCAAGCACTGGTGTATGTACAGCATATATATGTATAAATGTGAGTGCATATATGTTCGTATATGAATGTATAAGGAACTCATTCTGCAGGGTGATGACACATGAACAACTGTGCATATACAAGCTATATGTGTATACACATGGTGCATATTGTGTGTATGCATACACATGTAAAAGGAATCCACATTCTACAGAGGTGATAACGTATAAATAATTATATATGACATGTGTATACACATGGTGCATATTGTGTGTATGTATACACACATATAAGGAATCCACATTCTACAGAGGTGATAACATGTAAATAATTATATACAGGACATATGTGCATATACATACTTGGGTATGTACATACATTGTATAAGGAACTCAGTCATAGGGGAGGTGACATGCAAACATGTCACCCATTTGTATATACATATGTATACATGTATGTGTATATTTTATCTAGACATACATATGGAGCTCACATTCTACAGAAGGAGACAAGATACAAAGAATGGTGTGTATACAAGATGTGTGTGTGTGTGCTTAAGTGCATGTGTGCATTCAATATGTACATGTATAAGGAACTCACATTCTTGCAGGGGTGTTAACATGTAACAACTGTGCATGCACAAGATATAAGTGAATACACACAATGCACACATATATAAGGGAATTGCATTCTACATGGATGGAGACACGCAAATGACTATACATACAAGATATTGTATATATACATATATATATACACACACATATATACATACATATACACACATATATAAGGTGTTTGCATTCCAATGGGGAGATAATATGAAAACAATTGTGGGTGTGCACATAATACATACACGGACACATATGTATGCATATGTGTATGTTTATAAAAAGAAGGTAATTTCTGAGGGTAGGAGCTAGCAGTAACTGTCCACTAAATGTAGTCAGGAAGTACTTAGATCACCGAATGTTAGACCACGCTGTTTCTTTTTAGAAGTCATCATTAAGATTATAGAATCAGAGCACATCAGAGTTCAAGCACACTCTTGGGGTTATCTGGTTCAGTCTCATTTTGTAGAATAAACTGAAGCCTAGAGAAATGAAGGCATCTGTACCATGTCCGAGTCTCTCGGAGGGCTAGCAGCAGACAGAGTCTAAATTTCAAGTCCTGGCCCCGAGCTCCTTGGCCTCACTACTCCAGAGCAGAGACCACCCCATACCAGAGTATCCGATGTACATTTTTCACCTGTCACTGAATTTACCACACATTCCTTCAGGGGATCATGGACGTCCCTCGGCTGCAGCAGCAACAGGATTAAAGCCCGTGCTTAGAAAGAGAAGTGAAAAACACCAGATGTGAGCAAAACCACAAGGGGAATTTTCACAGAGGCAGCATGCACTGGAATGTGGCCAAACCCCCAGTACAGGCAGCCCAGCCTAGCATCGGCCTGGAAGGACAAAGGCCCCGAATCCCAAGTGAAACCAAGGCAGGACTGCAAGCTTGGTCTAGGTCCTTTCGCAAGGCCCTGACTTGCTGACTGACTGCCCTTTGGATCAACTCGTGGGCTCTGAGAAGGCCTCACTCCATCTCTATCAACTAGAGAAAAAGCTAATTTCCTGTCAATTACCTTAAGAATAGTTCAGGAAAACCATCTCAGGGTGTGATTTCAAAAGAATAAGGTGGAATCATTGCTCTTTCTGTCTCCAGGCTTTTCATTCTCTGATCCATCCTCCACAGCTGCCAGATTCATATTCCTAAGGCACACATCAGACCATGACACTCTACCCCTCCCACCCCTCCAATTAAAAAATCACCCATGGTTTCACGTTGCCACAGGGAAAAAATATAAAATCCTCAAGCTGGCATGAAAACCCTCCACAATCGGTCTCCTGCCTACTTTGGGCTAACTTCTTAACTTTTCTGGGCCTCAGTTTCCTCAACTGTATATAATGAGGGGGCTGAACTATATGGCCTCTAAGACTGCTCCCAGATCTCCATTTATAATCATCTGATCCACTCTGACAAGTCCCATTTCATATTTTGCTCTTTCAAATACTCTCCCTTCCAGCCAAGCCAGCCAGCTAGTGATTCCCCATATATGATATTCCATCTTTTCCCTTTCTGACTTTATGTGAAATAGTTCCCATATGTCTGAAACAGATGCCTTCCTCAACTCTGCCTCAAAGAATCCCAATTTCCTTCCCTCCTACATAAGGCTTAGCCTGATCTAGATTTCTCTCTTGAAATCACACATATGCACACACACATACACACACACAATATCTCTCTGTGTGTGAGAGTGTATTTGTCTATACACATATATCTCTGTGTTCAGATTATACTTTTTCCTTCTCCATAAAATGTAAGCTCCTTTAGTGCATTATTTGAGTTTTGTTTTTATATTCTTAGCACCTAACACAGTTCCCTGCATACAACAGGTATATAATAAATGGAATGGATTGATTATGTGTATCTATATTTGCATATGCAAATATATATAGTGTATATGCGTATATACATATATAGACAGACATATGTATGTATAGGGAGAGCTAGGTGGGCCAATAGATAAAACATTGGACCCAAAGCCAGAAAGACTCCAGCTCCAGGTACTTACTAGATCTATGACCCTGAGTGAGTTGCTTGACCTCTATCTACCTCCATTTCCTCTTCTGTGAAATGGGGATAATAAGCATACCTGCCTCCCAGGGTTGTTTTGAAGATAAAATGAGATAGCGTTTTTAAAGTGCTTTGTGGAGCAGCTAGGTGGCACAGTTGGTAGAGCACTGGACCTAGAGTCAGGAGGACCTGAGTTCAAATCTGGTCTCAGACACTTACTAGTTGTATGACCCTGGGCAAGTCACTTAACCCTGATTGCCTCCCAAAAGAAGTGCTTTGCAAGTCTAAAAGTGTGGTCTAAATGCTAGCTATTATTATTGTGTATATATACACATATCTGCACACAATTTTCCAGGGCTAGTCATAGTGTAAATACATAATTATGTATTTACAGAAATACCTACACAAAGAAAAGCTACTTTGATGGATTTGTAATTTCATTAGCATGAAATTTTAGACTGGATTTGAAGTTGGCAAGATCTAGGTTCAAATCTTGCCTCAGTTACTTACTGACTGATCAATTTCTTTGTCTACACAATGCAGATATTAATGCTTTTAGTAACTACTCACAGGGTTGTAAGGCTTAAATATGATAATATATGTAAAGCACTTTCCAAAATTAAGTCTCATATAAAGTCCTGTATGAAAGTTATTATAGTTATCACAAATATTATTATTATTCTCTCCACTAGTTCAGACTCAAACCCTTTCCCTTCCCCTCCTCACTGAGCCTTTCTTTGTAACAAAGATTTTTTTAAAGTATTTCATTTTTGCCAACTACATGTAAAAATTTTTTAACAATTAAAAAAAATTTTTTGAGTTACAGATTCTCTCCTTCCCACCTTCCACTTTCACCTCATTGAGAAGACAAGCAATTTGATAAGGATTATACATATAGATTCATGTAAAACATTATACCATATTGATCATAGGTAGCAAAGATTTTTAAAAATATACATCATTATTATAATTATAACAACAGAGAAACTTGAAAACAAAACTAAACACCGTGCAACTGAAACAAACAAGAGTGGTCCCAGAAAAGATATATTCCTGATTTCATTGGAGAGGCGGGGTACTATGGGTAAGTAATAGTGCATATGTTGTTAATGTTACATGTCCACAGTTAATATGTTGGTTAGTATTGCTGAATTTTTCTGGTTTTAAAAATCTTTGTTACAAAGAAAGGTTTAATGGATATAGGAGTGAAGGGGAGGCATGTAATGGGAAAACAAGACATCAGCAATATTTTTAAAAATAAAATGAAAGGACGCAAGGAAAGGCTCTGACATTGAACTGATTCTTTATCAAGGCATTATGGAAAGACATAGACAAGAATTGTACAGAGTGAGTTCTCCACCTATAATATTTCTAGTTGTCAAATCATAATAGAAAACATTAACCGTCAAAATCATTTTCTTGGGACTATAAGATAGAAAAGTAGATCCACAGAACAGATCAGACCAGGAAGAATCAAAGTGAACTCAATCAAGCCTTACACAAACTCAAAAACATAAATTACCTGGGGAAAAACTCTCTATCTGGCAAGGATTGATGGAAAGGCAAAAAAAAAAAAAACAAAAGCCAAACAAAAACCATGGCATAGACCAAGTTAGACTGACATCATACATCAGAAACTACGATGAGATGAAAATGGAAACGTGTCCCATGAAAGGTCTCACTATAAACAAACTGAAAGAGAATATTAGACCCCTTTCACAGCTATGACTAGGGGGAGAATTCTGGGATTTGGGGCCACTCGCATGAGGTCTTCTGCCAAAGTGGGCATCCAGGAGACCTCACTTCTCTGAGGAATGTCTCTCTCATTTTGACTTTGCACTTGGCATGTTCCATGGCAGCGACAAATAGCTCTGGCGATCATACGTCTCCCTGATTTGTTTGCTGTTCAGTCCTGTCTGACTCTTCATGACCCCATGTGGCGTTTTCTTGGCAAAGACATTGGGGTGGTTCGCCATTTCTTTCTCCAGCTCATTTGACAGATGAGGAAACTGAGTCAATCAGTTAAGCAACTTGTCAACAGCCCCACAGCTAGTAAGTGTCTGAGGCAGGCCAGATTTGAGTTCAGGTCTTTCTGCTCCAGGCCTGGTGCTCTCCCTCCACTGTGTCACCTAGCTGCCCTTGCTTTACACCTTGCTGACTTTTGATAGCTAGACCATCACTGAACAGTTATCCCTGTGGCTGTATCCATCAACGATATTTGAATGAGCTGAATGTCTACATGGAAGACACCTGGGAGGAAGAGATCCTTTGTAGTTATGTTAAATTCTTTCTTTGTCATCAACAAAAAACACATTGGTATTTTTCTTCTTTGTACTTCTCAGGCAACTGTGTAATTGTAGATGTGGTCTGCTAGAGAGAACCACAACAGTTTGACTGTTCTCTTCTCATTTTAATCAAAGATAACCTCAATACTTCAGGAAACCAATGTCTTTGTTGTTTGGGCTTATTTTGCTTTTTTTTTTTTTGGAGGGGGAAAGGCAGGGCAATTGAGGTTAAGTGACTTGCCCAAGGTCATATGGCTAGTAAGTATTAAGTGTCAGAGGCTGGATTTGAACTCAGGGCCTCCTGACTCCTGGGCAGGTGCTCTATTCACTGTGCCATTTAGCTGCTCTGGAAATAACGATATTATATGGATGAGAAGAGAGACATAAAGGTTTTTTTATTTCTGCCAAGTAGCCTTAAAAAAAATAAAAGTACTATTAACGATATTTTCCATTCTTTTGAAATCTTCCTTACTTTGCCGTACCTTGAAACTGATCCCCAAAGTCCTCTATTTTCCTTCCTGCATGGATATCTTCTGTCTGGATTTGGTCAATAATTCATCTTTCTAAGTGGCATTTTGACTTTGTTCATATATAAGCAATCAGATATTGATGCTTTACAGTCCGTATGTGGTCTTCCTGCTGTCACCATTGTAGAAATATTGACAAATCTGTTACATTTCATGTCTTCCTTCAATTTTATTTACATAGACAGGGGATGGGGTGGGGCACAATGTGGTACAATCCTTTGAGGATACATAGATATTTCCCACCCTGTTTTTGGTCCAAGTGACCATATGGAAACTTGGGAGGAGCTGGTTTCTGGCCACAATGATTCATTCAGAAGTTGGTATTGTGATGATGAAACATCTTCTAATTGGCTGCATAGTTGGAGGAACATCAGAACTGTGCATACAGAAAGGATCACAGTCTCTTTCTTTTGCATCTACAAGGACTCAGGACTGCTTTGAGTTGCCTCTAAGAGCCATGTGGGGGAAAAGATAATTCCCCTCTCCCTACCCCCATCCCCCTGTGCCTTCTTTCTGATACTGCTTTCCATTTACACTATATGTATGTCTTATCTATGCATAATTATTTTCATGTTGACTCCTCCATTAGAATGGGAGTTCCTTGAGGACAGGGGCCATGTTTTTCTTTGCATCCCCAATGCCTAGTTAATAGCAAGTACTTAATAAATGTTTGTTGACTGTCTCCCACCTTGTTATGGCAGCTGTGCACACAAGGCCACCTCTGTCACTGATGTTTGTTCCTTCCTGGTCTTAGGTGAATGAGTATTCTGCCCTGTCTAGTTAACAGCTTTCTGAGGCTGAGATCCAGAGAGCCCATTAGATGTCCTATCAAGGATGAGTGGTATCAGTAGCCATTGGAATAGTAGTGGCTGATGATAGGGGAAGTGACTGAAAAAGGACATGAATACATAGTCCCCTGGAAAAAGTGGCAGCTTTATAGAGAGAGTACTAGCCTAGTTCAGAGTATTGGCTTAGCATAGTGGAGAAATAGCCTGATCTACAGCTGGAGTGACTTGACCCAGCAGGAGGCAAATAGCCTGGTTCAGCAACAGATTTGGGCCAGCCCAGTAACAAATCCACTTCTCCAGCAGAGATATCATGATGACTTGTCCATCTATGGTAAATTTTCTGAGAATACTCTAGAGAAAGAAATGACACTGAGGCCCTGCAGTTCAAGAGTTATGAATTGCCTTGGTCATACATGTCCCCTACATGTATATCTCACTACCATTGTGGTTTTAAGTTTGAATTCATTCTTCCTAGAGACCTTGTTTATGCAAGTGGAGAGTGTACCCCCAGTTTGGAGGGCAATAACAATGACAACTGTTCTTGTTTCTCAGTAAATCCATTTTCTAAAAGTGAATTGATATCTTTTGGCTCACTATTGATAGGGAGCACCCAATATGGGCTCAAGAGTAACAGAACTGGGAGCAGCTAGGTGGAGCAGTGAATAGAGCACTGGCCCTGGAGTCGGGAGGACCTGAGTTCAAATCCAGCCTCAGACACGTAACACAAAAAATTGGCCATGTGACCTTGGGCAAGTCACTTAACCCCAATTGCCCTACCTTCCCCCCTCCAAAAAAAAAAAAAAAAGAGTACCAGAACTGGAAACTCCATTGAAGGGTTCCTCTTATATTGAAGGGAATAATTGTAGTAAGCAACCTTCTGGGGACTCAGCCTGTGAACACAAGTGCCAAGTTGGGAAGTTGGGCTCAGAGGGGGCTACTATACTCCATATAATTGATCTCTGAATGACTCAACTTGACTGAGTTTATAAAAAACATTAAGTTTTTTATAGACTTGATTTCTTTAGGTTGCTTTCTTGCTGATTTCTGAAGCTACATCACTCACAGTTTTCTATAATTATTCATAATGTTTTGCAAATGAATATGTAAAGTATCCAAAGTTTTAGTGTAAATTATAAATTTTAGTAAAAATCACTCAAGCAGTGTTGGCTGAAGATGTGGGATTTTTTTTAATTATAAAGAAATTTCACTATTTAAAAATACACTAATGAACAAAATATATAATAAAATTAAAATAAACATAGGTAATATATAAAATATTAACATTTTATCTTTAAAAATAAATACAAATAACAAAATAATGAAATTAATTTTAAAAGTATACAATTCGAACACATTATGGACATATTATAAAGTCAAAGATACTTGAAGTTTGGTTTTATAAAATTGATACCACAAAATCATCATTATTATTTTCCATTTGCTCATTCAACAACTGAGAAAATATAAAAATATAAACAAAATAGATTCTAGATTTAAGATGACACGACATGCTACCAGTCACGTAACTAGTAAAAACTTTATCTAAATCACTTAAACATAGTTTTGCTTTCTTAAAAACACTTCATTGGTTTCCTATTTAATATAATATGGGTATTTGGAATTCTGTTTTACTTAAAATACAAAAATGACAATGCGTCTACGCTTGGTTGCCTTATTGTGGTAGATGTTTTACATCTAAAGTTCTCTAAGAAATAGTAGCAATCAGAATTAATATCTTTATTTATATCCATTTTCTCGGTTTTTGGTATCAATATCTTCTTTAAATAAGACATGTTGGAACTGTTGTAATTGTGTGCGATGTCTTCTCTTCTTTGCCTTTCCCTAAAATTTGCTGTTGCTTCTTATTTTTGCTCTAATTAGTCAATAATCTGATTACCCGTGACATCTGTGTCAGAAACCAGTCATTTGCTGCTTTAGATATAGTCAATTTTACTTTTGGGTGATATTGTTCAATATTCACCTTGTTCTGCATTTTCTAAAAGAAAATATTAAAGATATTCAAGTCTTGAATTTTAGTATTTTCCAAGTCATTAACTTCTTTTACAGCTTGACTCAAAGCAAAAATTTTAATAGTTTTTGCTGTTCTCCTAGTATTCATTCTGACATTGAAGTCACCAAGTATCAAGGTTTTTGTTGACTTGGTATGTACATGTATGCATGTGTATATATATGTATATATAGAATTATATATTGTAATATGTATATGTAGATATAATATAACATACTATATTATATCTATGTATATTATAATATATTATATATAATATAATATGTATATATAGAATTTCTCTATTGCTCCATCTTCTACAACAGATGTCTGGGGTATTTTTCCTTCCAATCATCATGAGGACTACAAGGTGAGATGACCAAGTATCCCACAAAATAACATTTTTCATTACCTTTGGGTGCATTATGAACCAAACTCACACCAACTCCTTTATCTGCTCCTTCAGGGAAAACTTGTTAGCATACGTTCTATCAGTTAACAATTTATTTTTGTCTCATAGTTTCATAACAAGAATGCCAACATTGATGTGGTTTTTGGACCAACATCTCACATTTACAGTACTATCAGTTAAATTAATGTATGAAGGTGACCTAAAAACTGTGTAATGCTTAACTTCCTCACTCTTCCCACCTTCTCACCATTACAACATCATCCCTGTTGAAGCATAAGGGAGCCACACTCAATCATTTCACCCCTTTCTCATATGTTCAGTCCTTCCTTATCCATTAGTTCATTCCCTGCCACTTTTAAATATGCTCAATTCTCCTTCATCTTTAACAAAACAAAAAAAGCCCTCATTTGACCTTGACACCCCCTCAAACTAGAATTCAATATCTTTTCTCGCTTTCACAGCCGTATTCCTAGAAAGCCTCCTCTAAACCCATTGCCTCCAATTTCTCACCTCCCACTCCCTTCTCAACCCCTTTGTGACTTGCCTTCTGACTCAGTAGACAATTTCTCTCTGAGGTTATAAGGGATCTCTAAATTTCTAAATTAAGTTGCTGTTTCTTAGTCCTCATTCTATGTAACCTCTCTGCAGTCTTTGACACTGCTGAACACTCCGTTTCTTGGATACTCTCTCCTCCCTTGGCTTATGTGACTCTTGTCTTTCCTGGTTCTCCTTCTTCCTTCCTGACAATTGCTTTACAATTTCTTGCGATACCTTTTAACTGTGAGCGTGGCCCAAGACTCTGTCCTGGGCTCTGTTCTCTGTCTGTAGCCTGTCACGTGCTGACCTCATCTTCAGCCCCTATGGGCTTAATTACCAACTTTTTTGCTGATGACTCCCAGATCTGCACGTTCAGCCTTAGTCTCTCCTGAACTTCATGTCCACATCTCCAATTATCAACCGGACATTTCAAACTTTATGTCTCACAGGCGTCTCAAATGCAGATGTCTAAAACAAAATTCATTCTCTCTCCTTCCAAAACCACCTGCTTTAGAACTTCCCTGTCTCTGTCAAGGGCACCATGGTCCTTCCAATCATGCAGACTTATAACCCCAGGGCCATCTTCAAAATCTCACTCTCGCCCATACCTCATATACATCTGCCTTTTTTAAAAAATGAAATCATCTTCTTTACCCTCTGCCTCTGTTCTGCACTAGCCTCTAAGTTCCCTCCTGTCTAGAAACCACGTCGCCACTCTGACTATAAAGAGCAGATTGCCATAATCTTTCTCTAATGCAGGTTCCTATGCTATTTTCAACACCGTCCTTCCCCTTTCTCCCTCCTGATTTCAGAGAGACTTTTTTCTCTTCCTATTCAAACCTATGCCTTTTAGCATCCATTTTATTAAAACCCTATTTCTAGGCCTCAGCGGTAGAGATCATCCATAGGGTGGAGATAACAAGGAAATGGGCACTTTATTTTCTTTTTAGTACTTCCTCTGAGAAGTTGCTTTTTAGATCACAACTTTCACAATTAGAAAAAAAAAAAAGCAATATGCAACAGCCATACAGTAGAAAATAGTGAAAAATCCCCTCGACAATCAAGGCAAGCTGATGGTCTTCCAAGGTGAGTGAAAGAAGGAATCAGAGGCACCATGTCCGGACCCTCTATATTTACCTCTTTGGGGCTCTGATGCCACCCCAAACCCAGCTCCAAAAAAGGGCCAAGCCCTCTGATTCTCGGTGAATAAGCAACTTTCTATCTTTCCCTCTGCCCCTGTCTAAATGGCAGCTGCTGGTCTCTTTAGTCTAAAAGTGTGTGGTCGTTGTGGAATTATCCAATCAAAATAGCTCTTAAGTCCCCTTCCCACCAGGAAAATGCCTCCCTGCAGCTATATTTCACTGAGCCCTCCTAACTATGATTAGGGCATGATGAGCATAGCCACTTAGAGAAACGTATTTGCTGTATAGATTTACTCAGAAGGAATAAATCAATACCAAACAGACAACTGCCATTTGAATTGGCCACAACTTCTCCTATATGCCGGCAGCCCACAATCTAACAATTTTAGTGAATACACAGTTCTGTTATTTAGCCCTGATGACGGTTTTCCCCACCCCAAAAACAAGAAAATGGAGGCTAAGCAGTAAAACAGAGTTCTCAAATATTTTTCCACTTGTAGAATCTAGACCCAAGTCAATTAACTCGGTTTCAGTTTTTTTTCTTCCTGCCAGATTCTCTTCTTAGGTTGTGATTTCAGTCTCTCCTGCCCTTCACCTCGTGCTCGTGAACCAGCTCCTACTTAAAGGCATTATGGTCTTACTGAGGGATCTTGGTGGCTGAACCAGAGAAGGTACTTCTCTGCCTGTTCACCATAGCGACTTCTCTCAGTCCTTGAAAATTCCAGGGCATCTGACCCCCTGGGTATCTCATTTCTATTCTTTTGATTCTTTTCACAGTGTCTAACTTCACAGAAGCTAACTTCACCTAACCTTGACCTGCTTAGTAAGAGATCTAAGATAGAGTTTGACCACTAGCTCCTCTTCCCCTTACCCTCTAGCCAACGCAAAAGGAGAAGGAGGAACCATAGTGCAGCGGTTCTCAACCTGTGGGTTATGTTCAATTTGTAACAATGAAAATACATTCTGCATATCAGATATTTACATTACGATTCATAACAGTAGTAAAATTACAGTTATGAAGTAGCAACAAAAATAATTTTATGGCTGGGGGTCACCACAACATGAGGAACTGTATTAAAGGGTCGTAGCATTAGGAAGGTTGACAACCACTGTCATAATGTTATATATGACTAAAAGTTGGTAGCAGGGATAGCCTTATGCTCAATGTGATTTGGTGAGTTCTGAAAAGGAAACTTTTGCTTGAAAATTAATTTATTTTCTCCACTATCCTTATAGTAGTACCTAAATTTCTAATATTAGAAAATTTTTAGAGAAGAAAGTCACTGTCTCCAGGAATCCTCTGTTAAAATTCAGATCAAAATCGTCAGGTGTTAACACTTTTAGGTTTTTGTTCTATCAGGTAGGGGAAGATAGGAAAGGATAGATCCATCACATGGAATAATACTTAACAAAGGCAGATTCAGGTGGAGTCAGGAACCTAAACATTTCTAGCGCAGCACAAAGTCACTGGCCCTATGGTTGATGGAGAAGGATTAAGAGGTGCCAAAGGAAGAAGAAAGGGAGCATCAGAAAGAAGTCGGTGAAAGGGCAGGAAATCCACATTCTACCTATCCCACTATTTTACTTAGGATTGGCTAGTTCCAGGGAGGTTGGGAGTGTGATGCAGTGGGGAGCAGAGGGGCTGGAAATCTTTGGGAATGAGAGGAGGAAACACCGAATAATAAAAGAAGAAAGGTCCACAGCAAGAAAACTCTATAGAAATGAAAAGTGGTCTTGTGACTAGAGGGCCAAACCCGGAGTCAGGAAGACCTGAGTTCAAATGTGACCTCAGACACTTACTAGCTGTGTGACCCTGAGCAAGTCACTTAACCTCTGTTTGCCTTAGTTTCTTCATCTGTAAAATGAGAGTAAAAATCATAGCATCTGCCTCTTGGGGGTATTGTGAAGATCAAATGAGATAATAATTACAAAGCACTTAGCAGAGTACCTGGCATGTGCTAGATGCTACATGAATGTCTGTTGCTGTTCAGTTACTCCAGTTGTGTCCTACTCTTTGTGATCCCATTTGGGGTTTTCCTGCCAGATACTACAGTGGTTTGCCATTTCCTTCTCCAGCTCATTTTACATTTGAGGAAACTGAGGCAAACAGGGTTAAGTGACTTGTCCAAGGTCCCACAGCTAGTTTTCTGAGGCCAGATTTGAACTCAAGTCTTCCTGACTCTAGACCTAGCACTCTACCCACTGGGCCACCTAGCTGCACCATAAAAAGGTTAGCTATTATTATTATCGTTATTGTTAAGGAACACAAAATAAAATTGCTAATTATATATACTATACATAGTATATATAATTTAATTTGTTAATTTTGTAAATGGAGTCCCACTGATATACAAAAATCCTTTTCAAAAGGAGGTAAAGTAATAGCCAAACTTCTGAACCATCTCTTGTCCCAGGTTAGTGCTCTTTGTTAGGAAGAAGCTTGGAAATGTCTCTAAACACTGATGATTAATAGGACACCTAAGATAAACCTTCAGTACAGAAAGGAAAGGAGAGTTTCCACCAAAATAACATATTTCTGATTTTGTCCTCTTCCTAATAAATCCTACTTCCTCTGTGCAGATGATCCAAGCGTATATAAAAGGCTGCATAAAAGTGAGATATTTGTTTCTAGAGACAACAAGAAAGAGACCCAGAAGGGAAGGGCTCATCCAGCCCAGAAGCATGTAACCGTCCTTTTCTTTGTGACCCTCTATATCTGCAAAGGGATCATCTCTTCTTATGTTCCCTCCTCAGTTTGGGTGGGAGGGATGGCAGAGAGGCACAGGCTAAGATGTCCAGAGTTGCAGTAGCCACGTTGTTTACATTCCCACCCCCTCACCCTGGGAAGCCCACAGTTCCCACACTCACTGAGGCAAGAAGGTCGCCATGGACACCTCCTCTGTCTCTCTTGCTGACTGACTAGGGATAAGTAGCAGCTGCTGGAACCAAGTCACCTCACAGCTCGCCTCCCCTGAAGGAGACCCTGGGACCAACCACTAGGCTCTGTGTCCTTTGTACCACTGGGGCTGCTCCATCACAATCCAGATTTAAAAGCTGGGCCCCATTTCAATTTGCCCTTTGGCAAAACTGATTGTGGAAATGAAAGTGATAATAGAGATGTAGATGTAGATATTAATGCAAAGAGATGAATCATGACATTCAATGTAGGACATAGGCCAGGGAAAGAATATCCCTGCTTGTGGACAAAGAAAGTTGATGGTTATTTATATGGTCTGATGAGATGGCCAATAAAAGTCCTGCCTGTCCAAAGATATCTCCCCTGGAGATCTGCCGCCTTGCATTAATTTTTTATTCCAACCATCAAAGATGAAATCCCTGCCTTCAGAGATCATTCATTCTAGGAGGGGGTAAGTCTTGTGCATGGGGAGGTTCGAGGGTGAAAGGATTGCTGCCAGTTGAAGGGATCGAAGAAGACTTCATGGAGAAAATGTCATCTGAGTTAAGCTTTTTATGTAGGAATTCGGGGGGGAAAAAAAGAATGTTCTAGTCACGGGGAGCAGCATGAACAAAAGTAAAGAGGCCTGTTGCATGTCCAGGGAAAAGACGGTGGTTCAGTTTGACTAGAGCTTAGAAGATGTGGGGAGAAGACATATGATACAAGGTTGGAATGCAGGGTAAGGCCAGATTATGAAGAGCCTTGACTGCCAGGCAAGAGACAGAACTTTACTCAAGAAGCAAGGAGAACGACATGACCATATATTTGCAGATATCTTCATTTCTGGCAAGAATACAAAGGATGGATTGGAGGAGGCCGCTATAAGGATCCATGCATGTTGAAAAGAGCCTCTATAGTAGGTTCCTAGTGGTGGGACTAGAGATGAGAAGACAGTTGCAAGAAATATTGTGGAGGAACAATCAACAGGGCTTGGTTAATCATTGAATATGGAAAGGGAGGGAGAGAGGAGAATTGAAGCCATCAGCAAGGTTTTAAACACGGGAGACTGTGTGAATGGTAAGGCCACTGGCAGAAAGTCAAAAGAAAGAATTGTTTTAAGGGGAAAGATGAAAAACTCATTTATGAACATGATGAGTTTAAGGTAGTGAGAAGACATCCAAGTGGAGATGAACTGTAGGCAGGTAGAGACGTGAGTCTCAAATCTAGGGGAGAGGTGAGAGCCAGAGACAGGGATTTGATAGTACAGTCAGTTTTGCTATAATGCTTGTTTTGAAAATGCGAATTTGTTCCAACAAGATTGATATATTAGGAAATAATTTGTACATAACTCTAATTTTGTGTTGCTTATACTAAATTTCACCTGAGAGAAACAAAAAAATCTACAAACACAGAAAAGTACACCATTTCACAAATAATTCACCAGCCGCAACCTTTTCCACACCCATTTCCAGAAGCAAACTTCTGGTCTTTTTCAAGGTGAAATTATTATATCTTGCTGGACCAACTCTACCTCTTCCTCCTTCTCTACCATAGCTAAGGCCCCAGCCTGGACGTATGGCCCACCAAGGCTGTTGTCTCCTCAGCAGTAATTTGACTTTGCCAGCCTAGGCCCTCTGGGAGCCAGATACCAGCTGAGCAGCAGCCCAAGGCCATATATATTGCCACTCTATTGATACTGTATTTACATATTTCTTAACCATTCAACATGTATAAAAATCCCACTTTTATTAGGTTCCTATCTTTTTTCTGTCACTGATGAAGCTTTTGAGGGTTGTGCCCCTAATTCCGTTTCCCCCATAAACCCTGAAGTTTTAATTTTGTGATTTTGCACAATGCAGTGACTTATAGGAACACATACATCATATTATAGCAGAATCGACCGTACTCTGCATGAAGGTAGTAGTTGAAGCCATAAGAGAAAAAAAAAAAAGAATGACACAGGGTGGGAATCTATAAAGAGAAGAAGATAAAGAATAGAACTTGGGAAAATAACCATTTTCATGGTCAGAAAAAAGATGAGGAGCTAGCAAAGGCAATGAGAGGAAATGGTTAGAGCCTATAAAAGGCTATAGCAAGAGCGAGTTTTGAGGACATGGAAATATTTGGTACAGACAACTTTTCCAAGAAGTTTGGCAATGAAGGGGAAAAGAGAGATGATTTGGTAACTGAAGTTCCTTGACCACCAAAAGGATCAAAGAAAGAAGTTTTTGGTGTTTTTTTTTAAAGGATTTTGTAAACCTTGACATATTGAAGCACACAGGTTTTCTCTCATTCGTGTAACTTCCTGCTAAGTTTCTTTAAGTGGAAACTCATTTTCCCACACAAACAATATGTATCCTCTTGGGGGAGTGTGACCGAGGTTTGAGTGCAGACTCTGAAGTTTTCATTATTGATGCATATCCTGTATCTTGAGTTACAGTGATGTTGTCATTCTTGTTTTTGCCTTACCATTAAGTAAATGTTTTATGTTTAAGAGATTATGGTGTCATGGTGATAGAAACTGTATAAATAAAAGGCATGCCGATGGGGGCTCATGAGCTACAGTGGCCAACATTAGAAATGTGCTCTCTCCCCAACATGATTATCCCAAGCACCTCGAGAGAATTTGAATGGAAGCCACACAGTCCTTCTCTGAGAACCTAGACCTGCCAGTAAAAAAGCAGCTGGGGGTGAACGAACCAGCGCAGAAAGTGAGTTGATGGACATGTCCCATGTTAAAGGCTCCACTGTGGATCTGCCACATGTAGGTATTGTATACAGAAATCACTACTTAATGAAGTAGTCTATTCCAATTTTTGGGACTGCTCTAGGAATCTTCCTTAAATTTAGCTGAAATCTACCTCCCTGTAACTTCAATTTTTGAGTCTTAGTTTTTCTCCTTGGGGGCATGGAGAATAAGTCTAATTCCTCTTTCCCATGATAAATCTTTAAATATGTGAGTAAAATAGAGGGACTCCTCAGTGATGAAAATGTCCACAAAGCCAGACATGAAGTATAGAGAAAGACACAGAGATTACACCATATTGAGCTCTCTCTGACATAAATTCCTTCCCTGTCACTTCTCAAACTAAAATCTGCTTTCTGTTACAGATAGGTAAAAAATAAAATGAATGAATAATCCCAAAGTGAATCTCTTTTTAAAAAAATTTATTATGAACTAAAAAAACATCAACATGAACATCTCCATATACAAAGAAGGCCAGAAAATGAAAACTGTACATGAAATCCCAAATCCATTGCATGTAGCTTGGTCCTTTAAACATAGATTAAATTTTTTTTGATAATTTTAAGTTTAATCTCCGTTATTATCATGTTTATCCATCATTTCTTAAAACTTAATTTTATTTTCAAGTCCAAATTCTCTTCCTCCCCCTTCCCTCTTTTACTGTTGAGAAAGCAAGAAAAGCAAAACCCATTACAAACACATATAGTTAAACAAAACATATCTTCCATTGGCCATGGCAAAAACAAAACAAAATACCATAAGCCTCAAGCTGTACTCTGACTGCAGTCTGATAAAATTAAGATTTAATGTGGTAGTGGCAACATTGCCCTACTTGTCCGTGTCCTCTCCTAAACTGAATACTTAAAAGGAAATTAATATATTCCCATAAAAATACTTACAGACTAATCTCTTGCCTTAATAATAATAGCTTTTTTATTGTTTGAGTCTGTATTTCTCTAATATTCAGTAAATCAAACTACTTGGCTGAATTGGGAGGCTACACCAATTTAATTTCTTCTGCTCCCCTTCAAGTCATTGAAAAACTCATAGCTTAAAACAGAATAAGGTCTATTTTGCATGTCAATTTTGCCGGATTAAATGTTGTTCACACCCTAAATCTGGAAGCCCTTGGCAGAACTGGACTCATGATTATCTGACCCTTTACATGATGTAGTTTAAGAGGTTCTGGGCAGGATTTCTTGTCTCAAAATAGCTCCCCTACTGCCTGTCAATACAGAACCTGGCGGAAGACAGGATGGATGCATCAGACCTTGGATGGCCAACAGTAAATGATCGGGCAATCTGGGAAAGTGCCAGCAAAGGGCAATAGGGAGATGTTTGGACAGGTCGGGGGAGGGTCATTAGAAACCCATGGCAACCAGCCGATGGGCCTGGGTATCAAGCAGAACAAAGTGGCCTCAGTTTGTCGTACCTGAATGCCAGAAAGGGAGAGGAAGTGTGGCCATGGGGGTTAGAGAACTGCCAGTAACATAAGGATTCAAGTCCCTCTTCTAACACATACTGGGCAGGTGACCCTGGACTAGTCACAGCCTCACAGTGCTCACTCTAGACAACTCTCTAAGGCGACGAGTGGAAGAGTAGGGGACTGCCTTCGGAGAGGAAATTCCCCAATTCAGAAGTTCTTCATACCCATGAAACCACAGGTCCAATTCTTGGATTCTTCTACTCCCTTCCCCAGTTTAATCACAGAGCTGGCTTCTCTGGACAAAATCAAAGTCTTCAACTAGACAGAAAAGTTGAAACCAAATTATTGACAGGGTCCTTGCCCAGAGTACGTAATGGTAAGGGATTTTCTTTGGTCTTCCAATTTGCTCGATTACAGGGGGATGCTGGAGCCAGATCTTATCAGCTGGAGCTGATTGTTAAATTTTCAGTGGGAGCAGTTACACTTTGGAAATTGACAAATGCTGCAGACCAAGGCTCAATTAATTGTTTTAATAATCACTTAGAGATGGAGAAAATATTAATACTGCCAATTAAGCTTAAAAGTGTATCCTAAAATACATTTTTCCCCATGGTACCAATTGTTAAGCATTTGCCAGTACACCTCTAGTTCAATAGGCCCTTGTCATGGAGCTTAGAGACTTATTTAGTAAAAACGATACTATTTATTGCTACCCCATCTTTTCTGAATACTCAGAACACAATATTCTTTCCATGCAGGAGCAACACCCCCTCTCCCATACTTCTCAGTTCAATGAATCAACCCACTTCTAATCTGTGCAAAGTATGGAGCCCAAAATCCCCCTCCCCCCAAGAAAGTAAAAGGGAAAAAGGACTTCTATATCCCAACATAGTCATGGTAACACTTTTTTGTGTTACCAAAGACATGAAAATAAAATGGGTGGTCATGGACTGGGAAACGGCTGAACAAACTATGGGATATGGGAACGGTGGGTGCTTTCTGACTGCTTAGAAATATTAATTTAACTAACTGTTGGTTCCCTAAATGGGAGATATTTTTGCAGTGACTAATGAATGGACATATGCTAAAAGAACCATACCATTCTTTATCATGGAACCCAAGATGGAATCCTGGCTCTGTCACTTACTCCCCATGTGACTTTGGTCAGACCATATCTGGAGGGGTATGTTCAGTTCTGAGTGCCCCACTTTGGTAAGGTATTTGGTATTGACAAACTGGAGTGTGTCAAAATGAAGGAGATGGTGGGATGATTGGTTGAAGGAATTAGTGATGTTTATTTAGCCCAGAGAAAAGAAGACTTAAGTTGTGGGCATAGAGAGCCACATTATAATGATTTTCAGTATTTTAAGAGCTGTCATATGGAAGGGGAATATATTTATTCTCTTTGGCCCTGGTGGGTTGAAATTGCAGAGACATATGGAAAGTGTGTATCAAGACCAGGTCAGAATACAGAAGGATTATCACCTCTCTTATTCTGGACATGGTGTTTCTTGAAGCAGAAGGGAGATTGTATATGTTATTGCTGCCATATCACATTATTTACTATTAAGATGACATTTCTAAAGCGTCTAGTACAGTGCCTGGCATGTAGTTGGGACTAAATAAAATGCTTGTTCCTCCCTCTGTGCCACTTGTATGGAGCTTGCCATCCACAGTTTCACATTACACCAACTGTTATCTAACCATATCTCCCAATCTCATGCATACCTGGTTGGTCTTTAGCCCATGTCTGATACTTTACATTTATCCCTATTTGATTTAATATTATTAGATCTGTCCTATTATTCTAGTCAGCCAAAATCTTTTGAAGTCATGACTACATCATCCAACAATTTGGCTGTCTTTCTCAGTTTTGTATTATTCAAAACATTAAGAAAAATGTTAACTAGCACAAAGTTAAGACTAGAGCCTTAAAAATTTCTGCTATGCACTTCCTTTCAAGGCAATATTCTTGTGTACAAGGACTATAAGAAAGATTTCATCAGACACTTTTCTGAAATCCGGATATACTATATCTATGTCATTCTTCATCTTGAGTAACCATTTTTAAAAGGGAAAAGAGGTTAGTCTACCATGACCTATTCCTGATGAAACTGTGTTCTTACTTACTGACCACTGGTAGCTTATGTTCATAAACCTTTCCTTTAACAATGCATTTTAGAATTTTTCTAGTAATTCAAGTCGAGTTTATTGGACAATGGTTTTCAGACGCTACCCCCTTTACTTTCATGAAAATCAGGACAACCTTTACCCTTTTCTGGTTCTATGACACATTTTCCATCCATTGATTCTGAGAGATTACTGATAGTAGTTCAGCTATCACAACTGCCAGCCCTTTCAGAGGTCTGTTCTTAGGTCTACTGTCTTGAACTTGCTAACAGTAGTTAGATGCCCTTTTACCATGTCCTCACTTACTTTGGACTTCAATTCTCCATTAATTATTTTTTAATCTGTCTTTCATAAACCAAAGATTATTCAGAAGCAGAATAACTAAGACAAGTATTTTTTATTCTTATCTTCCAACCATTATCAATTATATCATGTTCTGTGGCTACAATGGGTGGCACAATACCCACAATCCGACAAACTGCAACTTGGCATATAGAAGGAAGTTTGACGGTCCATGGACCAATGTAGAAATTGTGCCTGCAAAAAGGGCCTGTGGAAGCAACCTGAAGAGACATCTCCAGTCAATACTCCCTGAAGCAGCTGGATGGTACAGTGGATAGAGAGTTGGACTTGGACTCAGGAAGACCTGAGTTCAAATCCAGACTCTGACACTTAGCAACTGTAGAATCTTGGGCAAATCACTTAACTCCTATCTACCTCAGTTTCCTCAGCCGTAAAATGGTCATGATTGCATGAATCTACCTCCAAGCATTGTTGTGAGAACCAAATGAAATATTTGTAAAGTGTTTAGCACATAGTAGACATTAGATAAGTGTTAGTTATTATTATTATTATTATTATTATTACTCTGGTCCACCGTTGAAGTATAGAATTCCCCCCCCCCATTTGTTAATCTATCAGTTCTTTCCATTGTTACTTTGTTTTCTGCATTCAGAAGTTCTAGGAAATTTTCTTGTATTATTTCCTGCATTTATGATGTTCAAGTCTTTCAGTTTATCATACTCTTGGAAAACAGTGATCCTTAAGTTGCCTATGTGTTTTCTATCTTTAAGGTCAATGGCTTCAGTTTCTATAGCAATATTTTAACATAATTTTTAAAAATATGATCATTTGCTTCTCTTCTGACAGATTTTCTTCCATTTCGTTATTTTTGTATTCAAAATCTGTTAATCTCTCTTTTGCTTCTTTGGAGAAACTCTCCATCACAGATTCAGTTTTTTTTCTAGTCTGATATCATTTTCTTTTCATTCTTCTTTGGGTGCTACAAATTTTGACATTTGTGCACTCTCATTTTTCTCTTAAAGATTTTATTTCTCTTTTGAAACATTTTAAAATTTATTCCACAGGAGTCTATGTTTAATCAGGCATTGGAAAAGTTTCCTTTGTTTTTTAATATTGAATGAGAACTTTTTAATCTCTTAGAGCAGTGATTCTCAACCTTCCTAATGGCAGAACCCTTTAATACTAGTATGTGGGCATATCTGCACGTGGGCTGACCCACCTAGAAATGGATCGAGGAACAGTGTCTCAGTTCCTAAGACCATCAGAAATATGTGTTTTCCGACTCCTATGAAAGGGTCATTTGACCCCCAAAGGGATCATGACCCACAGGTTGAGAACTGCTGTCTTAGTTTCTTCTAGTTTCAGGATCTTTTATGTTGATTTATCTGTTTGTGCTCTAGGTTTTTACTGAGCTTTCTTCCTTTTGAACTCTTTGGTATTTCAATCTTTTTTCCCCTTATCTTTCTCTGATTCCTTCTTTTTTCTTTATGGTGGGTGTACTCCTGGAACTGAACAGCAAAACTGCCACAAACTCCACCTTGTTGGATGATTTACGATTCAATGAACTGAGTCACAGGACTTGCCCTAGCTGTATTTCAGGCCCTTTTCTTCATATGGGCTACAGCTATCTATGACAGCTCCATGCCCCTTGACTCCTGTCCTTTTCTTCCCTCAATGATCTGAATTAATGTCTGCCACTTTTCGCAGGGTTCAGGTTAGAGTTAGAAGTAGGGTTAGGGTTAGGGGAGGGAGTAAAGAGAGATACAAAGATATATACTCTGTAGCCTTGGATGTCTCTCATTCACAGGCTTCTTCAGACAGAAGGTATCCTGATTCTTCCTCCCCTTCCTCAAATGACTGGGTAGAAACAGTGTCAACTTTGCAGATAGGGATGAGCAGAGGTAAGGTATATTAACTGTCTCTTCAGTACAAGAGGATCCCAGTATGTGTCCTAAAAACAAACCTATGGGCTGGTTTATGCTGGTTTGTTTATATATGCTGAGATCATGGGAAGTTAGCAGGGCAGAGATCCTGAATGAACACTTTAAGGACAGGATTCTCCAGTAATAATTCATAATTTTACATCGTTAGGGGTTTCTCCTTTGGTCCTCTGGAGTCAGCTATTAATAGTCTGTACCAAATGCATAATTCCTCTTTTATTTATTTATTTTTGGTGTGGTTTTTTTTTTTTGGAGGTTTTTTTTTTGAGAATTTGTGGGGACTAGGGGAGAAGTCTAGGCCACCATTTTACTGGTTACATAACTTGAAAGTCTCACTGCGGCCCAAGGTTATCTTGGACTCTGTCACTGACTGAAAGCTCCTCAGAATGATTCGTAATCATTTATGTCATGAGGTTGACTCAGTAAGGAAGAACAATTTCATGTCATGCTGCCATAGGTGCCCTGCCCCCTGCTGCTTTCCTCATTCCTTTCTTTCTGGAGACATTCCATCTCCATGGTCTTCCTAATTAGATTATCTGTCTGGGGCCTCCAATTCATACACTGCTTCTGTTAATCCTTTCTGCTCATGTTCCTCCTCTTCCTTGCCCTGGGAGTCAAGATTTTTACAATAATGTGCTCAACATCCGCTGCCCACAGATGGTTGGCCAAACAAAAAAGAACCTTAGAGCAGCACCCATAATCTTGTGACAAAGATTGTGTGATTCTCATGGGTAGAAGCACCTTCAGGAATCAAGAAGAAGGCAGTAATAAAGAACACAAAAGAGGAAAGACCAGGTTTTCTGATGTAGGTCCATGGGACATTTCAAACTGGATAACCCGTAGTCATCTGAAACTCAATGTGTCCCAGACAGAACTCATCTTTCCCCCACAAACCAAACTCTCTACTAAACTTCCCAGTTAATATCATGGACACCACATTCCTTCCGGTCAGCCAGGTTCATAACCTCAAGGTCTGACTTGTACTTTTTATATGCCCAGCACATGGCAAACACTTGATAGATGTTTAGGGGAGCAGTTAAGTGGTGCAGTGGGTAGAGCACTAGACCTAGAGTCAGGAAGACCTGAATTCAAATCTGCCCTCAGACACTGCCTAGCTGTGTGACCCTGGGCAAGTCACTTCACTATATTTGTCTCAGTTTCCTCATCTGTGAAACGAGTTGGAGAAGGAAATGGCAAACCACTACAGTATCTTTGTCCAAAAAGTGGTCATGAAGAATCAGACACGAATGAAACACTGAACAGCAGCACAATGATAATAAACATTTAGCGGATTGATCCAGTATTTGAACTCTGACTTATTTTCACTGACTATGCTTCTCAGATTTTCCCTGTATTATGGTTCCCTGCCTGATCTCTAAGGAAGAGGAAATGGTTCAGAAGGAGTTTGAAAATACAGCCATTATTAATTTTGTGACACAAATTCATTGAATCCACCTTCCTCAAGGTAATATAGCATAGTGGCAAGAGGGCTAGATTTGGAATCAGGAGATGTTTTGAACACCTTATTCTGTTGCTACTTGGGCAAATTGCTTAATCTCTCTGGGTCTCAGTTTCCTCATCTTTATTTTTTTGCAAGGCAATTGGGATTAAATGATTTATCCAGGTTCACACAGCTAGTAACTGTCAAATGTCTGAGGCGGCATTTGAACACAGGTCCTCCCAACTCCAGGTCCAGTGCCCTCTCCACTGGGCCACCTAGCTGCCCCAGTTTCCTCATCTTTAAAGAAAAGAATATTGGATTAAATGCCATCTAAAGTCTCCAGCTCTTCATCTATCAGCCTGCGCCCCAGAGGTCTTTCCATTCCCAAAGCCCCAAACTTCTCAACTGATTGTGTATAAGACACATACAATTTAACTGCCAAGAATACACAAAAGTCATCGTCTAAAAGTCCTCACCAGGTGAGAGGTTGAATATATGCCCAGGAAGTTACAAGCAAATTCAAATGAAAAAAGTGAATAACCAAAGGACCAACCAACACCTCAGGCAATTGCCAGCCAGCTACAACCTGCCACTTGCCACTTCTGGGCCCACCCAGAGACTTATCTCATTCTCACATAATCACTCACTCTGTAACAGAGGCAGAATTAAAGGTCTCATTTCAAGTTTGAAAGGATCAAACATATATAAAGTCAATTGCTCCTTGTAATTCAAGTCACTGAACTAGTTGTAGCTCTGGGACAAAGCAAAGACTTCCCATACAACCAACCTATGTCTCTCTATCCCGTATCTCCTTTTCTGTGCCAATATTCTGGCATCCTATTGCTTAGAGCTTCTCTGAATGTGGCATAGCCCCAGCTGTTCCAGTGGCACGGATCCATTTGCCTACCCTCAAGCTCCCCTGGACCTGTTCCAGATGGCTCTGTCCTGGATGCTACCCATACCAACATCTCAAATAGCCATCAGTATAATGTCAAATTTATATGTAATAATGCAATCTTTGCCTTCATCCTAAATATCCCCTTTTTGCTCATTATGGGTTCCAACTCTGCCAGTTCCCTCCTTCTACTTTTATACATGAGTACTGGTGATTGATGGACAAGGAACCTAAAAGAATTACAGGTCATTCAGGATGACCTTGAAACACTTCTGATCCAGGCAAAAACCAATAGCAAAGAGAATACTGACAATTGTTCAACTCAGAGAAATCCCCTATAAACAAAAGACTAAGCTACATGGTATTTCTAACACATTCAAAAAAGATCTTTTACCATTTTATTGGGTTCCTCCCTATCATTAAAGAAATCAACTTAATAGCCTTCCAGATTCAATTAAAGCAAACTTTGAATAGTTCATTCAGTCTTCTATCTTTCCTCCTCTGCCTTGACACTTCTTGTTACTGTTTAGTTGTTTCAGTCATGTTAGACTGTAACCTCATTTGTGGTTTTCTTGGCAAAGATTCTGGAGGGGTTTGCCATTTCCTTCTCTAGCTCAATTTACAGATGATAAAACGGAGGCAAACAGGTTGAAGTGACTTGCCCAGGGTCACACAGCTAGGTAGTGTTGGAGGCCGGATTTGAACTCAGAAGGCTGTCTTTCAGACTCCCGGCCCACCTCTTTATCCACTGTACCACTTGGCTGCCTATGACACACTTAAATATTATCTCTTGGTCTATACCAGAGATGACAAACATGGGGCAACCCATAATACTCCTGAATGTAGCCTGAACCAGATTTAAATATAATTGGGAAATATTTAATAAAATAAATAAGAATACAATAAAATATAGATTAATATTAGATATAAAATAAAGTCTGTATGCTGCCAACAGGGATCTTTATGCACAGTTTAGTGGCCTTATTTCTATTTGGCTTTGACACCACTGGTCTATACTCTAATCTCATCACCTAGTTGATGTCAATCAAGACGAATAGAATTCACAAAATTTTGAGTTCCTGGATCTGCTGCAGGCAACAGTATAAAGAAAGGGTATCTCAAAAGTAGAGCTTTAATAACTTCACAAGTATAAATGCTACAAACTTACAAAAAGACATTTGAAAGATTAATTATTCAAAATTATAAAATGTTAATTTAAAATCAAAATTCAACACAGTCATTTAAAATTAAAATTTAACATAACCACAGTCTTCTCCTAGTACATTGCTCTAGTCAATTTTCAGACTTTGTAGAAACTTTCATCAGCTCCTGCTTCAGTGACTAAAAGGATTACATTTATGATCCTGGCCTTCAGATTATCCAAAGAACAAGGTTTTGATGTGTGTGTGAGACTGCCCTAAGATTTTGGGGGACATGCTCTGTAGTATTAATTAGACATGAAAGACTATGGCCCTCAGGATCATTTTGGTGTAGCTTCCTTTAAAGATCACAACTTGAATAACATGAAAAAAGCAAGCAAGATCTTCATATCCTTTGAGCAAGAGATCCTATTACTCGTGCCTCAAAGATATTGAGGACAGAAAGAAAGGTCCCATATATCTGGGGGAAGGAAGAGAAAAAATGGGGAAAAAGAAATTTACATAAAAACTTTGTTGTATATTTGGAAGGAATAGCAAGTTGTATATAGTAGACCTGCAGTTTCATGTGCAATCCTCTTTATTATTGTACTGTGACATGGAAATATTTGTTTTCTTCCCTGAATTGAAAATAAAATAAATTTTAAAAATATTCGCAGCAACACTTTTTTGTGTGTATGTGTGATAGCAATTGACTGGGAAAAAATGTAGGTGCCCATTTATTGAGGAATGGCCAAACAAATTGTGATATATGAATGTAATAAAATATTGTGCTGTTAGAAAAGATGTATCTGAGAAATTTGGAGAAACATGGGCAGATCTGTATAGAATTTATGTGGAATGAAATAAACAGAACCAGGAAACAACATATATAATAGTGTTTGTGTACAATAACTTAAATGACAAAAAAAAATACTAAGAATGAAGCCAAGTGCTTTATAATGGTGATGACCTATCTTGGTCCAGGGAAAGAGATCCTAATCACGATAACAATGACAATAGTAATAATAGCACCAGACTAAGTGCTTTATAATTATCATCTTGTCTGATCCTCACAACAACCCTGAGAGGTAGGTTCTATTTACTGGGCCTCCATTTCCTTATCTGTAAAGTGAGAGAAATGGACTAGATCAGTGGTTCTCAACCTTACTAATGCCGTGACCCTTTAATACTCATATGTGGGTGTATCTGCATGTGGGTGGACTGCCTGGAGACAGAGGAGCGGTGTCTTGGTTCCTAAAGACCATCAGAAATATGTGTTTTCTGATTGTCTTAGGCAACTCCTGTGACCCCTGTGAAAGAGTCATTCAACCTCCAAAGGGGTTGAGACCCACAGGTTGAGAACTGCTGGATTAGATAATGCCCTGAGGTACCTTATAGCCCTAAGATATATTATTACACAATTTAAGAATTTGAGAGTTAAAAGGAATTAGTTGACAGATCAGTGGAGACTCCATCATAACACCCTCAACATGAGTCATCTAGCCTCTTCTCGAAGATCTCCAAGAAGGAAAACCCTCCGACTCTCAAGACAAATTATTTCACGTTGGGTCGGCTATCATTACTGTCCATTGAAGATGGTAACCTAGCACAATAGGGATGAAACAGCATTTTGGGTAAGTAAGGGCCTATGACAACCAAAGAGCTCCATCAAAATGGGTAAAGTCAACTGGTTAAGCTTTGAGGATAAGAAATCTTCTTGGGGGCAGCTTTTACATTGTCTTTGCTCCTGTTCATTCTGATAACAACAAAACTTCCACTTGCCACTGGCTCATTTTATACTTAGCCTAACCCAGACTAACTGCCATCCCTGCCTTGACCCATATCTAGTCTGGAATAAACTAAGGCATATACTTTCCACTTGGCCCAGCCATGGCATGGATGGATAGCTTGATTCTGTGACCAGGTTTCTAGATTAGGTAGTGTAGAGAAAGTTGAAGTATAGGTGAACCTCATGAAGGAAACTGATATGGTGAATCTAGTCTAGTTTGAGAACTGAAGCAAAGAAGAGATAATGGCTTCTTGATTAGTCTTTATAGACATGTTTCTTGTAAAGAGAGTGGAGCCTCCTACAGTTTCCCAATAGTAAATAACCCTATTATTTGTCAAGTCTAGAAACCTCCCTCCCACAATATACTAAGCTTTTGTACAACTCTTTTCAAATTCAATTCAATAAACATTTATTAAGTGCCTACTATGTGTCGGGCACTGTGGTAAATGCTAGAGATACAAATAAGAAAAAGAGACAGTCCTTATCCAACAGGAGCTTACAATCTGATGAAAAAGACAAGACCTTCTTTCAACATGTTGGGCAGTTCTTTGAAATACAATTCCAAATGAATAACTCACACACCAAAATGAAGTGGACCTGAACGTTCTATGTCCACTTTTGAAGAGTGAAGTAGTATCACAAAGAAAGAAATTTTAAGTGATTGGGCAACAAGAAACAGAATCTGATATTTCCATTTCTTTTCCGGGTTCCATGTTTTAGAAGAGACATTGACAAGCTACAGCTCATCAGAGGAGAAAGAGGAAGAGGAGGAGGGAACTCAAAACCATGCACAGAAAGCTTGACTGAAGGAACTGAGGATATTGAGCCCAGAAAGGAGAAGACTTACTGGGGACATGATAACTCTCTTCAGATTGTGGAAGACCAATTATAGGGAGCAAGGATTACACTTATTCTGCTTGGTCTTAGAGGGGAATAGGGAGCCATTTCCAGCCTCTCTGATCTATATCTCACCACTGAACCCAGTTGACTCCAGAGGAGAAAGTGAGACTGGTAACCTTGCCCAGCCATACCTCACTTAAATCCAATTCACTTGCAGGTCATGGCATCATCTTTCTGATGTCATGGCCCTCTTCAAGAACAAAGGACAAAAATCAGAAGGAAATACTACGTAAAGAAAACTAGATTTCATGTCAAAATAAAGAAAAAGTGCCAATAATCAGAGCTGTCCCCCCCCAAATAGAATTTGCTGTCTTAGCAAATTGCAAGTTCTTCATCACTAGAGCCCCTCAAGAAAGCTTGGATGAGCACACCTTGAGAATGTGTTATAGAGAGAATTCTTGTTTCAGGTTGGAGGTAGTCTAGGAGTCTTCTCAAATCCTTTATAACTCTTAAGATTCTACGATTCTGCGATCTGTGCATAAGCTGGATATATTAGAGACAATTTGAATTTTTTTTATTAGAATGTAAGCTCTGTGAAGGAAGAGATATTTTCTCCCTTTTGTCTTTGGATCCTCAGCATTTAGCAGAGAAACATTGTAAGCACTTAATAAATGCTGGCTGAATGATTGAAGAAAAAAAAGAACCTCCACATCATGATGAGGTAGCAGAATAAGATTTTAGAGGAAGACTCTTCTTCATGTTGGTTGTAATATTATTAAGGGACAATTTGATTCAGTTTAATGGGGGATTACTAATATGTGGGAGGACATAGTCAGGAGTCACATGGGATAGATAGGCATGAGTGAATTGTAATCTGCTATCTCCTGAACTGATGGAATCACAAATCCACTTGAGTACTTTGTAATTATAATATATGAATCTACCTAACCTAGAAAGGACATACTAAGAATAACAGGCCTATATAGAGTGCTTTAAAGTTTGCAAACATTTTCCATATGTAACCCTCTCTGGATTCCCAACTCCCAACATTCCCAACTCTCATTTCCACTGGCAGGTTGAATCCCCAGAGGAAGGCTATCTAAATCTCCCTTCATGGTTCTAAGGATAACCCTGAGAGACTAGGGTTGGTTTCCAGTACTGTGGCTCATAAGCCCTCATTCAGTGAACTCCTCACTGTTTATCACTGAGTCAGCCACAGTTAGTTAACTTTTAGGGATACAAGTATTTACCAAGGTAAGGCAGCTAGTGGATAGGGTGCCAAGTCTAGAGTCAGGAAGACTCCTCTTCCTGAGTTCAAATCCAGCCTCAGACACTTACTAGCTGTGTGACCCTAGGCAAGTCACTAAACAGTTTCTTTATCTGTAAAATGAGCTGGAAAAGAAAATAGCAATCCACTTTAGTATCTCTGCCAAGAAAACTCTAAATGGGGTCACAAAGAGTCAGATATGACTGAAAATCGATTGAACAATACTTACTGAGGTGGTTGGTATAAAACATTGCCTCCCCCCCCAAAAAAAAATCTAGGGCCTTTCATAAGTGTATATTGAGTCCAGGGGAAAGCAGACTTAAGATTAAAGAAGATATGTGCATAGCTTCTAATTATTGAAAGTCTTTTTCTTGCTTTATGGAGACCTCATGAAGTCCCTTCCCCCTGAGCATGTATAGATAGCTCTCTGCTAGGCTCTGAGGGTCAGTGCCCTTGTAGAGTTCTGAAGCTTTCTTTCCTTTGGTCTGTCTAGTTTGTCTTTGGTTCCCAATACAGATACCATTGACAGTCACTACTATTCCCAGGACATTTCCATGAATCCAAATCTTTCAAAGTTTGCAAGGTCATCCTCTGGTCAAGAGGGGGTGGAGGGTGGAGGAGACAGTCTCTCTTCTCTCTCCAAGTGATTCCCCCTCGGGGTCTTGGCTGAAATAACTCTACTGCTAGGTTGGCCTGCTCTTGGAATGCAGGATTCCCAACTGGCTTATTGATTTTTCCAAGCCCCACAGGAGGTGACTGCTTCTAGTTAAGCAACCACAAGATACTTTTTTTTTGTGAGTCACCATCTGCTTTCATTCAGTATATAGCTAGTTTTCGCCTTTGATTCAACAGAAACGTCAAGAATTGTTCACAGTAGTGAACAGTTTGTGCCTAGGTTATACCTTTGATTGATTAATTCTGCAACTCTGATGGAGGTATAAGGCATAAAACATCTTGTTAGTTCCATTAATTGGGGTGGAGGAGTGTAGGACACTGCTCTTGATCTCATTTGAGCCACACCAATCCCTGTGAGGTGGGTACTGTAGGTATTATCACCCCATTTTACAGATGAAGAAATGGAGTCTCACAGAGTGATTTGTCCATGGTCACAGAGCTGGTAAGAAGCAGAGGTAAGATTTAAATCCCGGTCTGCATTCCAAGTTTAGTAGTCTCTCCACTAAGCCAGAGGGTAAGTTATATAGGCTTCAGTGTTTTGAGAGTTCTGGATTTGAAGAAAGACAATTCTTAAGCTTAATGCAATCATGTTCTTCCAGTAACATTAAAAGATAATGGGAATGTAATCTGATCACAAAAAAATCTAGGCCAAGCTTGTCCCTGTGGCATCTGGGTACTACAGGACTCAAAATATGCAATATTCAGCTAAGGAAAAGACAGAGATAAAAGGAAAAGAATCCAGAATAAGAAGAATGATATTTCTTCCCCAGTGTGAAAGAAACCTTTCAAGATCCTTCAGCTGTGGAATAGGAACAGGAAAAAAGTAGCAGACACTGTTGTGTCTGGCAGAAGATAAAGAAATATTTGTTCTCTGTACGGCCCCACAGAGATTGCTACCTGACCCCAGATATAACCTTTGGTTGGTATGTTGCCTGGAGCAAAGAAGACAGCTGTGTGAGTGAGTGAATGGCCCCCAGAGCTGACACACCACTGTGTCATCAAAGAAAGACCTGTGAGGAAACACCCCAAGTGGAAAGTCAGGTGACAAGGAAGTAAGATTTTAAACTCTGCTCCCTAACCCAGTGGGTCTTCAGATCCTTCCTGAGCTCTTCTTCACTAAACTGCCCACTCCTAGCTCCCACTGGGGATCTTCTTCTTTGTTAATCCAATCTGATTCAGTTCAATGGACATTTATTAAGCACCTACCATATCTTTAGCACAGTTAGCAACTGTTAGGAGAGGGGGAAGGTGGAATAGAGAAAGGTAAGATTCAGAACCTTGCCTTAAGAAACTTCCCACTGCATCGGAGAGAGAAAAAATTACAGCCTGGAATAAGAAGAGGGAAATATACTAATTGCCAAAATGTGTGACCTAGACAGTACAGTGATATGGGTGAATCACATGAGAGAGTTATGGAAGGTGTTTGGTAAACTGGGAAGGCTAGAAGCATTTTCAGGGAAGGTTTCATGGAGAGGATGGGTCTTGAACGATGGTCAAGGTTCTGGAGAAGCAGAGAGAAGAGGGGAAGGTATTCCAAGTAGAAAAGGAGAGGGTAACTCCTTGTTATAGTTATTGTGGCTTGTCCTTCATTTTCGAAGAGCACCGTGGCATCAGGAATATGATGACATGACTTGCAAGTGAATCGGATTTAAGTGAGGGAAGCCTATACAAGGTCACCAGTCTCACTTTCTCTTCTGGAGTCATCTGGGTCCAGTGGCAAGATAGTGATCAGGATGACTGGAAATGGCCCCTGGGTAGCTCCTAGAGACAAGCTGTAGGCTCAGCCTAGGGCCTGAGTCAGTACCAGTTGACTAAAGTTCAGGATAGACTTCCTGGAGGAGGTGGCCCTTAAGCTGAGCTTGGGAGGAAGCTAGGGATTTTATGAAGCAGAGGTGAGGAGGGAGTGCACTCCAGGCAGGAGAGACAATCTGCATACAAAGACATAGACAAAGTGATAGGAACAGCAGGTGAAAAGTTGTTTATGGGTTATGGCAAGGGGGCCAATTTGACTGGAGTGTTAGAATGTGTGAAGGGAAGTAATCTTCATTGAGCTTGGAAGGGTAAGACATAGATCATGAAGGGCTTTAAAAGTCAAACAATTATAGGGACAATGGGGAGCTGCTGAAGACTCTTGACCAGGTGAGTGCCGTGGTTAGATTTGTGCTTTAATAATATCAGTTTGGCAGGTGGGTGGAGGATAGATAAGAGAGGAAAGGCTGGAGGCTGGAAGACCAATTAGGAGACTATTGTAATAGTGGGAGGTGATAAAGGTCTGAGCTACAGTGGTGTCTAGGTGAGTAATGAGGAAAAAAAAACAGATGTTGAGGAGGTAGAAACAACAAGACCTGACCACACAGGAGTGGGTGTGAGAGGGGAGGGAGAGGGAAGGGTGAAGGATGATCTCTGAGGCTGCACACTAGGTAAATGGAAGGATGGTGATGCTTTAACAGAAACAGAGAAGTTAGAAAGAAAGAGATATTTTGGGAAATAGTGAGTTTTATTTTGGATAAGAAGAGTTTGCAATGACTACAGGACATCCATTTGGGGATGTCTAAGAGTCAGTTAGTGATGCAGACCTGGGGGCAACTTGGTGGTGTCATATTGGATAGAGCTCAGGTCTAGAGTCAGAAAGACTCCTCTTCCTGAGTTCAAATCTAGCCTCAGAAACTTATTAGTTGTGTTACTCTGGGCAAGTCACTTTACCCTGTTTGCTTCAGTTTCCTCATCTGTAAAAGGAGTTGGAGAAGGAAATGGCAAACCACTCCAGTGTCTTCACCAAGAAAACCCCAAAGAGACACAAAGAGTCAGACATGGCTGAAAATGACCCAACAACAACAACAACAACAACAACAACAACAACAACAACTAGAATTCAGAATAGAAACAGATTACATAGGGAGATACGGGAGGCATCTAAGCATGGATAACAATTGCACCTGAGAGAGAATGTAGAAAAAAAAGAGAAGACCACCCAAGACAGAGTTGCGGGATATGCTCACACAGAGTGAATAGACCAGATATTAACACCTATCTCAAAGGGTTGTTTTGAGGATCAGATGATATAATACATGTAAAGTGCTTTGCAAAACTTAAAGTGCTTTGGAAATGCTTGCTATTCTTATTATGGATAAAAAACCATTTATCATGTGCAAAGCTCTGTGCTAAAAGCTAAGGAAGCAAATAGAAAATTGAGACAGTCCCTACTAAAGAAGTTTATGGTCTAATGGGGGAAACAACATACAGAGGAGGTTTCAGCTCCAAGTCAGATATCTGTAGGCTGGCCTCAGCCGCAAAGCAGATGAAAGCTTTAATGTCATTTTCATTGATGACACCATATCCATTTATGATGTTGAACCATTTGACAATGCTGGAGACTTTGCTAGCAAAAACCTTCTTTTTTGAGTGTCTGTTAGATTGTAAGCTTCTCGAGGGCAGGGACTGTCTTTTGTTTCTTTTTGTATTCCTGGCATTTAGCACAGTGCCTGACATATAGAAAGTGCTTAAAAATGTTTACTGATTGATTGATTCAGTAGCTGCGGCTGTTGAGGAGGCAGCAGCTTTAGCACTTAGAGAAATGTTACCCTGTTGCATGGTACCATGGTACCATGGGCTGGTCTGAAAGTACAGACAATATTCAAGGGACAGAGAAGTGGCACTGCTATGCCTGAGGCTCTTGGGTTGTCTCCATATGTATCTAAGGGAAGGCAGTATTCTAGGTGATGGTGATAATTTGACCTGCTTAGCACATTACCT
>CM053586.1:39166997-39179464 GCA_028646515.1 Pseudochirops corinnae | reverse complement strand
GGTGGTGTGCAATTATTATAGGTCAATCCCACTTTTTAACTTAAAAGTCATCCCTAAATGGGGCAGCTGGGTGATGTACTGGGTAGAGTGGCAGGCATAGAGTCAGGAAGACCTGAGTTCAAATATGGCCCTCCAGTGGTTCTCAACCTTCCTCATGCCGTGACCCTTTAATACAGTTCCTAATGTTGTGGTGACCCCCAGCCATAAAATTATTTTCGTTGCTACTTCATAACTGTAATTTTGCTACTGTTATGAATCTATCTGATATGCAAGATGTATTTTCATTGTTACAAATTGAACATAACCCACAGGCTGAGAACTGCTGCCTTAGACACTTACTAGCTGTGTGATCCTGGGCAAGTTACTCAACTCTTTGCCTCAGTTTCCTCATCTGTAAAATGAGCTGGAGAAGGAAATGGCAAATCATTCCAAGAAAACCCCAAATAGGATCACAGAGTCAGACATGACAGAAATTGAACAACAAACCATTCCTATGCAAGTCCACTCTCCACAAACAACCCACCTATCCTGACAGCTCTCTTCCTAGGCACACCCATCCTGTTCTTTGCATCCTACCCTTCATTAACCACGCGCCCTAACCAACCCCACATGCATTCCTTTGTAACAACTTTCATACTCCTGGAGTATGGGGACTATCTATATAATTCTTTACACAGCACTCAAGTACAGCAATATATGAAAACAGGCATAGGAATATCAGAATTGTCACACTGGGTAAGAACCACATCACATTCCATGGAACCCCTGAAGAAGTACCAAGATTGTGGAAGGGCATGGCTGCCCTCAGTGACATCAATCTTACCTCCCCCTACACCACCAACAAATTCCTGGCTTTACTTAATAACCTGTTATGGATCCATCATCCCCGAATTTAGCTAAACCCGTCTTGAACTCATTTACATTTTTAGCCTCTTGGGGTAATAAGTTCCATATGGTGACTGTATAAAGTAATACTATTGTTTCTTTGTCCTAAATTTGCTATTTTGGAGTGTAAAGGCTGGCCCCCCCCAGTTCCATTGTCCTGGGCAGTGGTAAACAAGGGCTATGTTCACCATAGTCTTACCCTTTATTAATTTGCCAGAACCAATAATACCCCTTACGAGGTTTCTTCTCTAATAAATACAGTTTGAAGATGAAAAATATGAAGATGATGTTGACGATGATGATGATGAAGATGACAAGTAGAGACAGGAACCCCAACACATGGTGTTTAATTAAAGGCAGCTCTGCCGAGCCTGTTTGGTTACCTGCTCAACCACTCCAGGGCAGAGAGCAAAGGAGGGTGTGATGGGTGGGGACTGTCTGAAATGAGGGCCACTTTCTTGACACAGATGCAGATCATGATGTGGGAAACATCATGTGTCTTACTAATATCAACTCCTTTCTTACTTTCTCACTCCATTACTATCTTTCATTAGAGGGGAGGGGCTCAGGCTGAAAAAAGATGAGAAAGAGTGATCTGGACCGTGTCAACAGGCCAGCAATAGCCCAAACCAATCATGCTACAGAATTCTCCACAGAAATCAGAATAATTAAAAATGAGAATAATTTAGCATCCACGCAATTTAGCTGAAAGCATCCTTTGCTTGCTTAATTCCAAATTTCACATTCTGTTTCATAGCACAACAAGTGTGTGCTTTAGCTTCTATACTTTTAGCTTGTTTACAGACTTACAAGGTTATTATGTTCAGCAAAAGAGATTGCTTCCAAACCCAGTAATTACGGTCGCTCGGTCTTTGCACCACATTATCAGAGGCACACAGCGCTGATTTGTACTTTCCTATAAAATTACTCTTTCCCTTTTTAATTAGTGTGTTCTCAGAAGCAAACCCCATAGTTAAGGCCATGTATGCTTCCATTCTAAATACCTGTTGTCAGCTATTAATTATCTCCCAAAGATTTATTTATTTGGGTGGAGACATTTGAGGTTCACTTTTAAACAGAGAGACTTCTTTTCCCTTCTTTTAATTGAGGAAAAACACGCCCACGTAGGTTGTTGGTTATCATTTGGAATTAGGTGTGAATGGGGAGATGTTTCCTTTTCTCAGTCTTAGGATACTTATAGACGCGATGAGCACATATGGGGTAGAAA
The DNA here is from genome assembly GCA_028646515.1 of Pseudochirops corinnae. Classification (NCBI taxonomy): domain Eukaryota; kingdom Metazoa; phylum Chordata; class Mammalia; order Diprotodontia; family Pseudocheiridae; genus Pseudochirops; species Pseudochirops corinnae. The sequence goes on along the minus strand of CM053586.1, from coordinate 39,177,351 downwards.
ATGTTGGTCTTTAAAGACGAAATTTTCTACATGCCTGGGCTCCTCTGCTCAAGAACATCCTGGTGAAGTTTGAAGGAGGAAAATTGGAATAATAGGTAGAAATAATTGAACAGTCTCTTGAATGCATTACACTCTGACATCACACAACTATTCAGCATTGCATAACCACTCTGCTAACTGAAGCATTGTGAATAATAGTCCAGTAATATTGTGGTTTGATAATTACACAGTTGTGGTTTTATGGTATTCTTGTATAGAGAAGTCGGACTGACGCATACAGGTCATTCCTTATCTTACATCATCAAATTAAAAAAAACAACTGTACCTACCCACTCTTTCCCCAACCTAAAACTTAGTAATAGATATTCGAAAAGGTCATGCATGGCCAAAGTGAACATTTTAATATCAGAGCTTATCTTACAGATAATGAGGTACTTTTGTTTTCTAGTTAAGCTTGTAAGGTATTCTTTGTTATAGACTACTTTCATTTCAAGTTTATTCTACAAGCATTCGCTGGAGGAGAGAATTTTTATGGCAATCTTACCTTTTAGCAATCTGGAATTTTCTCTTGTCTGACTCAGAAGTTTTCAAACTCTTTGCGTGTAAAATTACATACCATATTGCTTAAAGCACAAACAGATGTATAATTTGTGCCCTATAGCCCTCTAAATGTCCCGGCTCACGCAGTCTGAGGCTGGGGGCTGACCCAGAAGGGTCATATGCTCCCTTTAGCTTCCATTCCTCACTCTGCCATTTGCTCCAGAGGAATTATCAAAATAAAGATGGGGCATTGCTTATGTAAAGACTTTGCCAAATATGAAAGACAGGGTCCCCAGTGCCCAATATAAACACTCAAGGTAGAAAAATGAAAATTGGGTATGGGACGATTTTCATCAAAGAAAAATCAAAAGACACAAAGGATTCACAGGAGTTTGTAAAACAAATAAAAGACTACACAAGGTATGAAAGAATCCATAAGACATCTAGGAGTGCAGTGGATAGAGCGCTAGGCCTGGGGTCAGGAGGACCCAAGTTCAAATCTGGCCTTAGACACTTACTAGCTCTATGACCTTGGGCAAGTTACTTAATGCCTGCCTCAGTTTCTCCAACTGTAAAATGAGGATCATAAAAGCACTTACATCTCAGGGTTCTTGTGAGGATCGAAGGAGAATTTGTAAAGTGCTTAGCATGGTACCTGGCATATAATAGGTGCTTAATAGAGTCATGTTTCTTTGTTATCATCACATAGGAGCTTACAGATTCGGAGAACAGATAAAGCATTCATAGAGTCCAAAATCTCTACTCCACTCTACAAAGGCAATCATATTTGGGGGCTAATATAGAAGCAAAGGGGAAGCTAGGTGGTGCAGTGGATAGATGCCAGGCCTGAAGTCAGGAAGACTCATCTTCCTGAGTTCAAATTTGGTCTCAGATACTTACTAGCTGTGTGATCCTAGGCAAGTCAGTTAACCCCATTTTCTTCAGTTTCTTCATTTGTCAAATGAAGCTGAAAAAGTAAGTGGCACACAACTCCAGTATCTGTGCCAAGAAAACCCCAAATGGGGTCATGAAGTTGGGTGTGACTGAAAAACAACGACAAATATAAACAAAACTTACCACCATCAGACCCACTCAGTGTGAATCACTTAATATTCAGGGGTAGCAAGGTACGGTAACGAGATCCTGATCCCATGATGCCCTATTTCAGTCTTGGGGACCAGCAGGGGTAGGGAACCAGCATCCTCGAGGTCACATGTGGCCCTTTAAGGGATGTGCTTGAGAACCTAGGGGGTCACATGCGACCTTGAGGTCGCTGGTTCCCCACCCCTGGTAGGTAATCTTTTTTCTCTAGGAGACAATACTCAAGGAATTTTCTTTACTTTCTAGAAGGCTGATCCCCGAACTTTTAAATTTGAGAATTGTTATACCTGAGGTTGCCCATGAAGCAATCCCCCAGGCTGGCACTGCCCAGGAAATACCTCTGCTCTGGTCAGACAATTAATATCACACTGCTTAGGAAATCAACATCTCCCTTCCTTTACATAGGGGTAGGGGTTCAATTAATATCATCTATATACCCCGCCCTTTTGGGCAAAGTGGGAACACACATCTGCTTTTGCAGGAACTCTATCAGTGCCCAGGCAACCCACATTCCTTGGGCAAGGAAGTCCACTCCTGAACCCTCCTGTCTCAGACTCCACATAAGCACAGTCTACCTTGGCTGGGTGATTCTTCCACAAACTGCCATCAGCTGCCATTTTGGAGAGAAAAAGGAGAAATGATTTCCACCGATTCTTATCTGCAAGCCGGAAGAAAGGCACAAGCAAAAAGGTGAAGCAGAGGTTAAAAAGAGATTGCGGGTAATTTATTATTCTCCTTTACAGCCACTACAAAGCTCTCATTCCAAGAAGCGGTCTGAGTCCCACCATGGCACTACCACTGGTGGTTGCACCTGTCATGGAAAGCCGATGAGGAATTGTCTGTGAATTCTCCGCAGGGGAAAAGAGGGATGTCCACATTTTCCATGGGAGTTGACCCTCCAATGATGCTTCTAAACAAAGGCTAACATGCTGTAATGTCATCAAGGTGATTAGGGAGTTCATCAGATTATTGAGGGACTCTGTTGATCAGCCATATAAGGAAGCCCAACTTAGAATTGCTCGTGACCCTCATACTCCTGACCCCCGTGGAGAGGAGGTACACAAGCAAGTGTTCAGATGAACAAATCTCATTTGGCCCATGTTGCTTGGAGGCTTGCCCACCCACAAGCCTAGCACCCTATTCAGACTCATCTACTATCCTAAACAAATAGAAACTGAATGCCTATTATTCTGATGTTGAGAAAATAGGGGAATAGGCTGAAGAGAACAAAAAGAATGGACAAGATCAAAAAGATCCCACCAACAAAAGTAGAGTTTTAAAGGAACATGGAATCCAGGGTAGGTAATAAAGGACAATCATATAAAAATATCAGTCACATAAAAATGAGGAAAGCTTGGAAAGATCTGACACTAGAAAAAAGAGAAAACTAAGGACAACCTAAAAAGAATTTAAAAGGTAAATGGTGGAAAAGAAGATAGAGAAAGAAGTAAGGCTGCTGCTTAGGAAAGATGGGACTAACTAAACTAGCTACTAATTAAACTAATTGGGTAACTAACTAAGAGAAGGAGGCAGAAATGGCAAAATTGGCTTTTTTTTCTACCAAGAAAAATGATCTTTGCAGTATTTAGGAATGAGAAAAACAAATGTCTAACAAAGAGTTGATATCCAAGATGAATAAGGATGTAGTATCTCAGCTATCAGTGAATTCAAGTCACCTGGTCCATATGAACTCTATCTTCAGGTATTGAGTGATTTCTCAGGCATGATGGCTAAACCAGCATCAGTGAGATTTGAATGACTGTGGACATCAAGGGAGGGCAATTCTCCTGAGAGGTTGTATTGATTTTCAAAATAGCAAAGGATAGAATTAGCCAACCATAGGCCAATGAGCTTGACTTCGGGTCCTGGCAAAATTCTAGAGTAGATTATTAAAGAAACGGCTGTTGAGTACCTGGAAGAAGCAGGTATGTTCACAAAAGAGCAAACCTGGTCTCCTTATTTCCTGTCATGACAGGTTTACTAAAATTAGAGATCATGGAATATTATAGATATTTCATAGATAAAATTGAGTTAACACATGAGTTTAGCTCATGTGATCTTGCTGAAAAAGTGGAGAGATGAGAATTAGGTGATCACATAATAGATTCAGAACTGGTTAAATGAAAGGACTCAGAAAATAGGGGAAAGGAACAAACATTTATTAAGCACCTACAATGTACCAGTCACTGTACTGAATGCTTTTATAGACATTATCTCAGTGGATCTTCACTATAACCCTGGGAGGGAGGTGCTACTGGGGATTTGCATTTTATAGTTGAGGAAATTGAAACAGACATTAGTTAAATGATGTGCCCAGGACATAGCTAGTGAATGTCTGAGGCTGAATTTGCACTCAGGTCTTCCTGATTCCAGGTCCAGTGTTCTGTGCACTATAGCACTGCCTAGTCCCCAGAAAGTAGTCATTAATGGCTCACTGTCAACTTGAAGTGCCCCAGGAACTTGTGGTTGTACCTAGTCCTATGCTATGAAACATTTTTCTCATGGCTTGGATAAAGGCATAAGTGATATGCTTAATAAATAAGTAAGTGACAAAAAGCTGAGATCATTAAAACCCTGGCTGACAGAATAAGCATCCAAAGAGCTCTTGAGAGGTTAGAGCATTGGGAGGAATTTTTTTAATTGACATCACAAGTACAAAATGGAGCAGACCTGATTAAAAAGCAGTTGTCAGAAAAAAAAAAGATTGGGGATGTTAGCGGACTACATGCTCAATGTGAGGAAACACGATGGTATGTTTTGTTTGGGTAGCCCCCAAACAAGAAACTAAAATGACCTTGGATTGTCTTAAAAAAGGGAGATCTAATAAGAAGATTATTGCACTGCTACATTCTGCCCTATTCAGATCTCAACAGGGGTTCCATAGTTTTTAAAGGACATTTATAAGAGAGGGAAAACAGGATGGTGAAGAGTCTTGATTCCACATCATATGGGGATTGGTTGAATGAACTGGGGGGGGAGGGACAGTGTTGTAACCTAGAGGAGAGAAGCCTTGGGGAAGGGAGAGGAGAGTGGGCATGATAGCTGTATTCAAGTATTTGTAGGACTATCAAATGAAAAAATACTTTAGATTCTTGAGGACCCTGGATTTTACAGGGCAAAACAAAGACCACTGGATATAAAACTGCTAAAAGGCAAAGTTAGGCTTTATGACATGAAAAAAATTTTCTTACATTAGAACTATCTGAAAGTGAAGCAGACAGTTTTTGAGACATGGCAGATTCTCCCTCACTGGACATCAAAGCAGAGGACTGACCCTGAGATTCCCTTTAACTCCAAAATTTTGTTTTCTCTTCAAGGCAATATGATTGAAATTTGTGTGTGGGGGGAACACAAAAATTGGCATGATATGCTCTCCTTTCCTGGAGGAGCTAACAATCTAGTTGTGGGGTTCCATATCAGTTGCATCCTGTGCCTTTAATGGTTAGCTTGGAACAAAACTGGCTTCTGGCTTGGGAAAGCTGGGTGCATGCTGCTGAAGATAGGCAATTGGAATGGGTCAGTTTGTTCTGTACCAAGTGATAAGAAGTTAATGGAGTTCTGCCAAAAGGTCTGCCTGTAACCTCAGCATTGCCTTAGAAGCTCTACTCAGTGATGCAGAGGAATAGAGTAGAAAGACCAATGAGACCTTTTTTGTAATCCCTGCTCTGCCACAAGCTAATCACACGACCTTGGAAAGTTACCTAATTTGTGTCTCAATTTCCTTTGTGTCACATTCTCCTATGACCAGACCTATGCATGAAGAAAATTAGTCTGGCAGCATTGTGATCTCTAAGGCTTTGAAACTCTGTGGTTCCCAGGCTGAAATCCTCTATAGACTATTTTAGAGATCATCCCCATATCGATGCTTCTTTAAGACATTTCACCCTGGGACACTTGGTGATTGAGCTCTGCCTGGATCTTTTTTTTTTTTTTTGAATAAATTTGATGTTTCTCAATTAATAAAAATCTACCTTCTCTTTCTTCCTCCCTCCTCCCCACCATTGAAAAAGAAAGAAAAACAAAAGCTCTGTTACATACATGCATAGTCAAGCCAAACAAATTCCTGCATTGGCTGTGTCCAAATAAAAATATCTCAGGACCTGGGTAGAGGTGGGTGGTATCTTATCATGAGTCCTCCAGAATCACAGTTGGTGATTGCATTGATCAGAGTTCCTAAATCTTTCAAAATTGTTTGTTTTTACAATACTGTTGTTGATTGCATAAATTATTGCCCTGGTTCTGCTTACCTCCCTTTTCATTTATTCATACAAGTCTTCTCAAGTTTCTCTGAAACCATCAATTTTTATCATATTTTACAGCATAAAATAGGATTATATCACATTCATGTGCCATAACTTGTTTAGTCATTCCCCAATTGATTGGCACCCCCTCAGTTTCCAATTCTTCGTCACCACAAAAAGAACTGCCATAAATATTTTTGTACATGTGAGTCCTTTTCCTTTTTCTTTGATTTCTGAGGGACATAGGCTATTACGTGGCTTTTCTGGGTTACAGTTTGATAGGTTTGGGGGCATAGTTTCAAACTAGCCCTGGTCTTAAATTAGGAACTAGAGAAAGGATGTCTTAGGATGGGAGTATTTGGGATTCCCCTTTTCCTCAAAGATTATTGAAGACATGGCATTTTATGGAACAAGAAAAGCTATGTAGTTAGCTATATGTGTGACTGAATATATTTTTAGAAGAGATAAAAATGCATCTAGTCATATTACTCCTTTGCTTAAAACTTTATCAGATGTCATAGAAAGAGCCTAATTAGACAGAAGGCTTGGGAATGGTTCTATAATGCCTTCGTGATGTTAAATGAAGAATGGAAAGGGAAAAGAGAAATACACTAGGGAAGGAACAAAAGGGGATAGTTAGGGGAAATGAATATAATTGGGATACACAAATAGAAGTCAATACAAAGAGGAAGGGGTGAGGGGAGCACCTGACACTTGAATCTCATTCTCATTTTAACTGGTTGGAGGAAGAAAGAATGCATACATACACACACACAGAGCTGGGTACAGAAATATATTTCACTTAGGGAAATAGGAGGGAAAGGGCAGAAAGGGAAAAGAAGAGATTAGAAGGATAATAGATTAAGGGAGAGATTAATTCTAAGCAAAACTAACTCTAAGGATGAAGAAAAATATTTATAGCAGCTCTTTTTGCAGTGGCAATGAATTTGAAGCTGAAGGAGTGCCTATCAGTTGAGGAATGGCTGAACAAGTTATAGTATATAAATGTGATGGAAAGTTATTGTGCTATAAGAAATGATGTAGAGCAGTGGTTCTCAACCTTCCTAATACTGCAACCCTTTAATACTTGTATGTGGGCGTATCTGCATGTGGGCAGACCTGCCTGGAGACAGGTAGAGGAGTAGTGTCTTGGTTCCTAAGACCATTGGAAATATGTGTTTTCTGATGGTCTTACGCGACCCCTGTAACCCCTGTCAAAAGGTCATTCAACCCCCAAAGGGGTCATGACCCACAGGTTGAGAACCACTGATGTAGAGGATAGATAATTTCAGAGAAACCTAGGAAGACTTGTATGATCTGATGCAGAGTGAAATGAGCAGAACCAGGAGAACAATCTATACCATGACAACAATGTTGCAAAGATATATAACTTTGAAAGACGTGGGAACTTTGATCAGTGTAATGACTAACCATGATTCCAGAGGACTCGTGATGAAACATGCTTCCTAATTTCTATTAGAAAGGTGAGGGACTCAGAATGCTGAAGGAGACTTTTTTTTTAATATGGCCAATGTAGAGATCTCTTTGGTTTGACTATACATGTCTGTAATGAGGGAGGAAATAAGTACATACAAGATTTTTACAAAAAAAAATTAAAAGTAATTTATAGATGAGGAAAGAAATGTACTAGCACCTGGGGCAGGTGGGGATCAAGAAAGGCCTCCTGTAGAAGCTGGTACTTTGTTGAGCTTTGAAGGAAAGTATGAATTTTAAGAACCAGTATGTATTCCAGGCATGGAGAGAGAGCAGAGCCTATGCAGAGGCAAAAAAGAAATGGAGCATAAAGGCCAGTTTGCCTGGATTCTAGAATGCATAAAGGGGAGTCATGTATAATAAAGTTGGAGCCACATTGTGAAGGGTTTTAAATGCCAGAAAGAGGAGTTTATATTTTACTACGGAGGTAGTAGGGGACACATAGAAAGAGAGTAATGGCCATTCTGTCCACTCCAATGATCCCTCTGCCTTGGATTACCTTATAACAACATGTTCTAATACTCTCTTCATTCCTCGGGCAGCAATGTCAATGCTCCAATGCCTCCCTTTGCCTTTCAGTGAAATTCATGAAATTCTCCTTTAGCTCTCTGTGTTTATGACTGCTCCCCAATGCCTCTCTGCTCTGGCAGGGCTAGACTGCCAGACTCTTCTAACTAGCCTTTAGGATTGACACGTACTAGATCTTTATAAATAGGTCCCTAGCCTTTAATCATGGCCTGGTTGAGTCCTGTACATGATGGAGGGTATTTAACATATAGGGAAAACTCATCATTCTACCTCTTGTGGTAGATTTCATTATCTTCAGGTTTCCTACTCAGGAACTCATCTAGACCTTTTAAGTGACTTAACTTCAATCCTCAACCACTGCATAGAATATTATTTGTCTTTACAATACTGTTGTTAATTGTATAAATTATTGTCTTGGTTCTGTTTACCTCCCTCTTTGTCTGTTCATACAAGTCTTCTTAGGTTTCTCTGAAACCATCTCCTTTATCATATCTTGCAGCATAAAATAGTATTATATAACATTCACATACCATAACTTGTTGGGTGGGGTGGAGTGGGGAATGGAAAGAATACCACTAAGTACAGTTAGAAGTCAAACTGAGAGTATTTCAAAACTATATAAGGGCTCTTGGCTTAGCATTTAAGCCCAGAATTAGAGGCTTTACCTTAAGGACTGTGTCAGGTTTAAACCCTTGAATAACTTGTTCATTCTGAGTATTAAAAGAAAGCATAGTATAAATAAGAGAAATTTTAAAATAGAGATCAAGAATACAGATCAATTTTCCAGTATTGTGAGTTCAGATCACAGCATCAAAGATCATTGATCACAGATCAAAAGAGATTATGAATGTACAGTACTTTGTTAGTCATAAAACACTGGAAAAAATGTCATCATAATCATGGTCATTGAACGCTGGAGAAGGAAGGGGTCTTAGCCTGGAAGTTTCTTTCCTTTCTTGGATGACACTGTTCCAGTCACTCAAATATTGCCACATTCCTTCTGTTGAATTCTTCCCCACATTTAAAACTCAATTCATTAGACTGTGAACTCCTTGAGGGCAAGCTTTGTTTTTGTCTTTCTTTGTATATTCCCAGTGCTTAGCACAGGGCCTAGCACGTAGTCAGTTGTTTAATAAATGCTTGTTGACTGGCTGGCTACGATTGCTGAAAGCAGGGTCTGTATCACATCTGCCTATGTGCTATTTGTTGAGTCGTCTTCAGTCATGTCCACTCTTTGTGACCCCATTTGGGGTTTTCTTGGCAAAGACACTGGAGGGCTTTGTCATTTCCTTCTCCATCTCATTTGACATATGAGAAAACTGAGGCCAACAGGGTTAAGTGACTTGCCCAGGTTCACACAGATGGTGTCTGAGGCCTGATTTGAACTCAGGAAGATGAGTCTTCCTGAGTCCAGGCCAGTGCTCTATCCACTGCTGCTAGCAGCCTTCTGCCTTTGTAGCCCTATTTCATTAGCTTACGCAAAGCAAGCTCTGAAAAAAAGTCTGTCAGATTGAATTATTGCAATATTCCCCATCAGGCCTTCTCAAAAGTCCCCATGTTACCTGATTTAGCAGCACTGTGCCTGAGTCACTTTGTTGGCGTTAGGGAAGTAGATGGAAGTGGAGAGAGAGCTAGAAAAAAAAGACACGGAAGTACACATCTCAGGAATCAGAGGACCTGGATTCAGATCTCACCTTTGGGGTTTACTACCTTATGACCTTTGGCAAATCACATAACCCCTTAGGTCTCATTTATGAAATGAGAGGGCTAGATTAAATGACCTTTGAAGACCCTAGAGCTATAATTGTCTAATTTGGTTTTATAATTAAACCTAAGAATCATAGGTCTTAAAGTGGAAGGAGTCTGAGAGCCTAATATTAGTTCATTCCCCTCATTTTACAGAAAAAGAAACTGAGGCCCAGGGATATTGAGCGATTTGTTTAAGGGCATGGTCCTATAACTATAAAACCTTTCCTTTTTTTTCACTGTACTATTCAACAAGTGTTTTTATTAAGCAGCTACCACAAATAAAGTCCTGTGCTAACCCCTGAAGTTACCAAGACAAGCCTAAAAAAATGTGTCTGCGTACATTCAAGTCTGTCTTCCTCTGGCGGATCTTAGAACTTCATGCCCTCAGATGCTATTCCTGCTGTGAGACATTACCCCAGCCCCCCTAGTTTATGATAGGGATCAGTGAAAACATTCAGTTGAATGGATATACTGGGATTTAGTCACAAACTGGAGAAAAGGCCAATCTTAGAAGCCAAATTTCAACAGTCTTCCAGCTCCAGTTCTGCAGGCTGACCTCAATCCTCCGCAGTTAGTTAACATTTTTGTTCATCTCCAGCTAAGCTTCTCCCCCAGTCAAACTAATCTGTTTGCTGTCTTTCCCTCCCTCCCCCAACAAACATCGATCTCTCCAGCCTATTCCACCAGCTCACTTCCACCTC
>CM053586.1:39141061-39166497 GCA_028646515.1 Pseudochirops corinnae | reverse complement strand
CCCTCCTCGCAGCTGGTGCTAATCCGCTCACCTGAGAGCTTTTGAGAGCTTTCTCTGCAACTCCCGGCCGGCCGCCCCCGGCGCACAGCCCCGGCTTCAGGCCAGGCTAGTTTTCGGTTCGCAGTGCTGATATGGTTCCTTGTAGCCGAGCTGACTTTAGTGGGAAGTATCTTTGTGTGCGTTTTGAAGTTCTAGGTTGGTCCAGAGTCCTATTCCATGGGTATTTTGGGGTGGCTATGTGAGAGCTGCAATATATTGCTGCTGCTACGCCGTCATCTTGGCTCCGCCCCCATCACATGCACTTTTCAATTTCTTTTCACTTATTGGCTTCTTCTCTGCTCCCTACACACATGCTCATGTTTCTCCTATCTTTCAAAAAAACATCCTCATATGGTCTGACCATCCATGGTACTGTCTATGCTCTCTCCTCTTCTTTTTGGCTAAATTGAGAAAACAATCTTGTACTGGGTACCTCTACTTCCTCTCTCACTCTGCTAAACCTTCTAGAATCTGGTTCCTGACCTCATCATTCAACTGAAGTTACCGGGGATCTCTTAATTGCTAAATCTTATTGCATTTTCTGTTACCTTTCCTGACCTCTCTGCAACCTTCTGACACTATTATCATCTGGAAACTCTTCTCTCGAGGTTTTCATGACACTATTCTCTCCTCATACCTCTTCTCTCTTCTTCCCTGTCCGATGGCTCTTTCTCAGTCTCCCTGGTTGGATCTTCATTTAGATCACACCCACTAACCGTAGGTATCTCTCATGTCTGTGTCCTGGGCTTTCTTCTCTTCTCCCTCTGTATTATCTTGTATGATCTCAGCAGTTCCCATCTGCTCAATTATCTCTGCACAGATGATTCCCAATTCTATATATTCAGTTCCACTCTCTCGAGTTCCAGTCTCGTCACCAACTATCTTTTGGAGATCTCAAACTGAATGTCTCTTGGGCCTCTCAAACTCAACAGGTCTAAAACAGAACGCTATTTTTGTCCAACTCTCCCCCCCAACCAGTCACCAAGACTTGTATCCTTGGTGTTATCCTCAGTTCCTCACTCTTATCCCATATATCCAATGTTATAAAATTGTCATTCTTCTTCACATATTACACAGCCACCAAAACCTCTCATATGGACTATTGTCATAGTAATAGCCCCTCTACTTGGTCTCTCTGCCTTTTCTCTACTCCAATTGGCTATCCAACTGATTTTCCTAAAGCAATCCTTCCACCCCCAATAAATATTGACTATATTCGATGAATTGCAATAGCTCCTTATTACCTTCAGGACTGAATATAAAATCTCATTTCGCATTCAAAGTCCTCCACGACCTGGCCCATCCCCACCTTTGCAGTCTTCATCTCCAACTCCATCCCTGTTTTTTCATTAGCTGTCTGCCATGCTGCAGTGTCCTCTTTCAGCTTCTCTGGCTCCCTTCAACACCTTGCTCAAATCCTACTTCATACAGGAGTTCAACCTCCTATTCTAGTTCCCCCTCCCCCAGCTTATTCATACCTTCCCTGAAATTACCTTCCTATAGTCTTTATTTTCCTAGTTATTTACTAGAATGGTGGTAGAGACAATGATTTGCAAAGCACCTGGCCCATTTTTGTTGCTAAGTCATTTCAGCTGAGTCCAACTCTTCATTACCCTGTTTGGGGGTTTTCTTGGCAAAGATACTGGAGTGATTTGACATTTCCTTCTCCAGCTCATTTTACAGATGAGGAAACTGAGTCAAACAGGGTTAAGTGACTTGTTCAAGCTCACACAGCTAATAAGTGTCTGAGGCTGGATATGAACTCATGAAGATGAATCTTCCAGATTCCAAGCTTAGTATTTTCTCCACTGTGCCACCTAGTTGTCCACCTAGCCCATAGTAAGCACTTAATACAATGCTTGCTGACTCACTGAATCTTGAAAACTTTACAGCCTGGCAGAAATTTCTAGGGCTCTGGGTTTCCTGAGGAACACAGCCTTCAAGAACTTAAGGTCACTTCCAAACCACAATAAGGCATCAAAGTTGAACTTTAAGGGAAGTGATTATTGTGTCTTCTGCCGTGGTCAGAACACATCTGGGTACAACGGACATTCTGGGTACATTTCTGGAAGATGCTGATAATGTTTCCAAACAAGGGCAAATAGGATAGTGAAAGCATGCAAAACCATTCCATTCACAGAAGAAAATATGGAGAAGAGAAGGGGTAGGGGGGCATGGGAAATAAACAGCTGCTTTTAAGTATTCAAGGGGCCACCTCATGGAAGGATTAGGTTTACTGTGACAGAGGGCAGAAGTAGGACCAAAGGGTGGCAGTCACAAGAGTGCAGTTTTCATGTCAATGTAAGGGAAAATGTCCTAATCATTAGAGTTGTAAAATGTGAAGCAGTATTCCTTTAGAGGTAATGTGTTTCCATCACTTGAGGTCAAGTGCAGCCTCAAGACTTGTTGAGTATGTTATAAAGCCCAAGAGTCATACTTCTAATTTTATTCTCCGAGGTCTTACTATGATGACTAGAAACTATAATTGGCAAGGACACGCCTTTGTTATTTCTATGGCAGGAGTCTGGGGTGAGCATAAGCTCTTTTAAGGTAAAAAGTTTAGGACAAATGGACTTGTCTGGGGGAAATATTGGAGAGAGTGCTTGCCAGAAGTCTTGGGCCCACATGGGGATACAAGGGTTAGGCAAACAAATTCCAGAAGGCCTGAGTCATCAACAGCCATGACAAACAGAACCCATCAGTAAGAGAGGAGGAACTGACTGGACGTCTTGTCCCGACAGAAGGCGGCTGGACTAGCACTAGACTGGGAAGACCTAATGAAGGACCTAAAAAATACTGAGGCCTACTTCTCTGTCACTGGCATGTACGATTGGAATTAATTCATAAGATCATTGTCATTTAGCACAGTGTCTGGAACACAGTAAGTAAGCACTTGATGTTCACTGAATTAAGCTGAGTTTTTAATTCCCCCATCTCAAAATTATTGTAGTAACTGCCCATTGTCTTCTTACTCCCAAATCCACGGTACTCCATCCCTGGCAGCACGGGTTAGTGGTGGGGCAGCTAGGTGGCACAATGGACAGACTGCCAGGCCTGGACTCAGGTAGACTCATTTTCCTAAGTTGAAGTCCAGACACTTACAAGCTACATAATTCCGGGAAAGTCACTTAACCCTGTTTGCCTCAGTTCCCTTGTCTGTAAAATGAGCTAGAGAAGGAAATGGCAAACCGCTCGCATATCTTTGCCAAGAGAACCCCAAATGGGGTCAAAGCTGATTAATAATAACAACATGGATTAGTAGCTAAAGATGGCTTCAGAGCTAGGAAAACCTGGGTTCAAGCTTTGTCTCCGACACCACTGGCCATTTCATCTTCAGCAAGTGACAAAAGCTCTCAAGAAACTTTCTAAGATTAAAAGGAGCAGAACAATTGCAATGTGCATTTGGTAGAGGGAGATTTATTGCAGAAAGACTTATATACAAATGAAATCAGAGCTAAGGGCCAACCCCTTCCCCCAAAATATAGGAATAAAACCTTAAAAAATGAAAAGCGAAAATAAAATGAAAATCTGACACATGCTGTTTTCAGGAAGCATAGCAAGTTTAGAAGGAAAAGGTCAGTATTTTCTTCCACAGGCTAAACTGGGTGACAGGGGACCCAGTGTAGGGTTGTAATAGCAAAACAAAAAACAAAAAAGGTCTCAAAACACTTGTAAGGAGCTCAGCAGCTAAGTCTTAATTTGGCTGTAGACCACTGATGGTTGAGGGTTGTCACAGACTTGTATTATGTGGGTTATGTTCATGTTTAATGCCACAGACAAACATTCATGGCCTTGAAATCACAAATAGAACTTTCAACTTTTTGGTTTTAGGACCTCTCATACTCTTCAGAATTAGTGAGGATCCCCTGCCTCCCAAAGAGTTTTTATTCATGTGGGTTATATCTATTAATACCATATTAAAATTAAAACTTAGTATTATTATGAAAAGTTTTGATTTTGAAAAGGTCTCAGGGATTTCCAAGGGGTCCCTGAAGGAATGACACAGCTGATAAATGGGATAAAGAACAGGAGAGCTGGGTTGTCCACAGAAGGCATATTGAGAGACAGTGTAGTGTACTGGATAAGATGCTGGGCTTGAAGTCAGAAGACCCGAGTTCAAATCCCACCTCAAAAACTTATGGTGACACTGGGCAAGTTACTTAGGACCTCAGATTCCTGAACATTGAAGTAGTTGCTTATCTTGACTTCTAGGGTCCCTTCTAGCTGCAAATCTATGAGGCTATGATTTGGGAGGAGGGGGGTACAATAGGAAGTTCAGTTTTACCATAGTAACAAAAGACTTCTAGCCCCCCTAGCTTCTTGAAGGCAAGGCAGTTTTTTTTGCCTCTTTTCATATACCCAGGGTCTTAGCATGGTGTAACACATAGTAGGCACTTATTAAATGACACACAGTAGGTATACTTGACTGACAGTTAATTTCAGTTTTGCCTTAGAGCCTGTCCTGCTTGGGAATATTGCCCTTGAACTGGTCTCCAAAATAGGAAGTAACATTTAAAAAACTATTTTCTGTTAAACTTAGAAAACATCACCATGTTTGTCAAGCTAGAAATATTGTAGTCCCAAAGAAATCATAAAACTGGGAGGTCTAGCCCAGTCTCCCACAACTCTCTCAAGAACTTGTTTATTAGATTGTGAACCTCCTTAAAAATGGGTATGTGTGTGTATATGTATATACATATATGTGTATATATGTGGAAAGAGAAAGAGAGAGATCTCTGTATTCCTAATGAGTGGTAATACCCAGCAGGCAATCTAGATTATTGCACTGGTCTAGGGCAGTGAGCTCTAAAATATTTTGAATGAAGAGGAGATGGATGAGAGATATTCTCAAAGTAGTATCAATAAGACTAGGCAACTGACTGGTACCAAGTGAAGATTGGAGCCCAACACCAAGTTTGTAAACCTGGCATTGAGTGCTGCAGATGATGTTCATAAATAGGTATGTTTAGAAAAAAAAAAGGCCTTTAGAGAAAAATAACATAGTGAGGTTTCTGATGCAGATGAAAATCTATCCATATTTGTTTAACCTGCACGATTATGTTCCACCAAAATTGAAAAAGATGCATGGGTTGGCAGAAGGGAGGATGGTTAGGGCTCTCAACAGATACTGCCTGGCTGTGCTGCTGGTGCACGTGTCTGGGACGAAGTCAGGTTACAATCATCTTGAGAGGTCGAGGCCTGGAGAGGAAGGGTAGAAGTTGGGGGCTAATACTGCTACCGGGGAAGGGGAAGGGCTAAAGACTGTTGGGGGATAATGAGTGAAGGGGTGAATGTGATTATGTAGAGAAAAGCTGTGACTGATTTGTGGGAAGGACAGGAATTAACTGATGCTTCAACTCTTTATTATCCCAAGATAGTTCCTCCTAGTAAGGAAACTCCCTCATTCTTATCTATATCTGCAACTATTCAACAACTACAGGAGAGCTGCCCCAGGCCCTTGCCCAGATCACACACTCAGTTTGGGCGAGTTGGAATTTAAACCCAGGCCTTAACTAGAAGCCAGTGCTCTACGCATGATTTCATGCTGTTGCTCATGTAATGTATATGTAGTATTTGTAGAATGCCTAGAATGTCATTGTCCTATCTCACATAGCTCAAGTCATTTGTCTCTCTAAGGATACTCAGTTCTTTAATAGTAGAGAGCAATCTTTCTGTTCCCTTTCTATACAGCACATAGAAGCTATGGGGCATAAAGGACAAAAGGACTGGCCTTGGAGTAAGGCCTCAGCCACTTATTAATGACTTATGCTACACATTATAACCTTGTTTGTATCAGAACTCCCTAGACCTTGTCTACAAAAGGCAGTTGAGTTGATCTCGTCATGGAGGTAATTAATTCCCTGCCCTAGGAGTACTGCTGTAATGCTGGGATTAATGCTCAATGGTGACACTTTAGAAAAACCAATATTGTACAGCAATGCTTAGCATGGTGCTATGCAAATGGTGCTCAATAAACACTCGGTTAAAGAATATAAAGTCTTGCTGCACTTGGTAGTTAGGAGTTTCAGGTCTAACACGTCCCAGGTGTGTGGTTCTGGCTAATTCACAACTGCAGGCCCATAGGGATTATACTGTCTCACCTACTTCACCTGGCTAGAATGAGGATCAAATGAGGTAATGGATGCAATGTTTTCATGCTCTGTTAATTAGTCATTGCAGTGCATTCTACCACTCCAGATTAAAGTGCATTTAATCTTCAATTTTCCTTCATGTCTCTCTTTTGGGGGTTATTGGTGTTCTCAAAAATGTCCTGTATCTTCAGGAACAGAAGTGTGGTAAAAAGAAACTTCTGAGTAACAGCAGGGGATCTAGTTCTGCCATTAATTATATGAATTTAAGTTTATAACTTGTGATATTCAAAGCCTAATATATTAAGCTTCTAGCCAAAGGCAAGTCTTTTGGGAAAGGAACTGGGGTGTTTAACCTACAAACAACTCTGGAGAGGAGGAGTTGACAGATTTAGAATTACAGATCTAGAGTTGGGAGGGACATCAAGAGATTATCTAGTCCAACCCTCTCATTTTGCAGATAAGGAAACTGAGGCCCAGGAAGGTTACCTGGCTTGTTAAAGGTGATGGGAATGCTAAGTGGTAAAATGGTAGTGGGAACACAGGCAAATATTAGAAGGGCTATAAAACACAGGAAGGATGGGGATTTCTTTGACTTGGCTCCAAAGGGCAGAAAGAGGATTGATGAGGGCAAACTGAAGAAAGGAAGATTTTAACCCCTTATTTTAAGGGGAAAATTTCTGAATCATTAAGGGCTGTACAAACCTGGAGCTGGCAGCCTTTGACAGTGAGTAGTGGGTTCCCCATCAGAGCAGCTCTTCAAAGGGAAAGGAGAACCACTGCTTGTCATGGATACCGTTAAGGGAGGTCTCCTTTGGGCTAAGGCATTAGAAAAGAGGGCCCTAGAGGTAATGTCTAAATTCAGAGATTTTGTGATTAGAAGTGTGATGGAGAAGAAACAGCATGGACTAGTTAAAACTGGGCCCCTAGTCCCAGCTCTCAGACCTGAGAAAAAAACTAAGTTACTTTAGTTTCCTTCTCTGTCCCTTCTAATTCTAACAGTCTGATTCTTCAAATTGGGAACTTTCTCAGTTCTTTTCTGATGAAATGCAATCATACCAATCGTTCTGAGGAAGTTCACAGATTCCCATCCACGCTGGTTTGGAGTTTTTGGCTTTAGCATTTAGATTAATTCTATTTAGTCATGCCTTCCAATCTGTGAACTTTATCTAAAGACACCACCAGAAACCCTCATGCTGAAAATAGCGCCCTCTCATCTTTTTTTTTGGAGGGGGGAAGGCAGGGCAGTTGGGGTTATGTGACTTGCCCAAGGCCTTTTAAAGTAAGTGTTAAGTGTCTGAGGCTGGATTTGAACTCAAGTCCTCCTGACTCCAGGGCTGGTGCTCTATTCACTGCGCCACCTACCCGTCCCTGTCCTCTCCTTTTATTTCCCCAGATGCTCATTTCCCAAATAAAACAAAAATTTTTTTTTCTCCTTTTTATCCATTCAACATTTTCTCTCTGAACTTTGTAACAAAAACGTGCCCAGGTCAGCTAACAGTATATATGGTAAAAGTATGCATGTGAATCAAGAATGAACTAGACAACATGAAACTCCACAAAAGAAGGGAATGTTCTTAGAAGAAATTTATTTCATTGCTGACCCTCAGGTGGCAGCATTCAACTTTCATCAAGCTGCCACACTTTCCACTCCTCAATGGCACCAAATCTTAGGGAGCCATTTTGGGATCAATCTTCAGCTTTTCATAGACCTACATAGCAGGAACTTTCAGCTGCATATAGAGACAAGATTTTGGAGGACTATTTTTGTCTACAAAGAGCAACTTCTGACGACTCAAAAAAACCAGTCACCAACTATTTTGATCTGGAGCCCATTTCTGATGAACTGTAGTCACACCAATCATTCTGGGAAGACTGGCAGATTCCTATCCAAGCTGGGGCCATAACAGTTGCAACAATACCGGGTTTTCTCAGAGGGTTGTAAGGAAATCAGGAGAGACAAATCCAATCTTTTTCCTTGTCTTTTTATATGGGAAACTGATTCCCTCCCAACTCCTTATCAGAAAACGAGGTTTGGACCTTAGAAAACCTTTGTAGTATGAAAGTCGCAAATACTGGACTTATTGAAATAAAGACATTTTTAAAGTGCTGAGGATTAATCTGGTTAAAGTCTACCTCTTCTCAAAAAGTATTTGTTCAATGGGCAGGAGATACTAGACAGGCTACAGGAGATCTTTTCTTACCTTGCCTCTGCCCTTATGCATCAATTCTCTCCATTCCAAAAATCCACCTCCAAAAGTAAGAGGAAATTTCTATCACCCTCGGGGTGGGAGAAACAAGAGAGCCAAGTGCTTAAGAAAGAGCACACAGGTGGAAGAAAGAGTGGATGTGAGGTCAGATTTCATTCTATTAGCTATTAAAAAACACAGTAAATCAGATTTCTATTCTTAGAAAGATAACTTTCTTAGAAAGCATACACAAACAGGAGGAACACTGATAATTCTGACAGATTTCCTTGGTTAAAAATATTTTGTAATAAAACACAGAAAAACTGAAATCAAAAGTTGATTCTCTACATATATAAACATCTTCCTATTTTATAATCTGGATTATACCTGGAAATGCTGGTCATGAAGTTTAAGACTGTTGATCAAAGTGACCTTTTCTGCCTCCCTCCTCCCAGCCCCCATCATAGAAATATACGTGGGGAAAAACAAAAAAGTAAAAAAAAAATTAATAAATGGAAGCAAGAAAGAAGCTAGAGTAGGTGCTGAGCCTCTAGCCAGTAATAGTATTCAGACACTCTTACCCTTCTCCCGTGTGTTATACAAAGCAGGATATTAAGGAAGGAAATTAAGAACTTCCCACAACAGTTTAAAATCTGTGTTTAAGTATTATGTTATAGAAAGCCTGTTACCTTCCTAATCAGGGAGGGGATACAGCGTAATTTCAAGGCATCTCAATTTAATATTCATTTAACCCCATAGCAATTGTGCAATAAGCAAAATATCAGAAAAGGAAAACAACAAAGCTAACTTCTCACAGGAAGAAAAAGACATTAAGTTATGTACAGAAATCAGCCTTCGTGTACAGGAGTCTTGTTTGAGAACAAGCATTACCCACATCAGGAATGTTCATTGGCGCTCAACAGTTTCCATTAGGGCGGCCCTCGCTAAAAGAAGGAACAAGGTGGTGGCAGCAGAAGTTGTTTAGTGCGAGTCCCAGTGATGGATCCATTCCAGAGAGGGAATGCCCTAATCAATGCTGTCTAAGGGTTCAGAACACAAGGGTGGGGTGGGATGGGGGGGGGAGTCTACTGTTCCCTAACATATACACTTTACCACCCGGAGAAAGTCTTTAGTCTCCAACAAGACCTTCTTCAGAGGGTTAAGCTTTGCTAAATGAGGGGTGGCCTATGGCATTTAGGACACTTCCTTTTTTTCTAGGTCTCCAGAGTCACAAGTCCCATTTGGATCCTAATGCACAGCTCTGTGCACTCAGCATCCTGCAAATATACCTGCCATGTTTCAGGCTCTCCCCTGCCAAAGATGGCATTAATCTCCTCAAAGCCACCAGAATCGTACATACACTATCAACATGATAAAAAACACAGCAACTGCCGCAAGTTTGGCATAGGTGGAACGCATGTTCAAATACTTCGCATCCTGACGATATTTCTTGGACAAACTGGACAAATTGTTGGCTTTGGAATCCAATGCTGTAAAAAAGTAGAAATGGAATAAAACAAATTAGCTGAAGAGACCTTTTATCGACATTCTCTTAACTAGAATAAAAGCACCTCCTCGAATCTCCTGTTTTATTGTGCTACGGGATTAGTAAGTAATATCCTTTCCATGAATAGCACATATTCACTCAGAGCATCAGAGAATTCATATAGTTTAGGAGTAAGGAGAAAGCTGTACCAAGTTGTGCTGGGTTCCTTCCAACTCTAAGATATAAACTGAATCTATGGCAGGGGATCTTAGGGTCTGTGGACTTGTTTTTAAATATTTTGATACCTTTATTTCAATAGAATTGGTTTCCTTTGTAATACTACATATTTTATTTTATGCATTTAAAACCATTATTCTGAGAAAGGGTTCAGAGGTTTTTACCAGACTGCCAGAGGGGTCCATGAAACAAAAAAGAGTATATAAATGTGATATATCAATATCCCCTTATCAATATTAACAGAAATAGACCTCTCAGGAAATGACAATCTAGGAAACTATTTTTTTTTTCATTTCAAAAGTATGTTGAAACAAACCAGTGAAAATACAAAGGAGCCACTACCAAGGGTCCCTTTCTTAAAATAAAATAATAATTGTTATTAATGATAAGCTTCCATTAACCAACTTCTAAACAGAACACTGAGATGGGGAGGGAACAGGAGGAAGGCTGTATACTGATTGCTGACAATGATGATGGGTTAGCTTTGTATCACTGCAAGATCCTCAAAGACCTTCCAAAACATCAAAGACAAAGTTATGTGTACTACAGGGGATCAATCAGTCTTAGAAGAAAAAGGTAAATGAAGGTCAAACAAGATGAAATCAGGAATTTATTCAGAAAAGAACCTGCCAGTCTAAGTCCTGGAACAGGACAGATTTAGCCTACTTTCTTTCTCATGCTACATCTAGAGCCCTGTGTGCAAAAGTTCATGTTCAGAATATGGAAAGAAAAGAAACTGTGTCATTCTGACCACCCTGTGCTATTTAAAGCAGGGAAATGGACCAGACATTTCTGAAAGTTTCTCCACAAGAAGGGCAGAAATAAAAAAGGCTTTACTGATTGTCTCTTAGTGAACCCCCAAACAAAATGAATTGGAATCCTCCGGGCCCTTTTTTTAATTGAGGTTTGACCACAAACTACTAATGCATGGCAAAGAGTGAGTGCACTGGACTATTAAGAACCACTTTCTATGGTGTTTTAAGATTTACACAATTCTTTCTTCACAACTCTGGGAGGTGGATGGGACAAGTCTTCTCAATCTCCATTTTAAAAATAAGGAAAACTGAGGTCCTAAGTGGTCAAGCAACTTAAGTCACATGACTAATAGAGCAGTGGGATTCCTGACTGCACGTGCAATACTCTGCTGGTTATGAATCTATGGTTCTAGGAAATACTGAAGTACTCCAGTCAGATCTGACACCAAAAAAGTGCCACTGTGGCCCGCAAATCACCCTGAGCTTGGCAAGGCAATGCCAAAAGAACGAAACAGCTGAAGGGGCTCCCAAGCTGGAAAGGCCTCGACAGACCCAGCTAAGGAGTCTTATGTCTGAGGCTGAGCAGACCTGGCCAGACAAGGTTCATCACCAGAAAGCTGTGCAGCAACTCATGAAACTGTCTAAGGTGTGGAAGAATGTGATCTGTGTTATAGGAAATGATCTTTCGTATACATTATATATGTACATGTGATCTCCCCTTCTACAACACAAACTGAGGAGACAGTGTTTGTGCCTGTCCTTGTATACCCAACACTGAGCACACTGCCTGGCACACAGTAAATGCTAACTAAGAAACATCTGACTGATGGCTAAGAAACATGGGACTGAAGGACCACCCACCCCAAGGCCTCGGCAGACTGTGAATCGACTGAGAGACAAGCATTATTTAAATGCTTACAGATGGATAATGTATTTTTACCATATTTAAATTCTTTGAAAACTGATCATTTTCCCCATGTTTTTGTTTAGGTTTATTTGTTACCCACGTGCTAAGTCTTAGGGAAATAGAGTCCAACTTTCAAACCTGATTCTGCTACCGTTTTAACTAGTAATCATTAACAATGCATTAAAACTTTTTCACAACAGAAAATTACCATGAAGGTAAATATGAAGCTATTGCAGAAAACATGTTACATGAACCCCTATATCTCATTATAAGTGTAAAAAATAACTACAATAACATATGCTCAGGTATCACCAATATTCCATTTGCTAAGCTTTGTCACGTCCTTCCCCATTAAGAAAGGCGTCTCTTATGTAAGAAACAACAGGAATACTTTCTTAACATTTCCAGGAATTTTTATGGTTAATGGCTGAAAGGTTTAGGGAAACAACACTATGCCAAACTGGACCCAAGATCAGAAACTAGGCTTCAATCACAGTATCTGAATCGCACAAAGGTTATTACAGTTAAAGTGGAAACAGCTTCCACTAAAGAGCATAAACTTTTATACTTCTAAAATTCTGTAAAACCTCCTTTTGTTACCTCAGCCTGTAAGTGCCTTCCCTAGAGAATGTTTCTATGGAAATCTAGTGGGTCTGTTTATAGAATTTCGCTATATTAAACTAAATGTGGGCACTGCAGTTACTTCTAAGATACTCATTACATCTGTGAGATAAGGCTAATAATGCCAGAACATGGCAAATCATATAGGAAAACAAATGAAAAATGACAGTAATGGTACAAATAACCTCATTATTGTTCACCACAAAGGGTGGTAAGACTAAGGAGACTCCTGGCATAGAAAATGCACTTCTGTGCCTTCTGAACACCTGTACTGATAACAACCAGAGAAGCAGCAAGCTTCTTACTGAAAGCAGCCAAAGAAGGTTTGCAGACCTCTTAAGCTTCAAAGTAAGAATAGTTCATGGACTTTGGGGTTGAGGAAGAAG
Organism: Pseudochirops corinnae; assembly: GCA_028646515.1. NCBI lineage: Eukaryota > Metazoa > Chordata > Mammalia > Diprotodontia > Pseudocheiridae > Pseudochirops > Pseudochirops corinnae. The sequence goes on along the minus strand of CM053586.1, from coordinate 39,153,788 downwards.
AGCCTCTAAGAGACACTGTCTTATTATAAAGAGGTTCAACACAAATACCTGCCACCAGTCAGAATTATTTACAAATTATTCGCTTGAATAAGCCATATTCCTTTTGCTTCTTGGGAGGCAACAGGAGTTAAGCTAGACCTTGAACAGGTAAAATGTGGATAGCTCAAATAAAGAGGATGGGGGTAGGGTGGGTTTACAGCATTTTAGCTATGGTTCAGAGGTAAGGATGAATGAGGGAAAGGAAGGAAATTGGTCTGGTTGTACCAATGGATGGGTGCTGGAAAATAGTGGGAGATGTGTTTGGAAAAGTAATCAGAACCAAAAACGGGGAGGACTTTGAACATTCAGTTAAGAAATCTGGACTTCATCATATAAGTAATACAAAACTAGAGAAAGTTTTTGGCAGGATAATAACATGATTCAAGTAGCATTTGAAAAGTCTAGATCAGTGGTTCTCAACCTTCCTAATGCCACGATCCTTTAATACAGTTACCTCATGTTGTGGTGACCCCCAACCATAAAAATTATTTTCATTGCTACTTCATAACTGTAATTTTGCTACTGTTATGAATCGTAACATAAATACCTGATAGGCAGGATGTATTTTCATTGTTACAAATTGAACATAACCCACAGGTTGGGAACTGCTGGTCCAAAGTAACTTGAGAGACACCAGATTAGGAGGACTAAAAACTAGAGTAAGGGAAACCAACTGAGAAACAATTTCAGTAAGTATTCAAAGGCTTCCTCTCCTCCATTTCCCCTGTGCATGTTCTTTTTAAAATGCTAAAATACTAGGGGCCTTGAGAAACTACCCCTAACATGTATGAGCCCAGTATACTGAAGGTTCTAAAGAAATATTAATCATTTGGGTAGTTTCATTCTATTACTAACCAGGTGAACTCCTAATAAAACAAAATATGATGCAAGGACCCCTTAACCTATCTACTCATCTTTCTGGAATAAGAGTATCCTGTTCATTAGAACCTTATTGCTCTTTGGAAAAAGGTACCTGAGAGGGCTTCCCCTCGCTGTAAGACTTCTTCAATATTAGCTACCATGATTCTCTGCACATCCTGTAACTCAGTGTTGATGGAGCCCAGGTTCCTCCGTGCACGGCTGTCAATGTACAGTTTTTTGGTTTTCTGAATGTAGGTATCTGGAAAGATGAAGCAAGTGGCCATCAACAAACACATGTGTGCTGAAAATTCCCCAATGCCCATATCCAGGGGATACAGAACTCCCTGCCATAAAAGAACTCATTCTGGGGCATTTCTGAGGGGGTGCTCATGAAAATATCAGATATACTTCAGGAGAAACTTTCTCCTTGTTGGAGCATCTAAAATGTGTGATAATGAGTTGCTCCTTTTACAAAAGGGTAGACTCTTATGCAGCAACTGTGCAATGTAAAGGAATTCAAATAGGCTGATAGACCAATCTCCCCACTAAGAAGAGGGCAAGAAAATTTAAAAGATTTCATTTAAACTAAAAACCCTACTTAACAGTTACCTTATCAACCTCTATTAATGCCTGGTCTCAGAGATCCTGCATATAATGTGACTAGAAAAAAAAACAACTTGCAACAAAAAAAAAGAGGGGCGCAAAGAAACCAAAATACATCAAAGCATGAATTGGTTCAAAGTGGGACTTTTCAAACTGTATTCCAAAAACTCTGGGTAGTCAATTAGCCAGTTCTAAGAGCACCTTTCAAGAATAAAAAGTCAGATAACAATGAAAACTTAATTTTTGCCCGCACCATCACATATAGACCCTAACCTTACAAAAAAACACTTACATACCTCATGTCTGTTCGTGGTTGTCATTTCACCTTTTAGAAGTTGAAAACACCTGTTTAAAGTATTCTCCAGGTATTTTTCCCGAACCATCACTTTCTCTAACACTTGTTTAATTACCTTCAGAATACTCAAGTTTAAGGATAAATTATAAATTTAAAAAACCAAGTATTACAGGAAAAGACTGCAAAAACTCTCACTGCTTATGGCTCTTATTATTGCCATCCTACCTTCATACCCCTACTCCCTACAATCCTGAACAATAATGATAACTTTAATTTCCTTCCACTTTCATTATGGACTAATTTTCTAACGTGGCTAACGTGGCCCTTATTCATATAGGGCTGTATTTTTGTGCACAGGTGAAATGTCAAAACTAAGCTACAGATTGCATAAATTAGCATATGCTAAGACTTCCTCAAGTCACACAACAAAGGAATTCTTTTTTCATATTCACCATTTCTGAAAAGCCATGTTGACTCACTCCCCATTTAAACTTTCAGAATACAGGGCAATAGATGCCTCACACTTGAGGCATTTTCCCTCTTGCCTAAAGCAGATGTTTCTCTCATATCTAAAAGACAAAAGGAATTCCCACAATCTGAGGTTGATGCTGACATCCACATCCTATTCATTCATGTGTGGAGACGATTTTCCTGTTTTTCAAGAGCTGAAAAGACAACTGATAGTTCATCCTATATGGGGGGTACCTCACACAGGCAGTCATTGATCTGAAACTGCTTCTGGGACTCTGGCTAAATCTACCAATCTTGCTTTAAGTGAAGCAAAGACCCGCTGAGTCTAATTTGTAACTCCAGATCTTTATCACCACCTTTAACTACGGTCCACTATGCCTGTATCCTTTGTGAACAGAGGAGATCAGGAACCAACAATGTTAACATTTCTGGGGGAAGAAGACCAAGAAACTGAATTACACTGTTTAGGCTTTTGCACAAAAAAGAATGCTGAATACTGAGGGATATAATGAAAAAAAAGAATAAAACTCAAAGCCTTAGAAAAATGGTAGTACAGAACTTTAATTAAGCAAAGAATTTCTTCCACTCATCAATAGCACAGAACAAGTTAAAGCCTCACCAAATTCAATGAAGGAGTAGGGTCTGGAGACAGTGGGCACCTTCTTTCCATGTTGTTCATCAAATTCGGAGTGCAGATCCTCAAGGTAGGCAAATGCCAACTTTTTTGGGAAAGCAGCTTCGCACAAAACCAGGTAACATACTCCCTGCTCAATAATGTAACTGGAAAGATAAAAAATCAAAAAAGTAACCATACAGTCAATGCTGTTTCTAGCAATCAAGTTCTCACACTTATTCCTGATACCACAAGAGGGCTCCTACCTATGCCTTCTTTAGGCTGGAAAGTCAGAAAGACTTTATAAACCACATGTCCTTTAGGTCAGAAAGGAATAATTTTTCCATTAACCAGAAGTATACTCCAAAAGCCGGAATGATTTATTTACACAGCACTTTATTATTTTAAAAGTTTCACATATAATCTATTAAAACTTTGTTTTCAGTAACAGAAAATTCCTTTATTTTAACACCTTCTGTAACATCTAAAACCACTCCTTGAGAATTCTTACTTACAAACCCCTCCATCCTATATTTACGTTTATTGGATTCATATTTAAATCCTTCCCTAATACACCGGGAAACAGCAAAGTGAACTTTTAAAAACGTACCTTGAATCATGGAAGGGACTTGATAACATTGAGTTCAAACAATGCCCAAACAAGTCATCCCACTGTCTCAGTTCTAAATAAATTCATGTGCCTACTATGTGCTAAGCACTGTACTGGCCACTAGGGATACAAACATGAAAAAAAAAAGTCTCTCTCTGCCTTTCAGGAGCTTATAATCTAGAATAGGAATGAGTCACACAAACAAATGTCAGGCTGATGTAGGTTCACAGGAAAGGTCAGAGGGGAAGAAATGATCCAAGGAAAGTTTCACGGATGAGGTCTCATTGTACCGGGCACTGAAGGAAGGAAAAGACTTCAGTACGTGCAGATGCAGGCAGAATACATTCTGAAGCGGGACATGGTATGCCCCACAAACTATCATCCTGTAGGTCTCCCTCCTTTACAGCCACTTTTTAAAGAAGATGTCTCTTTCATGGCCTGCATATCTCTTCTCATTCATTCTTCACCCTTTCCTACCTAACTTTCAATCTCATCACTTAACTGAAATTGCTCCCTCCACCATCATTAATGATCTCTCCAACTTATCAGCTGCCAGATCTGCTGCTCATTTTTCAATTCTCACCTTGCATGCTCTCTCTGCAGCCTCTGATAGCATTAACCATTCTCTCCTACTCTCTCCTCACCAGGTTTTTGGAATATTGCTCTTCTGGTTTTGTCTCTTTGGCTACATCACAATTCACAGGCACCTTCTGAGCCGCCCTTGTCTTTCTCCACACTCCTGATTACCATCTATGCAGATCACCATCAGACCTCATATCCAGGCCTCATACCTCTTGAGTTCTAGAACACCAACTGCCTATTAAACTCTTTAATGGATGATCCTGTGGGCATCTCAAATTCAACATGTCAAAAAAAGAACTTATCTTTTCTCAAAAACCCACTCGTTTTTTGAAGTTCACTATTTCTGTTAAGGATACCACCCTTCTTTGTCACCAGGTTTTGCAAAGTCATTGTCACCCTAGATTCCTCACTCATCCCACACATCCAATTTGCAATCAAATCTGTCAATTCTATTTCCACATCTCACACATATGTGCCCTTCTTTCTATTCAAACAGCCTACACTCCAGTTCAGACTCTCATTACCAAGACTCACTTGGCTATTGCTTTGGCCTTTTAATTGGTCTGCCTGCCTCACGTGTTCCCCCCTCTCTGACTCATCCTCCACATAACTGCCATGGTGATTTTCTTAAAGCAAAGGTTTAACTATGTTACTTCCCTGCTCAATAAACTCCAGTGGCTCACAATTTCCTTTAGGATAAAAACAAAACAAAAAACTGTTTGACATGTAAAACCCTTCACGATCTGACTCCAATCTACATTTTTAATTGATTGCTCCCCTTGACACTGTAGCCTGGCCAACCAGGCCACCTTGCTAATCCTTAACACAGGACAACTCCCCATTTCCATGCCTTTGCTCAAACTGGTGCTCCATACCTGGAATGCACTTTCTCTTTACTACCACCTCTCAAATTCCTAGTTTCCTTCAAAGTTCATCCAAGCTCCACCTTCTATAGAAGCTTCTTCTGATTCCACTCACCCTCAATTCCTTGTATATACTTATGTATGTACGCACTGTTTTCTCTGATAAAGTATAAGTTCCTTAGGACAGAGACTACTTCATTTGTGTCTACCTCCCCTGTAGCTGGTACATATTAGGCACTTAATAAATGCTTGTAAATTGATTGGTGAAGGATGACTACTAGGGTGAACCATGATTTGGATCTGCATATCCAATATATTGAAGTCTCTTCCAATTACACAATTCTATGATTCTACTAGTTTATCCTAATTTTTTTTAACTCCTGCAAGATTTATCTGGTTTCTATCCCATCAAGATTTATTATTTTATATTAAACTTTCTGCTTTGGGTGCAGGGTCAGACTAGGTAACCTCCACCATCCTATGTTCACATTAATTCTCCAAGTATTATTATTGGGGTCTCTATTTAAACATCACGCAGCAAAATTCCCTTCTTTCCCCACCACGTGAGGCCAGGCCACTCCTGACTCAGGGGTTTCACTAGTGCAAATTATCCTGGAGTCAACACAGGAATTCAAACATTACCTAATTATTCTAGATTGATTCACAACTCTATGCTTGCACTAGAATGAATTCAGATTAGCTCTGAAAATACAATTTAATGACAGCCATAATATAAAGGAAGAAAGAACAGTCAAAAATGACTCAGAATATTTCTAGCCTGAGAGACCAGGAAAAAGCACTACTACTGATGTTGGAGAAAGAGAAAAAAAAAAAAGATGAATTTCGTTTTGGCCAGTATCTCAGTGAATATGTCCTTTGGATTGTTGAAAATATATCAATGGAGGAATCTGGAACGGGACACAAAAATCTGAGAGTCATTCATATAAAGTCGAATATCCCATAGATAAAATAATCAAAGGATATGGGCACTTTTTGAAAGAATTTTAAGTTATCCAAACGTGAAAATATGGTCCAAATCACTGATAAAAGAATTCTAAATTTAAAAAAGTATGATGTTCCACTTCACACCCACCAAGAATAATAAAAAAATGGAAATAGTAAAAGTTGGAGAGGCTATGGGAAGACACACTAATATACCGCTGGTGTAACTATGAACTGGTCCAACTGACCTAAAGAACAATTTGGAATCACATGAGAAAAGACACTATAAACTGTATATATCCTTTGATCCAGAGATCCCATTATGGGGCATAAACCTAAAGAGGTAAAAATAGAAAGGCTCCATATATATCAAAATATTCATAGTAATACTTTTTGCAAAAGCAATTAACTGGAAACAAAGAAGATTCCCACCCACTGAGGGATAACTGGACAGAGAATACAGAGGATAGTGGTCAGGTAAACATGCTTGAGTCTACATCATGTAAAGATTAGTTGAAAGAAATCAATGTTGATCATGGGTGGGAATTAACCTGGGAGAAATATGAGTGGTCTGCAAAAGTCTAAAGAATTATATGTCGGGAGGTGGAGCCAAAATGGCGGAGTAGAAGCACAAACTTGGCGTGAGCTCCCACTCCAATCACTTCCAATACATGTAAAAAAAATAACTCTAAACAAACATTAGAGCTACAGAACCCACAAAGTAATAGAGAGAAACAAATCTCCCACTGAAGGAAACTGGCAGACAGGAAGGGTCTATCACCGTGGTTCTGGCCCCAAGGTGATCCCAATCAGCAGTGGCCAGAGCTGTCTGCAAGAGAGTGAATCACCAGCAGCTGTGGCAGCTTCCAGCCTTCTCAACACATAAACACCAAAGACAAAGTAAAAGGTCAGTGTGGAACTCTGTTGGAAGGGGGGGGGGAGGGGACAGAAGACCACAGTCTGGCCCCTGCCCCCATGTCAAGAAGCAGCAGAGACATGGAGGCTACAACTGCTGCAGTGTGGCTGCCTCTGGAGCTCCTGGCCTGCAGATCATAGTGGGACCAAGCAACCATTCAGAGGGTAATTGTTCTTGCTTTAACCTGCTTGGATCTGGATTGCAGTCTTGGGTGGTGGTCTTGGGGTGCGTGGCCAGTGAGCCAGAGCTTGTGGGGGCTGTAGAGACAGCGCCCTCCTACTAGCTCTGACAGCTGTGAAAACCCCAGCAATTTGGGACAAAGCACTCTCCATTCTAGAAGCAGAGTTCTACCATGGCAAAGAGCTCAAAAGTCAAATAATTGGCTGGCAATATGAGCAAGCAGAGGAAGCACAAACAGACCATACAATCCTTCTCTGGGGACAAAAAGGATCGACCATACAATCTTTTTTTGGGGACAAAAAGGATCAAGGCATGGAACGGGAGGAAGACAGCGAAATCAGAACTCCTGTATCAAAAGCCTCCAAGAAAAATATGAACTAGGTACAGGCCATGGAGGAGCTCAAGAAGGATTTTGAAAATCAAATTAGAGAAGTGGAGGAAAAATTGGGAAGAGAAATGAGAATGATGCAAAAAAATCATGAAAAGCTAATCAACAGCCTGCTAAAGGAAAGGAATTTATTGGGAGAAGAAGAAAGGGAGAGATAGATTAGGCTAAATACACTGAAGAAAATAACACCTTAAAAAATAGACTAACTCAAATGGCAAAAGAGGCCCAAAAAGCTAATGAGGAGAAGAATGCCTTAAAAAGCTGAATTTGTCAGATGGAAAAGAAATTTCAAAAACTCACTGAACAGAATAACTCCTTCAAAATTAGATTAGAGCAACTGGAAGCTAACGACTTTATGTTGAACCTTAACTACAATCTGTCCCAGCACTAAGCACTTATTTACGATCTTCCAAATGATTCAGTTTAAAGTAGTTAGAATTCTTATTTATTCACCCCTCTTCGCCTTCAATCTTCTCATTATATATTTCATCTACCAGATAGATAAGAGATAAGCGAGAAGGTGAAATTGATCAATTAGTCAGCAGCTCTAATGTCTTGTATCTGGTAGGGGAAGGGTTTCAAACTGGATCTGTCCATCTATTATGCTATCCCTATTTCTCATTACTATGGATAATTTTAAAGTCAGATGTACATGTAAATACACTTTGTTCAGACTCCCTTTGGCGTGGGATTATATTAGTTTATGCAAGAGGTTCTCAGCCTTGGATCAAAGTTGAACAATAAACCAATAACCCTTAAGTCACCATGTCACTCTATTCAAGTGCTGGCTACTCTGCTGTTATCAATTTAGGTAATCACTTGCATTGACCAACACAAAACTCTTCTCCTTTATACATTAAAAAGCTATGCTTTCTTTTTTATCACTTTTCTTATCTGCTATACTCCTATTCTCTTATCTCTGATATTGATCTGCAACAGCAGGGACTACTCAACAGCATCCCAATACACTGCCCCCCCCCACATACCCTGCATTCAATATCTTCAACTGAGCTGCCAAATTATTATTTTCAAAACAGATGTGTGATCATGTGACTCTCCTGGTCAAAAATCTGCCATAGTTCCTTATTTCCTCTAGGATAAAATATAAACTCCTCAACCTGACATTTAAAACCCTCCTCAATCTGGTTCCTATCTTCTTAGACTTATTTCTGATTCCTCTATGCCCCGGGCAAATGGAACTACTAGCTGTCTGCCCATTGTACCATTTGACCTCCCACACCTCTGTCTTTGCACAAGGCTGGTGGAAGACCAGGGCCTTCCTCCTCCTCAGCCTCTTGGAATTCTGACCTCTCTTCCAGAATCAGCTCAGGAGCCTTTCCCTCCTAGGAGTCTTTCGGCTCTCCCTTAGATTACATGATATGGGCTCATCCTTGGACATATTTCCTCAATATGAAAGCTCTCGGAGGGCCAGGCCCATTTCATTTATCTTTGTATGCCAAGTTCCCTACATGTGATAGGGGCTTATCAAATGTTTGCTGAAATGAATTACTCTTTTCTTCTCCCAAGTATCTGGAATGGTCCTCACCTCTTCCTTACCTGTATTTGATGTAACATTTAATGAAAACTGGCAAATGTGGGTCAAATTAGCCTAAATCCTCTAAATGAAGGTTCCAAGAGTCAGGTTCTGAATATGTAGAGACACAGAAGTTTCCATGGATGTCACAGAAATTATTTTCTTTTTTCCCCTTGACCATAAATGTGTCACTCATGGTACTGAAGGCAAGCTGCTCTTGAAAGTACCACTTACAAGTGTTTCGGAACAATGCAAATCCTATTTTTTAAAATAAAACATTTCCTATTCAGGTGATATTTGCTACACTTAACATATTTGCCTTGAGTTAATTTTTAATAAACGAAAGATCCACAAATAGTTCAATGTTGCAAAAAGAGCTGAATTTGTAAACTGGGGGAAAAACAGCTATTACTTTCTTCTTTGAAATGAGTTGTGGCCCTTTAACTTTCCTCACTGCATATTCCACTTCCCTTAAGTCCAAATCTTCCACTTAGATTCCACCATTCTGTTCAAATATCCCCAAGTTAGATCACTACACTCCACTCAAATGATAATTAACAAATAAATCAGTCACACTCACTGAAAAGTCATGGCTCCTGCTTCCAAGGTACATCTTGTAGGTGACTGTTCATTCAATTTGCGAAAAAGCTGCTTGGCTTGACTCTGGTACTGTTGAAGGTCCCGGCCAGACTGAAAAAGAAATTAAAAATTCATAAAGGAACAACCTACCAAAAAGCTGAGTTACTGATGAGCTGTACCATGAACCTGCCTCTGAAAAGACTCTCTGACTGGGATTGTTCATTTCAAAGTCAGCAATAAGAACTTTCTTGAATAGAGGGTTTTAGTATTTGTAGAATGCTTTATATTCATTATGCTTTTTATGGGAAGTTGAAATCATGTTTCTATAGCACAAAAGAATATGGCCTAAAGTCACTTAAGAAAATTTACATTAGCTATCTACCAAAACCTAACCGAGTATACTTTAACTATACACAATTTAGTAGTCAGATACATGGCTTACTGGTCATAAAGACCAAGAGTCAGAAAACACAGCTTCCAATCCCAGCTCCCAACTGGTTTGCTTTATTGCACATGTTCTTATAACCTGAATTCATTCATTTATAAGATGAGGAAAATAATCCTTCCTAACACACAACTATAAATATTATGGTTTCAAACATATCATATTTCATACTTAGTCTACATATCTAGAGACCACAGACTGTATGATCTAGAGAATGAAGGGCCCTTGGAGCTCATTAATCCAGTCTTATCATTATACAGATGAGGAAATAAGAAAGGAAATGCTTTGTGTAAGAATCCACAGAGAGCAAACAAAACCTGGATAGAAGGCAGGTCATTTTATTCCAAACATCTTGTGGCACACCTGCCACACATGGCCTCATTCAAGATAATATAACTTACAACACTAATAAACTAGATTTATCAAAGGATGTTTCAGCATTGACAGAACTTCCCTCTACCTTATCCTTTTTATTTGCATTATCACAACATAAGATACCATACACTTGATTTTCGAAGAAGTTCAAAGGGATACCCAATACCCTGGGAACCACAGACTGTTGAGTCTGACTTTCAGATCGGGATGTTGGCAGAACTGATTTTTTTAAAAAAGCTTAGACTATTAAATACTTAAGAAAACAGGTAAAGTCAATGTAAGGGAAATTTCAGTTCACTAACCTATTAAGAGTATATTTACATAAATAAGTGACGAGTATGACTAGTGTTATGTTTTCAAAACCATTTGCTATAGTTCTACATGATTACAAATTTTATCATGTGAGTGAACTGATGTTTCATCATGGATAATTATCTTAAAATACAGGAAATATGCTAAGCTAAAGGATCTACCTCTCTTATAAAACAGTAATAATATTAGGGTTACTTAATAGAGCGGTCTCCAAAGTGGAGGTCATAGCCTGATGCCAAGGGGGTCATGACAGCCTGACTCCAAGGGGTGTAGGAAACCACCAACCACAATGTGGTGAGACTTGTTACATACCAATTTCCCCATGACAGACAACTGCTGGGCTTTCAACACAGACATCATTATACTGTCTCTCCCCCGAAATCTTCTTCCAAACTTTCCCACTACTCCTAAGGACACATCAACCACTACCCTTCTAGTAAATCACCCCAGACAGCTGACACCTATGTCCAGCCATGACCGAGGCTACCTTTCTTATCCTTCACATCTGTCCCCTTTCCTCTACTTACACAATCACCATCTTACTTCAAGACCTCATCACCTTTCACCTGGACTATTGCAACAGGCATCCTTAATTGGCCTCTCTGACTCTCTCCGAATCCAACTCATCCTCCATGCCACTACCACGATGATTTTCTAAAGCACTTTGATGTTCACAATGATGACCTTTAGTCATCAAGAAAAAATTATGTTCTATGTATTCTATTTGAGAGTGGAGAGAATGCAATTTAATAGCATCTACCTTCAAAAATGGTTGCTATAGAAGGGGCGGAGCCGAAATGGGCAGAGTAAAACAGGGACTTGGTTGAGCTCTTCCCCAAATCCCCCCAAATACCTGTAAAAAATGACTCTAAACGAATTCTAGAGCTAAAGAACCCACAAAATGACAAAGTGAAACATCTCCAGCCCAAGACAGCCTGGAAGGTTAATAGGAAAGGTCTACTGCACCAGGCTGGGAGCGGAACACAGTCCAGCATGGGCTATGCCAGCACAGACAGGGACAGAGCAGGCCTCAGGGGACTGAATTACTAGTAGCTGTGGCAGTTTCTCAACCCCAAAATGCCCAAAACAGCATAGAAGGTCAGTGCGAAAACTCTGTGGGACCTGAGTGAAAGAGGAGTATGTCCAACTGGGGTTCAGCCCAAGCCCTGGGGTGGCAGAGATGGTGGCAGCAGTGATGGCTGCTTCCAGAGCTCTGGGCCCACAAATGGTGGGGGGGAATCAAGCTGCTGATGCAAAACCCCTGAAGCCTGAGATACACCCATCACCACGGAAAGCAGAGTCCTACCCTGACAAAGAGTTAGAAAATCAAGTATTTGGCTGGCAAGATGAGCAAACAGAGGAAAGGAAATCAGACTATCAAAACATACAACCGGAAGAAGACAACAAAGTCAAAGGTCCTACATCAAAAACCTCTAAGAAAAATATGAATTGGTCTCATGTCATGGAAGAGTTCAAAAAGGATTTTGAAAATCAAGTAAGATAAGTAGAGAAAAAATTGGGAAGAGAAATAAGAGTGGGGGCGGAGCCAAGATGGCGGCGTAGCAGCAGCAACATATCACAGCTCTCACATAGCCACTCCAAAATACCCATAAAATAGGACTCTAAACCAATCCTAGAACTCCAAAACACACACAAGGATACTTCCCACTAAAGTCAGCTCAGCTACGAGGAACCATATCACCACTGCGAACCGAAGCCAGCCTGGCCTGAAGCCGCGGCTGTGCCCCGGGGGCGGCGGAAGAGCCTTTCAGGTGAGCGGATTAGCACCAGTTGCGAGTGGGGATTGCAAAAGGGGGAGATAAGTAGTCCGTCCGAAAGGTCTCCAGAGCGGAAAAGTGAAAGGCAGAGGTTTTGCACCCGCCTCTGCGTTGTAGCTTCCTGCCCGCGGCCTGCAGACAGCAGGGAGACTGAGCGATTGTTTTCAGGCCAGGGCTCTCGCGTTGAGCGGCCTGGATCCGGATCGTCGTCTTGGGCCTCGGTCTTGGAGTCTTCATTATCCACTCAGCCGGAAGTCTACGGCAGCCAGGAGGACCCCAGTGATTTGGGACAGAGCTTTCCCTTCTGGAAGCAGAGCCCCATAGAGATTAAAAAATAAAAT
>CM053586.1:39077908-39140561 GCA_028646515.1 Pseudochirops corinnae | reverse complement strand
AAAAAAAAAAAAAGAAATGAGTGATGCAAGAAAATCATGAAAAACGAGTCAACAGCTTGCTAAAGGAGACCCCCCCAAAGAAGAAAATAACACCTTAAAAAATAGACTAGCTCAAATGGCAAAAGAGGTCCAAAAAAGCCAGTGAGAAGAATGCCTTAAAAAAGCAGAACTGGCCAAATGGAAAAGGAGGTCCAAAACCTCACTGAAGAAAATAATTCCTTCAAAATTAGAATGGTGCAAATGGAAACTAATGACTTTATGAGAAATCAAGAAATTATAAAACAGAACCGAAAGAATGAAAAAAAAGAGCGGGTAGGTGACGCAGTGAATAGAGCACCAGCCCTAGAGTCAGAAGGACCTAAGTTCAAATGTGGTTTCAGACATTTAACACAAAACTAGCCATGTGATCTTGGGCAAGTCATTTAACCCCAATTGCCCTACCTTCCCCCCTCCAAAAAAGCAAAAAAAAAAAAAAAGAATGAAAAAAATAGAAAAATGATTGCTATAAAAGTTTTGGTGTTTACCCTAGAGCTAAATTAACAAAACAAAAACTTGGCTAACCAGAATGACCCATTCCCCAAGGTTTTATCATATATTGTTGTACACTAAGTACTAAACTTAAAGTAACTTACTTAGCCCAAGAAATAGCAAAGGCTTAAAATATAATTAAGTTCAACAGGGTTTAGACAAATTCATGACTAAGAGAAACTAGGAAATTTCAGGGCATTCTTCAGGTAGGCATCACAGGGGGCAATCCCTGCTTTACCACAAATAATGTCCTTTAGTGATAATATGACGGAATACCAATCAAACCTCATTTGGCATATATTAGACTCACATGCTTTTCTCCACGATTTAAACTGCAAACAGTTTTGCTGCCTGTAAGGATATTTTTATTTTCTATTTGTTCTTACCCCTCTCTTTCTTATTTCTATAACTTCCAATGACCTATCTTTAAAAGGGGGCTCAAACATTCTCATAAGCCCAAAACTTTCCAGCAGTTTGTGAATGATGAGGAAAATCTGATTGAAAGGCTATAAAAATTTCATCTAGAAGCCCTCTAGGTTCTTGGGTTCAGCCTTTTGACTGAGGCCAAGTTTTACAGAACAAATTCTTTTATTAAGAGGATTTGCTCTGTGAAGATGGGACTCAGTCACAGGGTTGCACTTGAGGACTGAGAGGGCCACATGTGGCCTGGAGGTTGCAGGTTCCCCACCCCTGACCTAGTGCAACTTCCTAATTTTACAGACTAAGTAAATCCCATCTAACTTTAAGAACCTAAGGAAATAATAGCAACTTATATTTAAAAAGCACTTAATAGTTCACACAGCACTTTCCTCACGAGAACCCTGTAAGATTGGTAATGCAAATATTATTGACCACATTCTAGAGATAAGTAAACTGAAGTTATGAGAGTAAGTCCAGGGAGGACTATGCTTAGATTTAAAGTTGTAACTGCTACCTGAAATCTCATAATTTTAAATTCTCTACAAGGCACAGACATTATCTTTTAAGATGCATCTGTTTAAAACAAACAAAAAAAAGTCTGTTATTATTGCAACAACTGGTATTATTTCTTAGCAATCTCTGTACAACCTCATTTGAAACTATGTTTTAAAAGATTTGTGTTCTATCTTCCCTGTGTGAATTTGACTCTTCTGACACCTAACAAACAGAAGGGTTTGGCATGACACCCAGGGGCTTCTGTGACCTTCATTTCACCTCTAAGCATTTTCAGTTTGTTTAAAACTGGGATGAAATTTGGAAATGGTGAATAAAGAATTATTAAAATTTAGTATATGGCTGCAATTTTCTATAATTTTATCAAACAGTAGTCCCTTCCCACCCCCCAAATCATCTTAGCAGAACTATTCTATTGTTTTGTTTTGTTTTTTGCTTTTTGGAAGGGGGGAAGGCAGGGCAATTTGGGTTAAGTGACTTGCCTAAGGTCACATGACTAGTAAGTGTTAAGTGTCTGAGGCTTGATTTTAATTCAGGTCCTCCTGACTCCAGGGCCGGTCCTCTATTCACTGTACCACCTAGCCACCCATATTTTACTATTTTAAAATAGATCTTGCAATGAGCCTTGCTGCAAAGCAACATTTTCACGCAGGTGTATTAAAACATGATCATGATCAGAGATGACAGGTACTCACTTGGAAGTCCAAGTGAAACTAAAGATGCCAATATAAATTAAACATCAAATTCATTTTATGATAAAACAGATGCAAAAATTTACTCAAATGTACTGGCTTCTTCATATATTTAAAAAACTTTTGTTCAAAGGAATGTAATTTTTTGTTGTTTATTTCTGTATATACACATTATATGGGTAAAGGTAATCTCTTTTATACTGCACAAATAATTCATACTGTCTGTGGGTTATCAGCAATTTTAGAATAACTTTTGGTCTTCTGATCAATTAAATATTTTATTTAGTACCTACTATGTGCCAAACACTGTGCTTAGTGCTGGGGATACAATGAAAGACACAATCCTCACACCCATGAATATACTGCTCAGCTCTATTTGAGGAGCTTACTCTTGAGGGCCCTGTTTATTATTTAATATTATGGTTCACAGTTTAAGCTCAAGAAGCCAGATTTGACAGCTCTGATAGATTCCAATCTCCCAAGATAGTCTAGGAATTGCTTCTATATAGATGCTCCTTATTTTCAAACTTTAAGTCCACGCAGGACCCCTCTACGCCAGTCCCCTTTAGAACATGCTCTTCTTCTTTATCCTGTTTTCTATTCACAAAAAATCAAAACGTGACTGCAGATATAAGAGACCGAATGGGTGAAAATCCCCAGACAAATTCTAAAACAAATCAAGGGGCTTTTGAAAAGCTAATTAAGAAATCAACTTTCTATTTACTATAAAGACACAGAGGATGTTAGAGGCAGTACAAGGTTTTACTGCTTTAGATGGAACACACAGCAGTATCAAATGCTGCCTGCTGGTCTCAGAAGAGGGTTTAGCTTGGCCCATTCTATCTTAAGTTTCTGTTTACCTCAAAAGGTGGCCAAAAGGCAGAAGGACCAAGAATCTTCCTCCAAAGCAATGAGAGATGTTCAATAACTGTTTTTTTACAAATTCAGTTGCACTATCGATGATGTGTTGACTTGCTCACCTGAGGCTCTCTCTTCTGTCCCCCCTTGAGCATACTGACCCCCCTGCTCTACTGTTGCCTGTCTCTGTCCCAGCCAAGCTAATTTAAGAGGGGGAACACAGCTCAATTAGGCAGAGCAGGCCAGAAAAGAAGAACGACCTAAAGAGAGCTTGAAATAAAATGAGGGAGATGGAGGGGCAGAGCAATACAATGTGTACAAATAATATGCATCTCCTTGTATCTACCACCCTCCCAGCTAAACATCAAAGAGGATGAGGTCTGCAAGTAACTGTCTATCTGTGTGAGGATTTTCTGCTGCTTTAGGGCATAGCAATCACTGTTCATCTCCAGGTCTGTAACTAAGAATATACTGCCTAGATAGGAAGTATAAAAGAAAAATTCTTGATCATAGGATCCATATTGTTTCCCCAAACAGGGAGTGTCATAAGGCTCTGTCCTGGGCCCTCTTCTGTTTTCTCTTGATATTCTCTTTCAGTGGCATCATTAGGCCTTACGGGTTTAATTATCATTTTACTGCTGATGACTTCCAGATCTATCAAGTCTTGGCCTGGCTCCTGGTCTAACTGCATCCTGGACATTTCCATCTGAATTTCCTGCAGGCACCTCAAACTCAGTGGGTCCTAAACAGAATTCATTGTCTTTTCTCTGCACCTCCCCTTCCCCCCCCAACTTCTCTCTGTTGAGGGCATCGCTATCCTTACTCTTTCTGATCTGTGCCCTTGGAGTCATCACCAACTCCTCACTTTTGCCCCCCCCACATATCCAATCAGTTGCCAAATCTTACCAATTCTACCTCCACAACATCTCTCATATCCATGCCCTTTTCTGTATTCACACACTGCACCTAGTGTTCAAACCCTCAAGATTTCTCACTAGACTATGAAGCAGCTTCCTAACTGACCTCTCTCCTCTTCCAACCCATCTTTCACAAAACTACCAAACTGGTGTTCCTAAAATATAGGCTTTCACCCCATTGTTCAGTAAGTTTCAGTCATTCTCTATCTCTAGGGTCAAAACCAAACTCCCCTATGTGGCATTTAAAGCCCTCCACATCTTGGATCAAACAAACCATTTCAGCCTTATTATACATGATTCCCCTTCACAAACTGCAGTTCAACCAAAGTAGCTTCACAAAACCCTACAGCGCCCACCTCTGTGCCTGCAGAGGATGCCCAAAGTCTTTTCATTTCTTACACTCCAACTTAAGTGCCATCTTCTTTCTCCCCAAGGCCTTTCCTGATGCTCCCAGATCATAGGGCCTCCCCTATCCCATTCCCTTATGTTTATTCTGTAGATACCTTATATATCTTTAGTGCTTAGCACAGTCCCTTACACATGGCAGGTTAACTGGAAGATGGATTGAAATTTCTAATCCTCACTTACAGAGGTAACTTCAAACAGGAAATAATTTTTAAAGGCCTGCCAACAAAATAGAAATAAACATTTGCCACAAGAGAATGCACTCATACCTACTTCTGATTTCATTAACTGGGTCTGAGAAAAGTCCTAATAAGATTTAATGTTTTAACCGGATCATTTAAATTCAATTATATCAAACAAATATTCAAGTGCTCAGGCACTGGAGATACTAAGATTAAATAAGCTATGAGCTGCACTCTTGAGGACTTCATAATCCAATGAGGAAAGGAAAGCATATCGACAGACAACTTATCACACAAAACACAATGTCTTACAAAGAGATCCAAACAAAGTGCTAGGAGAAGGCTGATCCTTCTAAGAGGCTCAGAAAGACTTCATAGATGAGGCAGCAACTGAAAGGAGTCTAGAAGGAAAGTTAAGATTTTACAGTTGCATATAAAGGGAAGGGTGTCTAGTATAAGCACAGAAGACAATGTCAGCAAAGGCACAGATGTATGTAATAAAAGAAGATAAGAGGATGAGATAGGCAGACCCGGAAGGGTTTAACACTTATAATAAGCTGAGCAGAAAACATTCTGAATCTATTACATGGCTGGGGATCAGCATGAATCAGCTTAATTCTCAAATATCACATTCTGGATTTAGAAATTTCTTTTAGCACTGAAATGAACTACAATAATTCTAACTTCTTCATTTTACAAATGAGAAAAATGAACCCAGAGAAAGGACCTAACTTGCACAAAGTAAGACAGCTTAAAAATCAGCAAAGCGAGGTCTTCCATCTCTACATGCAGTGATCTTTCCACTACTTCATGACTTCAGACTTTGGAAAGGACAAATAACTGTTCTAATTTTCAGAGCAGGGAAAAGCATACCTGTTATTAACTGATTTTACTTCTTATGTCAACTGTAATTCTTGATTTTGTGGCCCTTTCCAACATTCTTTTCACTTCTATCTGTTAAGAAATAGTTTCAATCCTTTTAAGTTTTTTTTACATACTTCTCCACCTTAAATTTTGGTTGCTTTGGTACATCTAAAAACAGATGCATGATTTATGTCAAAGCTGAATGGTCCATTTTAACAATAAGCTTATTAAAGATTGTACTAACCTTCTGGATTAATTAAAATGTCTTTAGATGCTTTTGATTCCAATAAAATCAGCTAATTTAGAACTACTAAACCTCCATTAGTTTCTATTCTTTTTTTCTTAAGTTGCCATTTCAAATTTTTAACGTTACTCACCTATGTGGCATAGTTTTAATCTGTAAAAACAAAATCAAAAGCCCTGTCTGAGAAATGTGGAAGAGAACAAAGATGCTATTTCTGATAGTGGCTAAAAACATAATAAACTCCATAGCTTCATCTCTAGCTATGTAGGGCAGTACAGTTTATATCTCATCAAGGACTTCAGGCTTTGTAGGAAAAACTGAAAGGAACAAAGCTTTTGTCATTTAATCTTTTGATCCTCGATAAAAGTCTTCAGCTAAGAGGTAGGCCAGATAGTGGCTAATAAAATTAAAGAAAAATTAAATTATAATGCTAGAAGTTCCCAATTGTATAAGTGCCCTCAACAAATGACAGAATTTGTTTGAGTTTCAGTTTTCTCATCTACAAAATGGCAACCACACACTTTTGTTCTTTCCTTCCCAACATGGATACTAGGAGTAGGAACAAAAAAGATCTAAAGGAATGGCACTGGATCTATTCCACCAATCTCAATATTAAACTCACATTTATATTGCATTTTAAGTTTTGCAAAACCCTATCTACATAACAATCATGTGATGAAAGTAGTGAGAAATGTCACCCATATTTTATAGTTTCAAAAAAGGAAGTGATTTGTCCAATCAATCAGGATCAGTAAGGATTAGAACTCAGGTCTCCAGGCTCTTCACTCCAATCTTCTTTCACTATATATAGTATGCTGTCTTTTGCTTAGCCCTGAGCGTAATAGGTACTTGCACAGGGCAGCAGACAGTTTCAGGCCTGACATCAGAAAGACTCATCTTCCCAAATTCAAGTGTGGCTTCAGACACTTACTAGCTGTGTGACCCTGGGGAAGTCACTTAACCCTGTTTGTGTCGGTTTCCTCATCTGTCAAATGAGTTGGAGAAAGACACAGCAAATCAATCCAGTATCCCAAATAGTGGGACTTGACTGAAAAACGATGGAATAACAACACAGGTACTTGAGATAAGTTCTCTTAAGATTTCACCTTGCACAGGTCCTTGAACAGTTTCTCATCAACATGGATACCTCCTCCACCATACCAACCATAATCATTCTGGTAGGTCTTCGTGGGCTGACAAGAGTCAGAAGAATTCATCCTGTGCTAACCAAACGTGGGACAATGCATCTCTCTGAACTTACCTAGGCTGGGTCTTAGGTGCTTTTACTTGATATGAAGAGCTTTGCTGCTCATGAAAAAGAGCCAGAAGTTTATTGGACTGTAATTTCAAGGGGTCAACAATATGACAGCATGGCAACCAAAGAAGCTAATGTGATCTTGGGGCTGTCCTAGTGAGAGGTACTAGCGTCCAGGACAAAAGACGTGATGGTTTTGCTATATCTCTCCCTGTCAGACTCCAACCACTGCAGTGTGTTCAGTTCCAGGCACCACATTTTAAGAAAAATAATGACAAATAGGGCCACATTCAGAGAGGCCAATGACATATGACAACTGCTTGCCACAATTGTGGTTACCTCCACAAAGGGAAGGCCAAAGAGGGAATGAGAGCTTGTCTTCCAATATCTGAAGAGCTCTCCTGTGAAAGGGACCTGTTCTGAAGGGCAGAACTACAAGAACAATACAAGGAAAACGGGAGAAAAGGGCAGATTCATACTCAATATAAGGAAAAACATCCTAACAATTAGGGGTGTCCAAGAATCACCTTGGGAAGTAAGTGGTTTTCTCTCCTTTGTTTTTAAGGAGAGGTTAGATGACCTTCTCTGAGATTTAGCCAAAAGTTGTATTCAATGACATCTGACACCACACCTACTTCTGAGAGTCCAGTCTTTAATGGCTGATAGAACCTACCAGGACTGTGATTGATACCAATCTGAGGAAGTCAGGGTCACCACTCTCACCAAGGTAAGGTCACTGACATGGGGCTTAGAAGAGAACCCTTGAACATGGCGGCGCGTGACATACAGAATGTGTGCTAAACTGAAGCTGAAAGAAAAATGTTACTTCTCTCATATTTTGGGGATTTATTTTTTCAAGTAAAGCTTTAAAGAAGTCAGACAAGAATTTAAATCTTCTCATTGTTCTTTAATAACCTCTAACTTTACTGCACGTATAAATACCTTCCTCCCAAGAAGCTTAAAATAATTCAGACATATTTCCTCATCGATCACGCAATGATTCCAGGGAGCTGGGTCAAAGATTAGTGGCTGGCCCGGCTTTATAGATAAGGGAAGGGAGGCAAAGAGAAAATGTAACTTGTCCAGGGGTCAGACAGTGTGTCAGGGTTTTTTCCAAGGCAAAGTTGCGGCTTCCAATTCAATTCAACAAACTATTACAGTGCAGACGGTGGGCCGAGCCACGCCCCTACCCCAAGGATCCGAGTTCCTGGGGGTGCAACAACTTATTTCAAACCCCACTGCAGCATGTGCCCTGAGGAGTGCTTTAGTTCCCCAGGGAGTCCCTTCCCCACCCCGGTAGCGTGCTACAGCAGAAGCACTCCCCGTCTCCATCCCTACGAACTCGGGGGGAGCCGGTAGCCAAGGCTTGGGGTTCTCTAGGGGAGCAGGGGGCGGGTCGCACCACCTCCCCTCACCTGCTCATCTTCCTGCATGGAGGCCGCCAGTGGGAGCCCGTCCGCCACTCGGGCGATCATCGTCAGCAACACCATTTCTTCCGGTTACAGGAGAGCCGACACCGCCCCCCGACAATGGCAACCGCGGTCGTCTCCCTTCGTTCTCAGCCCGGCGACCGTTCAGCGTTCTGCTTCGGTAGGTAGCCTCTGCCTGCGTCTCGTCTTACCCGCTGAGGTGGCCGGAAGTAGAAACGCGGGAGGCTCGTCTACTTCCGGTCCCTCCCTCACTGTGGTCCAGTCAGGAACAAACCGTTCCCGTCCCCGCGTTCCTACCCCTCCCTCCTTCCGTTTCAACTGAACCTAACGGCCCCGCCCACTTTCCTTTCCCTGGTGCTTACTTGAAGCGTTGCTAAGCCTTATGTCTTGGCTTCAGTTGTGGCCAAAATGAAAATCATAGTTTACATTGAGAAACCATTTTTTTAAAAAAATTTACAAAGGAATGAATTACTTTGAGTACTTTGGAAATGGGGCTGGATTTAGAATCAGAGTACCTGGATTCAGGGGCATAAGGGGCGCTCAAGGAGGACTAGAACCTCTGGTGTGAGGGTTTCCCAAGTTCTTTTTCAGGGCTGCTCGTACACCTTTGGTGTCTACCCGGTGCCTCCAAGGAGCTGTAGCAGGTGTAGCGGCAGGAAACTGTCCCAGCAGATGGGCTGAACCAGGTTGAGGGTAACTGACAGGTCTCAAACTCGCTGGTGAGTTGGAGGAGTATCTACCCCATTAGGTAAAGACTTTCCCTGGCAAACCGGACAGCTGAAAACAATTTGTTGCAACAGTGATGAATGCAGCTGCATCAGATGCTGTGCGGGGCTTGGTGAGACGTGGGAGACACCGAGGGCATCCACTGCATCCCAGAACATCTTCGATCGCCCTGACTTTTGTCCTGCCGCTGGACTTTGATAACTCCAGAAGGGAGAATGAAGCTGTCCCCTTTGTACAACTCTGCCTCACTTAAATCCATGAGTCAAGACATCACCCCATCATTGATCTTCTTCAAAAATGAAGGACAAACAGCAACAACCTGGATTCAAATCCTCATTCTGCCATTCATCAGTTGTGTATCTGGAAGGGAGTCACTGAAACTCTTTGAAACTGTTTCCCCATCAGTAAAACCACAGAGGTTGGACCACCTGAGCTCTAAGGCTCCATACAGCTATAAATCTATGATGATATGGAAGCAATTTCCCCTCTACTCTGTGAGGTAGGCAGTGCAGCATTTATTAATCCCATTTTATAAATGAAAAAATAGAGCGAGGTTAAGTGACTTTTCCACTGTCTCATATGCCAGTAAATTGTGGAACTGGGACTCACCAGTTGTAGGTTTAGAACTGGAATGGACCTTAAGGGTTATCAGTTCTAATCCTTCATTTTGCAAATGAGGAAACTAAGGCTCAAAGATATGACTTACCCACAATAATACAGCTAGTAAATATCAGAGGTAGAATTTGAACTCCGGTTTGCAATGTTAATGGAATATGAGATCTTCCCCACCCACTAATAAGCCTCATGTGGACACAGTTAATGGAAGCTTGCTTGTAGGAAGGCTTGCTTGTGGGAAGGCTTGCTTGTAGGAAGGCTTTTACACCTTTTGCCAATTTCTAATTAGGCACAGTAACAAGGGTTGTGATGCCTTCTGACTCTGAGAAGTGTATATATACTCTGAATCGGTATTTTGATTTGGGGGCTGGCAAATGAGAAGGATCTTGTGATTCCCTGGTCAAGATTCTTAGTGGCCATATATTCAGAGCATCCCAACTGCTCAGATGTAAAGGCTTTCCCGATCTAGGGATGTATATAAAATGTATAATTGCTTCAGGAAGTCAGAGTCCTGTCTGTTGGTCTTTATTTCTCTGCTTGTATTTTCTCTGAAGTTCAGAGTGCTGACTTTTCCCCTGAACTAGTGAATGTAATATTAAAAGATTGTTGACACCCTAAGCCACTATCTTTCCTAGTAAAGCAGATTTAAGAACTTGTACTAGCAGTCATCCTGGTATGCCAAGTATGATTGCTGCTTAAAGGTTTTAGCTGTCTCTGAGCCAGTGGTTCTCAACCTGTGGCTTATGTTCAGTTTGTAACAATGAAAATACATCCTGCATATCAGATATTTACATTATGATTCATAACAGTAGCAAAATTAAAGTTATGAAGTAGCAATGAAAATAATTTTATGGTTGGGGATCACCACAACATGAGGAACTGTATTAAAGGGTTGCAGCATTAGGAAGGTTGAGAACCACTGATCTAGGCTTATTACTCTTCACTATCTGCTCTGATTCCTAGATCCAAAGTTTTTCCATTTCCAAGTTCAGTGGTTCCCTGGCTTTCTTCAAGTCTCACCTAAAGTTCTACTTTCAGCAACAAGCTCTTCCTATCCTCCTTAATCTTAGGGCCTTCACTATATGACCACCCACCATAATTTCTCCTGTCTCTTGTTTGTACATACTTAACTGCACGTTATATCCTCCAGCGAACCTTGAGAGAAGAAACTGTTTTTTTGTTTCTTTGTATTCCTAGAGCTTAGCACAGTATTTGGTACATAGTAGGCTATCTTTCTATAACCCATAATATATAAAAATAAATACCTACTTTCCAGAGAAAGCATACTTGCTGGCATTAAAAGTATTTGCTTTTATAAAAATGAATGTGAAAAATATGTCTCTTACACTCATATTGAGTTAGATTCTTAGAAGAACTCTGCCTAATATAGTAATTTGATTTGTCATATGTTAAAGAATGTTAAAGGGTCCCCTGAACTTGTCTTTTGGAGTTGCCATATTTTCCAGAAACTCTAGACCCAGAGTATGTAGGAGACCTTGAAAGTGTCAAGGATGAAACCCCTACCACCACCACCTTGAGCTCACTTAATTTGTTGTTTGTACCCTAAGTTGGACTCCCTGTGCGTCCTTGTAGTGATAATGGTAATTTGAAGATCTCCTTGCCCCTGAATTGGCCTAAGGGAATTTGAAGATCTTTCCTGACCCCTAATATGCCGAATATAATCACATGGAGGCTGGGGTGGGAGGGGTTTGCTGAAGGGTGAAGCAGAGCCCAGAGGAAGCTGGGAGTCAGAGCAGCTACCAGCAGTTCTCAACCTGTGGGTTATGTTCAATTTATAACAATAAAAATGCATCCTACATATCAGATTCATAACAGTAGCAAAATTACAGTTATAAAGTAGCAACAAAAATAATTTTATGGTTGGGGGTCACCACAACATGAGGAACTATATCAAAGGGTCACGGCATTAGGAAGGTTGAGAACCACTGAGCTAGACTGTGGAAGAGAGAACAAGCAGGCAAGGAGATGGCTAGGCTTGTGAATGTTTATGGGAAAGCTAAAGGATTGTGTGACTCCCTGCTGTGCTATGGTGTATTAACTACTTTGTTGCTATAATGGATTCGGTTTCCTGGTGTTGGGATTTGGCTTTCTGGTGACTGAATAATGTTTTGTTTCTGTCTTCTGTATGGAGAGTCTGTTATATTTTGCAATTGAGAACTATGCCAGCATATTTGTAGTCACCATTTGCACTGTAAATATTGCATTGGCACTACAGTCTTTGGGTGTCAAGATGGCGCCAGTCTGCACCAGGTTGAGAAACTGCTTGTGTAGCTGGAACCCTTGTAGATAAGCAGGCCCTCCTATCTTCATGGTCTAACAGTTCCCAAGGGAAAAGAATGCCACTTTTGCCATCACCTGCCTCCTACCCTTTGGGAAAGGTTTTGCCCTTTCGCCACTTTACTGTACCTTTCCCCCTTTCATGCCAAACCCCTTTAGGAGCTTCTTCCCCTTGCTGTATTGCCATAAATATGCAAATTTCTGTATGGATTGTGAACTCTATGCTCTTGCTTAGGGTTCCACATGAACATTCATTCCTCTTGCAATAAACCTGGTTTTCATGCAAGTTTCATACAGTTGTGATTGCCTGTTGACACATCTTGAACTGAATGGAAAAGAAGAGTGAGATTTATTAAAACCTCAGTGTGAGCACTTTCCTCTGTGCTTCTATGCCCATAAAGACCAATTTAAATTAACTTAAAATATCTTGATATCTTATGTGCTACTAAAACTACTATATTCTGTATTTATTATTTTTTTGAAGGTTGGGTGGGGGATTTTGATTCTGTGGCAAAGCCAGATATTTACCAAGATCTGATGGTGGTGTAAGAGGGAGCAGGCAAAACAAATTAATTTCCTTTTCTATCTATTGTGTTATAGGACCATGTGGTACAGGCCAGGGATCTGCTCAGATCTATCAGATAATCTGGCCTTTAGTAATATCACCTAATCTCTGAACTATCTGCAGTTGGTGCCCCAACGCCTCTTAATTATTTTTCCTATTGGAAGGAAATAAGGTTTTCTTGATATATTTATTGTTTCTGGGAAAACTTCAACTTACCTAAGTTTGCAATTGCATATAGCTCTCTCTTTCTTCATATGCTTACTTTTATCCACAAGGCTCGTATTAAATTTATTTGACAAATTTTCTTGAAAATAAATAACTGTTTTAATAAAATAAGTTACAACTTGGAATATGCTTAATGTAACATAATAAATATATCATACATAATTTAATGTGAGTCTTGCAGACAATAGTAAGCATATGAGATCTTGCTGGACTGCATTTTTTAATTATTGCAGAGTGCTCCATATAAAATTTTCATAATTGTTTTGTAATTAGAGTTTTTTAATCTTATAGTTAGAGTTTTTAAAATTATAAATATAATAAATCTTTATTTGCAATATTTGGTTTAACACCAGACAGTCTTAAATATGGTCCTGCATCAAGTTTATTTCTATATTTTTATTTAAAACAAGAATAAAGTGAAAATACTTACCCAAATATGTGGTGGAAAACAATAGAGAACTTTTAGAAACTCTTTTGCTGAGAGATGGAAGTTCATTTTTAATTTTTAGCCACTTAACCAATTGATATGAACAGTTCATTATAACATAAAATAGTTTTCTACTGGCTAAAGACAAATG
Source organism: Pseudochirops corinnae (assembly GCA_028646515.1). Taxonomy (NCBI): domain Eukaryota; kingdom Metazoa; phylum Chordata; class Mammalia; order Diprotodontia; family Pseudocheiridae; genus Pseudochirops; species Pseudochirops corinnae. The sequence goes on along the minus strand of CM053586.1, from coordinate 39,127,246 downwards.
CTGTATTAAATGATAAATGTACTTTGAGTTCAATGGTATATATTGCTTTATTTTAAAAAGTGTTCATATATAAACTAATCATTGTAAGGAAAAATTGTCTTCAAACATACTTTTCTTTTCTTCTACCTCTAGCATGCCAGCTACACTCTCAAAGAAATTCTGCTGAAACCAGGGGCAGCTAGGTGATGCAGTGAATAGAGCACCAGCCCTGGAGTCAGGAGGACCTGAGTTCAAATGTGACCTCAGACACTTAACACAAAAACTAGCTGTGTGACAAGAAACACTGACCAATGTTGCCAGCCAGGTCATTTGAAAATCTGCTAGATAGAAGAATAATAAAGATAGAAAATAAGTTTAAATCTGAAAATGGCTTTAGTACTTCAGTGAGAGACAATATAATGTTTGCTTCTGCAGAATGTTTGTGATTCTCTGTGGTAGTTTCAAGATGGCTTGTAATATAAGTACCCAATGATCATGATAATCAAATGGTCTGACATTTATTTACTCGGCAAAAATTTAGAAGTTAGTAATATCTCCAGCACATGATTACATAGATAATAAGGTATGATTATATACTAACAGAGAGGAATAAAGGAACTACTTTTGGAGCAATGTACAGAACATAAATGAGGGCATGATCATGTGTCTGACCATCCATTGGGAATTTTTTTGTGCTTGAATGTCAAACCCTGGTTTTCAGTTTGGAAACAATTTAGTAACAGGTAGAGAAACTTCAAGACTACTCTTAGCCAGAAGCTGTCAGAGTTTGATTTAATTGCTGCATGAACACCAAAATCGTATGCATGATCTTGATGGTTTTGAATTGCTACAGAAACATACTTCTAACGTTTAACAATCACATGCTTGTTGTTACAGATGAAAAATATATTTGTAAACATGATGGGGCAATTATTTTCTGCTTAAGGAATCATTAAATAATTTTTAGATCAAATCTTGTGGGCCATAGTCATGAACCCCTAAATAGGAACCACTCTAATAGGAGAAGACAACCTGTATGGTGGAGTGGTAGCCAAGGAGACATGTTTTGGCAGTAAAGTCAGATGATTGGAGTTAGTGTGTAATTGATTAACACATTTTTTCTAGGAATGGTGGTGTTGAGTAGTGTTCTCAGAGTATCTGGCACCGTCAGGCAACCTGTTTAAGGCCTGAGTGTCACTACTGATGTTGAACAATGCACATTTTGGAGGGAGCATAGTGTAATGGAAAGAGCACGTTATTGTAAGTTGGGAGTTTCAAGTTCTGGCATTTCTATTTACTAATTATATGATCTTAGGGTGAGTTACTTAATACTCAGCTTTATCAAAAGCTTCAGAGAGCTCAAGGAGGATGAAAATTTAGTATTTGAGGAATTGCTGTTGGCTATGAAGAGAACAGTTTCAGGTTGGGAAGTTAAATTTAAAGGGATTGAGAAGTAATGTGAGGGTAGCTGAGTCTTTCTAGGCACTTGGTAAAGAAAAAAGGGCAGAAAAATATTGGAAAACAGCTCGAGTGGATGGCAGGGAAAAGCTAAGGTTTTTCTAAGGATGTAGTAGACAAATACATCTGTAGCCAGTGGAGGAAGATTCAGTAGATAGGGAGAGAATGAAAATGAAAGAGAGAGAAAGACTGATTAATTCAGCAAGTCCCTGGAGGAGACATGAGAGGATGGATGGAGGGCAAGAAGAAAGGCCATCCTTTTCATGTATAGAGGAATAAAATCTATCAACCAGCCCTCACCCACAGTGAAATTTCTCATACAAGATGGTCAACAATTGATCATCCAGCCTGTGTGTGAAATCCTCCAATGATGGAGAACTCACTATACTTCTGGAGGCAATCCGTTCTGTTTCAGGAAAACTCTAATTATTAGAGAATTTTTCTCTAATACATCATGCTGAAATTTCTCCTTCATCTTATACTTGGTCCTCTTTCTGCTTTCTGGAGAAAAGGAAAAAAGATGAATAAAAATAAAGATGAATGAATAATAGATAAAATCCCTCTTTCACCTAATAGTTCCTCAAATTTTTGAATCAGTTAATAAGCATTTATTAAATGCCTACTATGTTCTGGGCACTGTGCTAAGTAAGCCCTGGGTATATAGAGAAAAGCAAAAGGCAGTCTCTGTCTTAGAGGAGCTTACAATATAGTGGGGAATTTGAAAACCATTAGTTGATCTTTTCCTAAGTCTTCTTTTCAAGATTAAACTGATCTAGTTCCTTTGAGCAATACTCACATGGCCTGGTCTTCAGGCTTCTTAACATTCTGTAGAAGAATGGAAAATCGGTCAGTCAAAAAGTATTAATTAAATGCCTATTATGTACTAGGCACTGTACTAAGCACTGGAGATACAAAAAGAAATAAAAAAAAATTTCTGCCCTCAGGGAGCTCACAGTCTAATGTGGGAGACAACAACAGCTATTTAGCAACTGGCTCTTCCACTTCCCTCCCAAAATGTACATAGGACACACTCTTAAACTTAATCATCTTTATTTACATTTTCTCCATCACTTTATGAAGTCTTCATAATCAACCAAGCAAAAAATCAAGTCCTGATTTGTAGCATTTGCCAATTTCTGAGGCATGAAAGCTCATACTGGAAATTTAACAATTAGCTCTCCCAAGCCCAAATAAGCTGTCTCCAGCTCACAACTGATTGTGCCCATCTTTACTCACTCTAGTCTTTCATTATCATTCATAAATGAGAGTAATCAGTTTTATTCGGTCTGATCCTGTTAATTTCACAGGTCTTCATACAGCAGCTGAGAGATAAGGGAACAATGGAAGCTTGGACTATTGGTGGTCAATACTTGGACATTTGCACTGGTTCTATAGGCCTCCTCTTTTATCAGGAGCTAAGAGGCCTAGCCTTTCACCAGGTTCTGTTAACACCCTTTTCTATCTCAGTGCTTCTGAAACTAATTTGACCCGGAAACATTCTAGGGAATGAAAGATATTGACAAAACACACAGAAATTGGCCTTAGAATATGGAATTCCTCCAAGATAAAGGGAGTTTGGTAAAATTTTAGAACAAATTATGTCTATTTTAATACCCCTTAAATTGTCACACATAATAATAATTTTTGAGAGAGATAGGGACTTCATTGATGATGGGAAATCCCTCTACTTATCCAGATTGGCACCTTATCTTTCCTTTACAGTCTTGGAGAATTACCTAGGACACCAAAAAGTTAAATGACTTACCCAGGAATCTAAGTTTCTTGGGATCTGAGGCCTAGCATTGACCTCCTTGCACAAAACTCCATATTTCATGCAGTGTGTGGAGCATCAGAGTTCTGTCCAATATTGATGTCAAACCCAGATAGAAACTGATCCCTACTGATAACCTGCTGACTTAGAAAACCACAGACTAACATTATTTCTGTTGTATTGTATTTTCATTTATTTTGTCAAACATTTCCCAATTATATTTTCATCTGGTTCTGGCTGCTTTTTGGAGTTTTGACAGTTGCTTAGGGCCCAGGAGCCAGGAGTTTGGTGCCTCTGCTGTGGAGCATAGTAAATGGCATGATCAGTAGCATCCTTCTAGCTGTCTCATCTCTGTCATGGACATTGGTCCTTCCCACCCCCACTTGAATATGCCTTCGCGTACTGTATAGTTTGCTAGTGAGCAGGGACTGCTTCCAGATTACTTTTCTCTCCTCTTTTAGCACCTCTATGTACACATAGCTTCTTTGTAATATCAATTGATTAATTGAATGCATGAAAACTCAGTCTCTCTGCTTACTCTTCTCTTTTCTATTGTCTCCTTAGAGCTTAAATGATACATTGAGGGAGTCAGCTATTAGCAGACAGGGATGTCCTTGAGCAAGCTGATCAGTCAATTTTTCAAGCCTGCTGACCCTCCCGCCTGCAGTATTCTCCCTCCTCATCTGCGCAGGCCAGTAGGAGGAATTTCAGGAGGGTTGACTATACTGCTCTCTCACCCTTAAAAGTCAGTAATGAGGATTTATTAGGTACCCACTATGTGCCAGGAACTGTGCCAAGTGCTGGGGATACGAAGAAAGGTAAAAGACAGTTCGTGCTTTCAAGGAGCTCCTAATCTAATGGAGGGGTGACAAAAAAAAAGTTTGTACAAACTAAATACAAGATAAATAAGAATTAATTAGCAAGGGAAGGCACTAGAATTATGAGGGGTTGGGAAAGTTTTCCTGCAGAAGATGGGAGATAGAGATGAGGAGTCAGAGCATTCCAGTTATGAAGGAGAGCCAATGAAAATGCCCAGAGATGAGAGAGCTGTTTTATTTGTGGAACAGCCAGAAGACCAGTGAAACCAGATCAAAGAATACAGATTGGATAGTAAGGTGTAAGAAGACTGGAAAAGTGAGGAGTGTGGTGGGACTGGGGACTAGGACTCTGAATGCCAGAGGATTTTGTATTTGATTCTGGAGGTGATAGGGAGTCCCTGGAGTTTATCAAGTAGGTGGGGTGAGCTGGTCAGACCTTTGCTTTAGGAAAATCACGTTCTGGGCTGAGTGAAGGATGGGTTGAAATGGCAAGAGCGGGGCAGATAGACCAACCAGAAGGCTATTGCAATAAGCCAGGCATAAGGAGATGAGAGCCTGTACCAAGGGGGTGGCAGTGTCGGGGAGAGAAGGGGGCATATTCAAGAGATAATTGATTGCAAAGGTGAAAATGACAGCCCTAGCAGCAGGTTGAATATGGGTGGTGAGAAATAATGAGGAGTCAAGGCTAACACCCAGGTTGCAAGTTTGGTGGAGTGGGAGGATGGTGGTGCCCTGCATAGAAATAGGGAGGTTTGTGCAGAAAGATAATGAATTTACTTTTGGATATGGTGACTTTAAAATGCCTACTGGATATCCAGTTTGAGATGTCTGAAAGGGAATTAGAAGTGCAAGATTAGAGGGTAGCAGAGAAGGTGGGGGTGGAGAAATAAATTTGAAGATCATCAACGTAGAGATGGTAATTGGATTCATTTGGGCTCTAATGAGATCACCAAGTGAAATAGCATATGGAGAGAAGAGAAGAGGGCCAAGGACAGAACCCTGTGGCACATAAAATGAAAAATAAGTGGATCCTATGATGTCATAGATGAAGAGCCTGAAACCACTTAGTTCACAGATGAGGAAACCAAAGCAGACAAAGGTTAAATGACAAAGTTTTCCTTGTTCCCCATAGGACATCTTCAAAGGTGACCCATGAGAGTTCAACCTAATTCTTTCATTAAAAGAAGCAATTAATCAATCATCTTTGTGTAGTAATATTTGCCTAGTATGTAGAATGCTAAACAAGGAGGCTAGAGGTGTGGGTTCTGTTCCTGGCTTAGCCACTATCTCTGTGGCCTTGGCTAAGTCACTTCACCTTTGTAAATCTCAGTTTCTTCATATGTAAAATGGGGGGGGGGGGATTTAAGAAGATGAATTCTCAGAACTGGGAATGCAGCCCTCTCACTTGGTGTCTGTGCTTTCTGAAATTCTTTTGAGCTTGTCAATATACTCAAGGTCAAGAGCGGTTAGAAAAATACACAAAAATTTGTTAAATAAATGCAATATGGTGCAGTGGAAAAAATGCTGAATTTGGAATCAGATGACCTGAGTTCAATATCTGATATTACCTGTATGACTTTGGACCATCTACTTAGCCTTTCTGAGGGGTTTGGACTGAATGACTTCCACCATCTCTTCTAACTTGATATCTTTGGTTCTCTGAATGAGAGCCTTAAAATATTTGTATAGGTTTTATTTTGCCCATTTATTGCAATTTTAGATTTAAAATGGTTACCTGGCTTGGTTAGTGGTTAATCAGTTGTACAGTGTACTGAACATTCATGGTATGTTCAGTAGACTGCTGGAATTTAAATTAGGAAGTTCTGGGCTCAAAGAACATCTCTGTCCCTCATTAGTCATGGAATCATGAACAAGTCATTTAACCTTTCTGAGATGTGAAGGGAGTAATTAGTGCCCTGGAGAACATTTAAATGGGGGAAGAGAAGAGGCTGCTATGGAAGAACAATCCATCCCATTAGGAGACAGGACTGTCCATCTACCCCTCCTTTGACCTGTACTCCCATGGCACAGCTCAAGGACCCTAATATTCCCTAGAACCTGATAGAAGACAGTGACAGGTAGGAGGGCAAAACAGTGGGTACCAGGAGGAGGATGCCATGGCATTAGGCTCTTGGAAGAGAGTGGCTTAGAAAAGGTGAAGAAATGCCTGGGCCACCAAGGGGAGGAAGCAACCTATAATGATGACACATCCATGTAGATGCTCATCCCCCTCTATGTTGGTGTCCTGGAGCAAAGACCCAGTACTTCATGCTAATCAGGGTTCAGGGAAGGAAAGGTGGGATCTGCCCACACATATAAAATGGAACCTTCCAAGATAAAGCTGTGGAGAAAAATAGTTGGGAGGAGGGTGTTAAAGGAGGATGAGCGAGATAAAAATAGGGGGTTAAGGCTGAAGTGAGGTTGGAGCGGCTCGAGGAGGTAGGAAGGGGGCAGGGAGCTAGGTCTGGGCGGGGCAGGTGGCAGAGGGAGGGGTGAGAGGAGCTCCTACTGGGCTGTCCCGGGCTGCGCTGGTGGGAGCCCAGGCTTGTCATTGCGAGCCCTGAGGATGCTCTCCTCTTTTGGCACCGTCCAGGCAACGCCCGCGCAGGCAGGGAGGTGAAGGGCAGGGGACTGAGAAGAGACCTGGAGCCCTTGCCCATGAAGAGGCCGAACAGACGAGCTTGCTGCTGCTGCTGCCGGGCATCTCGCAGGGCGCACCATGCTCCCTACTGTCCAGGGGATGCTGCCCAGGCCCCGGCCCCGGCCCCGGCATCGCATCCCCTGCGGGAGCGGGAGGTGAGAGCCCAGGAGTGGAGCTGGGCGGCGGCCGCTGAGGAGGAGGAGGAGGCGGCGGCGGCGGCGGCTTTGGCAGCGGCTCCATCACGGAAAAGGTGAGTGCCATGGCCACGGGGGAGGGGAGGCCGGGAGGCCGAGGTGCCCCTGCTTAGGGTAATGGCACTAGGCTTGAGCAGGCATGGCGAGCTGAATCTCCGCCCGGGGCGGAGATGGCGGGCACAGATTTGGAACTGCCTAGGGAGAGAGAATGCAAGGACGGGTGGGAAATGCGAGCAGAGGATGAACCATGGGGAGATGCTGAGCGCAAGCAGCCTGGAGGAGTCGGAGGAGATGTAGGGGGTGGCTTGGGCAGGATTTGACCCTGGACAAGACTAGCCTTTCTCTTCAGCCTTCAGCTGCTGAGACAGACAGGATGGGCAAGGTTGAGGTTGAACCAGTGGAAGGATGCCCAGGGAAAAGACTGGCAGGGAAGGCGGGGCACGTGGGATCGAGGTACAGACTCAGTGTAGAAGATCGAAAATGTATGTGTGGAAAGAGTTGAAGGAGTGAGGCTTCCTCTTGCTCCCCTTCCCTTTTGGAATTTCTCATTGGGATGGCTAGGTTGGGAACAATAGCCCCTCTTGGGTACCGAGACTCCTTTTCACCAGTGTCCGTACGAAGAAGGGCAAATTGAGCTAGTGCCAAAACTGAGTCTGCTAGCTGGTGGGGAAGCTGGTGCACAAAACGCACTAGCTAGTCCTAATGCTTCTGGTGGTCTTTGTTCGACCATGGGTTCTTGTGAGGCGGATCCCCTCTGTGGGCACCGGCCTGGGTTCAAAGAAGAGACAAATGGCTTGTAGGGACTGTTGCCTCTTGCTCAGTAAGCATTTCCTTGTATAGTAAGAAATGCCACCTATTCCCGTTAATCAGCAAGGATAATTGACTCGTAGGCCCAGGTCTACTATTAACTAGCTGTGCAAGCTTGGACAAGTCACTTTCTTCATCTTGAAAGTAAAGAGCATAATGTCAACTGTCCTTTCCATATCTAAATCTCAATGACTAAATGTTTGTTAGATACTTACCCTGGGCTCAGCCCTTAGACCTTTTAATAAACTGTGCAGCCCAACACCTTAGAATCTATTTATCCCTTACCTGTTATTTGATGTCCAAACAGAAGAGCAGGGATGCTTGATAAGACCCACGTGTATATTTAAAAAAAAACCAAAAAACAGCCAAAACCTTTCAGCTTGCTGCTAGAAAAAGTATTTAAGTGAAGCAAATGGGTTTTTAAAAAATTACCCTGTATAAATGCTGAGATATTTTCTTTAGTTTGACTCTTTCATAGATTTCAAATTCGTCAAATGAACTATGACTGAAAACAAAAAGTTAGTTGATACTGTGAAATACATATGCATATGTATACATGCATACACACATATTTATTGGCATAATTAGTCAGTGAATCTTTTTTTTAAATCTCAGGAAACAGATAAAAATTTCATAATATCACTAAAGGCTGTTTGTTGCCCTGCCATTTAATTAGAGTGAGGAACCAGAAATATGCATTTTGCTAATTATTCTTTTCTCAAGCATAAGCAATTTTTAAAGAATTTGACATTTTAATCTAACGTGTTAGAAAGTATTTCCTAGGATAATTTGGATTTTAAGGGAAAAAGTTGAGTGACAAAAAGCTGTCTGAGCAAGTACACAAGTTTTAAGGTTTCTTGAGTATCCTGGAGTGTACATTTTTAATCTTGAAAGAAACACTTGGAGTGTAATTTTAAAAGTTACAATACAAGAGATATAAGATTAAATAGACAGAATTGGAAGAAAGAACACTGGCTTTAGAACTAATAATACTTACGTCTACCTGCCTGCCAGATTGTATAATTAATGCCCAGTTTAGCTCAGTGGGTGGGTAGAGCATGAAACTCTTCATGTTAAGGTCATGGGCCAGGTTGGTGGTATGGCATTTTGGGGAGACAGCAGAGGACTGGGTTCAAATTTGGACTCTGCCACTTACTATCATTATGACCGCAGGACATCACTATCTCTCTGGGCTTGCAAAATTCAGGAGCTGATACAGATAATCTCTAAGTACCTTTTTCCTCTTACCTCTTTCTGTGGGAGTCAATGTGATTTAGTGGAAAGTGTGATAGGTTTAGTGTCAGGGTATCTGAGGTCAAATCCTTTCTCTGCATTTACTCTCTGTGGAACCATGGACCAATCACTGGCCATCAGTTTCCTGATCTATAAAGGGGGGGCGGAGTTTGAAGGTCTTGGGTTAAGTGAATATTGAGCTCTATTAAATTACTTCTGAAGTCCCCTCCAATTCTAAATCTATTATTTTTTTGGTACCACTTTAGTTATAAAGATTCCTAATTCATTCAGTAGCATACTGCATGATATATTCTTCAAGGTGTCATTAAAAAGAAGCAAAGAGCTTGAAGTGACTTACTTCTCCATTCTTTAACAGTTACTTTTTCATACAGAATTGAAACATGTTACTATTTATGAAATATGTATTTATGACTAGATAGATAGATAGAAATGTGTTGTTTAGTTGTGTCCAACTCTTCATGACCCCATTTGGTGTTTTCTTGGCAAAGATCCTAGAGTGATTTGCTGTTTCCTTCTCCAGTTCATTTTACAGATGAGGAAACGGAGGCAAACAGGGTAAAGTGACTTGTCTAGGGTCACACAGCTAGTAAATATCTGAGGTCACATTTGAACTCTGGTCTTCCTAACTCCAGGTCCAGTGCTCCATGCAGACACCGCCTACCTGCTTTCATAGTAATTCACTAGACGTAAAAAGTCTATTAATGCCTGTTTGTATTTTTGGTCACATATGCATTTTTAAGTCCTGTGCATATTTCTGATTACCTATTTTCATTGAAGGATCAAGTAACAGTACTTAATGAATTTTGCAAAATTTATTCGTGACTTTTTCTGTGATGTCACCAAAAAGGCATTAATAGTGTAAAACAGAGGTCATGAATCATAGCAACTATCTCAGGGGTGTTTCGAGGCTGAAATGAAACAATATTTGTATAAACCTTAGGACAGTGCCTGGCTCATAGCAGGTATCTAGAAAATGTTTGCTTCCTTTCTTCCTTCCTTGTTCAAGGTCTAAGTCTAGTCTTTTAAAATGTTAACTCCTACTAGTCAAAGGAAGGACAATGCAGAGTAACTCACAGATTATTCAAAAACAATTTACATGACTATTTTGAATGGAACATATGATGTTTATAAGAAGCACATTTACTTTTGTATTTATTAGGCTAGCAGTAAAATCTCATTCCATTTCCTAAACATGTAACAGCTGATAGCCCAGCAGTCTCCTGAATGGCAGTGTAGGAGTAAAAATTTGACCTGAATAATCCATGAATTCACTCTATGGGGGGAGGGGAAGTGTCAAAGATTTTCCATCCTTTGAAATGCTCCTGAATCTTCCCTAAACCATGAATTGAGAAGTCATGTTGCTGAGAGGGGCTGCCCATAGTAACCCCAATTGTATTGGTGACTTAAACTGGCCTAGATAGGAGCTGAAAGTCCATTTGTAGAACCATAGACCGTGAGCGTTGGAGAAGGACCTCAGGGATCATCTAGCTCAGCCAACTTTCTCTACCAAAGATGGGTACAGTGGCCCAGAGAGGGGAATTATCTCACTCAGCTCAGCACAGAGGCTCACTCGGCTAGTTAGTTGTTAGTGGAATGACAACTAGGACTTCATCTACCTTCTAAATGTCTGTTTGGTGCCATCATACTTACTGCTGTTTATCAATTTGGGCACATGGGTGCCCCAGAAGGGGTACTGCCATTATTTCACAACCATTCCTCTTCACCAGTTTTCATCTTTGAGAATAGTTCCTTTTTATCTTCCATTTTGTTCCTAAGGAAGAAATAGAAAATGTTTCTCCTTCCCTTCTTTACAGAGCCAGGGTTCTGTTGCACAAAGTATTGCACTGACTGCCAGACTCGTGTTCGTTTTGCTGAAGTGCCTTTTTTTGGTTTCTTTGTTACTGTGGCTGCTCACTGGCTAGTGTAGCATGGAAGGATATTTTCAGAAATGAAGGAGATGGAGAAAACAAAAGATGGCAATAATTTCTTTAAAAATTAAACTGGATTTCTTTTTATTTTATTTTTTAAGTTTGAGGAAAATGTCATGTTTATGAATTAGGTCCATCCAGCCCAAAAGATCCCCAGCTCTTGAATATTGAGTCTAACCTAAAACTAGATTTCTTTGGATTTGTCTTTCAACTCCAGGGGTTAAAAACAACTCTTTGAAGGTCAATGCAGGGAAATTCATGCGATATAAAAGGAAAGGTTCTGAAAGCATACAACAACCCTGTTTTCTTGTGACCATGAAAGTGAAGTATTGGGTATACTCTTTGCACATTCACCATGGAAGTTCAAGCCAACATTCATTATGGGAATGTGCAGAAAGGTAGAAGAATTTTATATTTTCAGGTTAGTGAAAGAATGAGAGTGTTGCATGCTTCAGGACAGAATTTGGGATGATGTTCAGACAAGAGACAAAGAAGTACAACAAATCATTAGGCACATGGACACATGGACACACACTCTCTTTCACACACACACACACACACACACACACACACACGAGCAACCAGGTGGGTACAACAACATTTGTACACATAATCATAGGACATCTTCTTCCAACTCCAGCTCAGGGGAGCAGAACTAGAGAAAAAGCAAAAATTATCACAATAAATTCTGTTGCACATAGGATGCAGACAGAAGCGATAACATGTTTTAGCAACATCCTAATTACTAAAAATATTGTCACATATTCCATCTGCTGAAGTCCATATTGCTAGGTAAACCTTAACTCCAAAACCTCAAAGTATTCTGCTCTGCATTAATAACCTTAATATTTATAAGGAGGATCTTTTCCAGATGAATTTCTTTTTAGAAGGAAACAAAAAACAAAATGACCTTGCTAGTGATTAAATGGACTTTCTTTGAAGAATATGCCCAGTATGATGGGCAGAGTGATTTAATGATGGTACTGCTTTTCATTACTTTAATTTCATTATAAATTCAATGTAATTCAGCAAACATGTATTAAGTGTTCATTTGGTGCTATTAGGGGCCAGGCACTTGGTATGTGCTGGGTGTAACAGACAAAAATAAAATAAGGATCTGTCTGTCCTTGAGAAGCTTACATTCTTGGGGGGGGGGAGGGAGGAGGAAGTCCATGTAAATGTATGCACTTATAGGTATATATATAATCCATGTTTTATATATGTTATATATATATATACATCAGTGTGCATATGTATGTATATGTTTCTGTATATCTGTCCATCAAGGGAAGCCAGGTGACACAATGGATAGAATGCTAGGCCTAGAGTCAGGAAGACTCATCTTCCTGAGTTCAAATCTGGCCTCAGACACTTACTAGCTGTATGACCTTGGGTAAGTCACTTAACCCTGTCTGCCTTAGTTTCCTGTTCTGTAAAATGAGTTGGAGAAGGAAATGGCAAACCACTCCAGTGTTTTTGCCAAAAAAACCAAACAAACCCAAATGGGGTCATGGAGAGTTGGACATGACTGAAAAATGACACAACCACAAATCTATCTTATCTATCAATATATTCAGCCCTATTTTCCCCCTGAGCTCTGGACCTGCATTACCAATTGCCTCTCAGACATTTTGAATTGAATGTCTTTATCTCAAACTCAGTACATCCAAATGAATTCATTACCCTTTTCCCATAACCAATTTTCTATTTCCATCAAAGCCATGCTCATCCTTCTGGTTACCCAGATTTGCAGCCTTAGAGTTATCCCAGCCCCCTTACTCTCCCTCACCACTTATCCAAGTGACAGCCAAGTCTTATCGACTAGACCTCCATGGTATCTCTTACATCCCTCCCCTTCTCTCTACTTACATCACAATCACCCTAATTCAAGCCCTCATCACCTTTCACCTGGAGTATTTCAATAGCCTCTTAATTTCTTTTCTTTCTCAAGTCTTTCCTCTCTCCAGTCCATCCACGAAAGTGATTTTCAAAAAGCACAGACCTGATTATATTACTCCCCAACTTAATAAATGAAAAGGGCCCTCTATTTGCCTGTAAGAATTAGGTACACATTCCCCCATTTGGCCTTTAAAGCCCTTCATAGTTTGACTCCAATCTCACTTGCTAGCCTAATTATACATTACTGCTCTTCATGTTTTCTACAATTAAGCCAAATGAGGCTTCTTGCTCTTCTGCACACAGGACCCCTCCATCTTCCATATTCAGATCTTGGCTCTGGGCACTTTCTCTGGCAATCCCTAGGGTTGGAATGCCCTTCTTCCTCAACTCTACTTACTGGATTCTGTTCAGTCCCAGCTAAAATTCCATCTTCTACAGGAATCCTTTCCTAATCCCTCTTAATTCTCTGGCCTTCCCTCATTTAATTATTTTTTTATTTATTCTCTATATGCTTATTGGTACATGTTTGTTTCCTTATTGTCTCCCCTGTTAGATTGTGAGCTGCTTGAGGGCAGGGCCTGTCTTTTATTTCCTTATGTATCCCTAATGCTTGGCACTGTGCCTGACACAGAGGTGTTTAACAAATGTTTGTTAACTGATTGTCTCCTGCTGCTCAGGTTCTAGATTATCCTAAAGAGGTTGGGGGAGTTTCCTTCTCTACTACCATCTGCTTGAATCCATACCAGCTATATCCCCCCCCCCCCAACTTTTAGGTTATAATGGTTTCATTTTCATTTAGTTTTTACAGAGGGATCATTAGTTAGAAGATAGAACAAAGAACAAAGATTTCTTCCTAATACTTCAGCAGCATGATGCCCCCATGCGTAAAGAAAGGTTGGAAACATAGAGAGTGCCCCAGCTATATGTGGTGGGAAGTCTCCTCAGTGGTAGCCTACGCCCCTAGATAGGGCTAATACTGTGGCTCATAGATGCACAGCACAGGAAGTGGTTCTAACTACATAAAGTACCTGGCCCCTGTCCTCCAGACCTAGTCCTGACAAGCAGTTGAACACATCTTTTTAAAGAGTTCTATTTTGCACAGTTCAGAACATTCCCATCACCTTCAGTTCCACTCACTTTCTTTGGAGCCTTTCATTGTTGAGATCTGGGCAGAAACTCAGCTATCCAAAAGAAAGAGCTGCTTGTTTAGGCCAGTGTTAATATTTGTTAAAGCCGTTTAATGGGCACAGACCTAAGCAAGCAGAAAAAAAAACAACAAACCATGGAATTTAAAGGTTAGAGCCACATGCAAACAGGAACCCATCCAGAGGGAGAGTTACATTTGATAGTTTTTACCCTTCTAGAGAAGTTTGCTTTTAAAAGATGTCTACTTAAAGGCAGCACGGCCTTGGACTTGAATAATAATAAAAATAATAGCACTGGCATTTATAGGGCACATTCAGGTTTACAAAGCCCTTTACCTGTGTTAACTGGTTTGATCCTCATAACAACCCTGTGAGGTTGCTATAAGCATCCCCCCTTGACAGATAAGGGAACTGAGGCACAGAGACATTAAGTCATTAGTCGAGGGTCACTCAGCTAGGGAGTGTCTAAAGAAAGATGTGCACCAAATTCTTCCTGATTCAAAATCCTTGGCTACATCATCTATTCCACCACCCAAATGCCTCTGTAAGCAAGAAAATTATTCTTCAGTCACTCTTGGTGACCCCATCTGGGATTTTCTAAGTGGCGATACTGGAGTGATTTGCCGTTTTGTTCCCCAGTTCACTTGACAGATGAGGAAACTGAGGCAAACAGGGTTAAGTGACTTGCCCAGGGTCACACAGCTAATAAGTGTCTGAGGACAGATTTGAACTTAGGAAGATGAGTCTTCCTGACTCTAGGACTGGCACGCTTTCTCTGGGCCACCTATGTATGGGTTTAAAGCCTACCTCAGACAATAGTTGTGAGATCCTGGGTAAATCACTTAAGTCTTCTGTCCCTCACTCTCCTATTCTGTTGTTGTTGTTTGTCCTTCATTCTCAAAAAGGACCAATGAGATCAGGAAGGTGATGTCTTGACTTGCAAGTGAATTGGATTTAAGTGAGGCAGGTCTGTGCGAAGTCATCAGCCTCACTCTCCTTGACACAGGTCAAAACTACTGGCTATGGCTCCAGATGCGGTGGGAGACTGTTGCCTTTTTAATCTAAGTCTTTGCCAGGCCTCAGTTTGTCTGAGGCAAAGCCCATTCAAGAATTAAAGGCTACATAAGAATTGAAAATGAAGGTGTTGGATTGAGCCTCAAGGTCACTTTCAGCTCTAAATCTGCGATCCTGTGGCTGCCTTCCTTCCAAGCAGATCCTGGTTCTTAAAATTATTGCCTTTTAACAGCAGGTATGAGATTTTATCTTATTTTCATTTTTAAGAATATTTCTTTCTCTATGGTGTCATGGAAATGTCCATAAGTCAGTCAGTGGTATCTTTCCTAGCATAGCTATAAACCAACTTATTGATCTTGGATGTTGTCCAGACGGTGACCAAAATTCTCGAGGGTTTCATAGGTTCTGCTGTCTAAGAGAGATGCTTCTGCTTTTCAGCTAGACTGACCAGTCCAGGTGTTTGGTAGCACTATCTTAAAATTCACCTGAGTGTTTGGATTTTCTTCAACCATGAGGAGTCTTCAGAGGGAAGTCCAGGAAGGCTGGTGGTCTCATGCTTATGATCACTTCACTGTCACATCTTTCTGGGATCTGGTCCCCAGAGCTCCTCACCAACCAAAGGCTGCCTATATCCTTGTACATAGTGCTTAATAAATGTTTCCTGACTGTGTGACAATGGGCACGTCACATAACATTTTGGGCCTCAGTCTCCTCATCTGTAAAATGGGAAAAATAAAATCTGTAGTACCTATCTCATAAGGTTGTTGTGAGGCTCAAATGAGATAATGTATACAATAGAACTTTTCAAACCTAAAAGAGATCTATAAATATCATTTACTATTATGTTTCTCTGTACTACATAGCACTAAATCATTTAGAAACCTGAGATACTAAGGAATAGTGCAAGAAATAATGAAAAATAACTCAGTCCTTTTCTATAGCCTAAATTGTGTGGTTGTTATTCTAATTCAGAGAAGAAAGCTGGTGGCAGCAAAAAGCAAACAAAAAACCAAAACCGATACCACCAGAGGGAGACACCGGTGAGCAAGACTTTGCTTTTGCCTATGGAAGAAAGGGTATTAACTAATGATGAGTCATATGATGCCTTGGGCTCTGCTCTGGCTCACTGACAATTTTTTTTCAAATCCTGTACTGAAAACTAGTGTTGATAAAGAGCTTTAAGGTTTGCAGAGTATGTATCTATGTATGTCAGGTGACACAGTGAATAGAATGTTAGACCTGGAGTCAGAAAGACCTGAGTTCAAATCCCGTCTCAGACGCTTAACTATGTGTTACTTAACCTTTCTCACCTCCAGTTTCTTCATTTGTGTGATGGGGATGAAAATAATAGTACCTACCTCCCAGTGTTGCTGTGCCGATAATGTGAGATCATCATTGCACAGTGCTTTTCAAATCTTAAAGCTTTATTATCATGTCATATCATATGGTCCTTATGACAAATCTAAGAGGTAGGTGTCATTCTAATCCCCATCTTATAAATGAGGAACCTGAGGCACAAAGTGACTTTTCGAGAGTGCCATGGCTGGTAAGTGTCTGAAGCTAGATTTGAACTCAGGTGTGCAGACTCCCAGTCCAACACTCTCTCCCCTGTACCATCTAATTACCTATATTCTATTATAGGGGTGGGGAAAGTGTGACTTCGAGGCCCTCTAGATCCTCAAGTATGGCCTTTTGACTGAATCCACTTGAAGACCTAGAAGATCACATGTGGCCTCGAGGCCACAGGTTCCCCACCCCTGTTTCAGCATCTTCTCCTCAGCTGATCACCATTGTGGTTAGGCTTTCCAGTTCTCACACCACTGGAATTTATTGAAAGGTGATGGAAGCAGGGAGGGCCAGCCCGAAATTATGTAATATAGATTTGTAGGGGACCCAGCTGGCAATTTTGTAATTCTTTCCCAACTTTCTAGAGCAGCCTGAGGAGCAAAAGAAAGCAAATTCTGGGAGCAATCCAGGGATGGGGTTGGTGGGGTAAGATCAGCAGCAGGATGAGGGGCCAAAGGGCTCAAGAGTAGAGTTAATATCCAGTTGAACTGATTCACCAAGGAGTCCAGACGGGGATGGAGAAAAGTGCAGACTGTGCAGGGGTGATGGCCTGGGCCAGAACTGAGTGGTGGAAGGGTTAGAGGTTATAGAGATCACAGAAAACAGGGCTTGAGATTATAGGGAGTGAAAATGGAATGATAGAAAATATGATCAGACAAAGGCATTTCATATTCATGAATATAGATACAGAACACGGGTGAATGATGGTAAGATTAAGGATATAACTCTCTCTGTGTGTTGCTGAGGAACAGATCGTTGGAAATAAGTAAATTGAGGAACTGGGAAATTAGAGTGTTTGTGAGCTTATCGATACATATTTTGAAGTCCCTTGGTAGGAAGGCAGGAGTTGGGAAGGGGAGAAAGACCAGGAGCCAGGCACTGAACTTACTAAGAAGGATGGGGAATGATTTGGGAATTGGTAGATAACAGCTATCAGAATCCTGATTAGGTAATAAAAATGGATTGAATGAATCTCAAAAGAAAAGAGGTCACTGAGTCATAGTGGTAGAGGGAGCATCTGAAAGTGACAATGGGGACCAAGGAGTATTCTAATCTCCCCATCAGTGATTCTAGGTTATGAGTAAGTACAACTGGTGCTAGAAATTGTGGCCAAGAATGCTGTGTCATCAGGAGAGGGCCAGGTCTCAGGAGTGAGAAAGGAAACAGTTAAAGATGAAAGCAAATTTGTTGTCTATGGAGCAGGCGTTCCAGAGAGCATTATAGAAGGAGTTGGTAGATCTAGATTGGGATGTTGGGGAGAATTGGTTGAGGGGGATGGGAACAAGAGAACGGGAATTAGGGGCCAGGGAATAGGATTTGTGCAAGGATAGCCAGGGATTCAGAATCCTTGGGAAAGAATAAATACAACAAGGCAGTAGTATGTTTACCATTGAGGAATGAATTCAAACAGATCATTCTCTCCCTGGACTAGGCAGCCAGGGTGGAGGTGAGGTGGGCTAGAGAGTAAACCAGTACTGAGGAGTAAGCAGTATGACTGAGCTTTCTCATGACATGCAGGTTCCAGTCAGGGACTCACCAATTATAAGTCAGCTTCAGGGTTGTCATTCTGGGTGCCGGGCGGCTGATGTGCAGGTTCCAGGAGGCAGAACAAGAACCAAAGAATGGAAACTGTAGAGAAGCAAATTTTAGCTCAGTATAAGGAAGGACTTCCTAATAATTAGAGTTAATAGCCTTAGGATGGATTGCTATGAGGTGATGAATTCCTGGGAACTGGAAATAATCCTTTCAATTATACTGTAGAGGGTAGTATGGGTATTAAGAAAGTGTTAGATTAGATGACATAATGAAATTCCCTTTAATACAAAGAACCTATGAATAACTTCTCACAGAAGTTACTTGGCAGATACTTGGGTCCCAGTTACCCATGCCTTTTTTTTTAAAAGAATAAAGCAAAACTTAATTGCACATGAAACTGCAAATCTATTATGTATAACTTACTATTCCTTTAAAATATATAATAAAATTATCATGGAACTTGGTTTTCCACTTTTTTCCTTCCCTCCCTATCTCCTAACCTAGATATGGCTACCATTACACACACACACACACACACACACACACACACACACACACACATACATATATATATATATACACACACACACACACACATATATTATATACACATATATATATATATAAAATCATTTTATTTAGATTTCTATTTGTCAGTTCTTTCTCTGGAGGCAGATAGTGTTTTCCTTCATAGATCCTTTATAGCTAATTTTACCCATGCCTTTTCCCTCACCTACCCACTTATCAGCTCAGATCTGCTGATGAGTTACACATTCCTATCCTGAAACAAATTCCTCTCACAAGTCCTCAAATACGATCAGAGGGGGTTATTTATATATGACTCCTCCATGATGGACGTGGACAGATGAGATGGAGATAGAGTATAATATACACTTCTCTTTACATTTTCACTCTAGGATCATGGAGCCAAGAGTTCATCACTCCTTCTGACTTGTTATTACCACATTTTTGTTGATCTTTACAAACAGAAGTAGAAGGAGTAGTTTTGTGTACATGCCACCTCATCCATACCTGCTTTGTACAATAAAAATGTTCTTTGAAAATATGGGGGATTGGATTTTTTAGTGGGCTAATGGAACTTACTCTTTTAAGGAATCCTCTAGTGATCATTTTATAATGCTTTTAATTGACCCCTAACTCATTGATGTATTTATGAAGATTTTCATGTCTTGGTTTGCTTCAGTCAGGGTATAACTGTCTTTTTAAAAAATAATCCCATTTTGTGTTCAAGCAATATCTGAGGCTTGTACAATATAGTCATGGTGCCCAGAAGGAAGAAGGGGATAGTCAAACGATCTTCTGACTCAGGCAGATCATATGTTAAGTGCTGTATTAAATTACAGGCACCACACTTAAGGAAGAACACTGACACTCTAGAAACTAGGAAGAAGGAGACCAGGATGCTGAGACAACTGGAGATAGTGATGATGACGATGATAGCAACCAACATTCATGTACCACTTACTACATGCCACGCATTGTGCTAAGCACTTTACAATTATTATCTCATTAGATCCTCACAACAACCCTGGAGGTAGGTGCTATTATTATCCTCATTTTACAGTTGGGGAAACTGAGGCAAGCAGAGTTGTCTAGGGTCACCCATCTAGTCAATGTCTGAGGCCATCTTTAAACGCAGGGCTTCTTGACTCCAAGCCCAGTGCTCCATGCACCACGGCACCATATAGCTGCCATAGGAAGATCAGCCAGAGGAATAATGTTTAAGACTGAAGAAGGGCTGTTCCTAGTTCTGATCTCTGGCACCCAGATTAATTTGATGTTCAGGAAACTTTCCCCTTATTAGAGATGTTCAAAAGTGGAACAGGATTCTTTGGAGGGTAGTAAGCTCCATGTCACTGAATGTGTTCATGGCAAGACTAGAAAAACCACTTTTTAAGGACTATGGTAGAAGAGAATTCCATTCATCTCTGGGTTGGCTGGATGGTCTTGATAGCCCCTTCTAACTCTGTGATTCTGGGAAGAAGAAAACCTTCCAAGGTCCATCACCCTTGTAGCCTTTGACCAGGTGGTCTGGTCAGAATATGGAAGCACTCAGGAGTTGTTCTCAAGGAGGCAGCTGATGGTAAATTTGTGATGGGGCCATAATTGCTTTTTGCTCTGCTTTGAGCTTGACATCTCAGGTAGTCTGCAACACCATCTGATATATGACTTCCCTAGGGACACAAAGAATACAGTGGAACATAAATAAACACACAGGAAAAGTTACTCAGGAAATACCAGAACTCCTCCACCATTCTCTGCACCCACAGCCCTGCTCTAACCATGCTGCTCGGCCATAAAGAGGTCTCACCTGGCTCTGATCCATAAGCAAGACAGTCGGCTCTGTGGTTTCAGCATAAGGGCCAACATAGGGACATCAGCTCAGATGTTCTCAACCCCACAGCATTTATTAATAGTCTGCAATATGGAAGACACTATAGGATAAGTGATGGGGTTACAAAGAAGAAAAAGCAAGACAAATTTATGAGAAAAAGAGCCATTCTCCAACTGATTCTTGGCTGAGGGATATAAATCAGCATTTTTCAAGGGTACAAAGTCAAGCTATTTCATCACATGAACAAAAGTGCTCCAAATCATGAGTGATTAGAGAACTGAAAATTCAGGCAACACTGACTAAAAAAAGAAAATGACAAATGTTGGCAGATCTGTAGGAAAATAGGAACATTAATGCACCTTTATAGAGCTGTGAATTAGTCCAGCCCTTTTGGAAAGCAAATTGGAGTTATACTCCAAAAGTTACTAAACTCTATGCCTTTTGACCTAGACTAGGGATGGGGAACCTGCAGCCTCTAGGCCACATGTGACCTTCTAGGTCCTTGGATGCGGCCTTTTGACTGAGTCCAGGTTTTACAGAACAAATCCTTTTATTAAGGGAATTTGTTCTATGAAGTTAGAATTCAGTCACAGGGCCAAACTTGAGGATCAAGAGGATCACATGTGGCTTTAAGACCACAGGTTCCCTACCCTTGACCTAGATATACATACCACTACTAGACCCATATACCAAAGGGATCAAACAAAGAAAAAAAAAGTCCTATATGTACAAAAATATTTAGAGCTGCATTTTTGTAGTGGTAATTCAAAACTTAGGAGTCCCCATCAATTGGGGAACAAGTTATGGTGTATTGATATAATAGAATATCATTGGATGAAGTGCATGGTTTCAGAGATACCCAGGAAGACTTGTGGGAACTGATAGAGAATGAAGTGAGCAAAACCAGGAGAATAATTTATACTAAAATATTAATACTGTAAAAGTGAAAGTTCTGAAACATTTAAGAATCCTGATCAACTCTAAGTCCAGAGAAGTGAGGATGGAGAATGTTGCCTACCTCATGGTAGAGTGGTGCTAAAGAGAGGATAGACTGATATGCAGAATGAGAAACACATTTTTGAATGTGGCCAATACGGGGATTTGTTATGCTTGACTATGCTTATACAGTACAAAGTTTTTGTATTTATTTTTTTAAGTGAGGGTGGGGAGGTAGGAGAAAAAAAAAACAAATGCTTTGCTATTTTCTCTTTTCTTTCTTTCTCATGGTTTTTCCCTTTTGTTCTGACTCTTCTTTCACAACATGACTAATGTAGAAATATGTTTAATATGATTGTACACATATATATAGCTTATATCGGATTTCTTGACATCTTGGGGAAGGGGGGAGGGAAGGGAGGAAGGAAGAAAAAAATTTGGAACTCAAAATCTTATAAAAGTGAATATAGAAACCTAACTTTACACATAATTGGAAAAAATAAAATATTATTAAGTAGAAAAAATTAAAAAAGAAAAAATTTTTAAAAAGAAAAGTAATTGAAAAAAAATTTATTCAACCTTATAAAAAAGCAAGATAGTTCTGGACAGTCTCTGACCTCAAGGAGCTTACATTCTACTTCAATATACTGCCTGAGGCAGCTTCAGAGTGAGAGAAAAGTTGATAAATGAATGAATGAATGAAAAGAAATTTATTAGTGACAGATTCTGTGTTAAGCAACAGGATACAAATACAAGAAAGCAACAGTCCCTCCCTTAAAGATACTTACATTTTAATAGATGGAAACAATACAGATAGGGGAGTGGTGGCCTGGAAAGTGTGTTCTAGACTGGGAAATCACAGGAAAGTATGTGGACTCATAAGACAGTATGACATTTCCTTTCCAGAAACAATGGTAGTAGTGATTTGATAACTTTCCAGAGCAAGAGGAAATCATGACACGTTATGTTTTACTGAGGAAGGAAGATTATAGAAAGGTGACTGGAGAAAGCATGCTCGAGGCTCTAAGTTGGCTAAATGAGCTTTTACTCATCAGGACAGCATGGTCCCCTGTTGGGAGTCCCAAAAAAGAATGACTTCGTTTCTTCAGGATATGGTTTCTGAAAGTCTAGTTGGTATAAGGGGAAGTACCATGGTGGCAGGATGTCTGGCAGGAAGATGGACAAAAGGAAGATGTTTATGTCCTTGTAGACATGTCTGTTCCTCTTACATACTTGTAGGAAGATGAGGCACAAAGATGGTGGGGAAAAAAAGGTCAGGGGAAAGGCTTTATCAGAAGTGAAATATGAAGGTTCTAGGCTCAGCAATTCAACCCAAACTTGCACTGTCAGGTGTCAGAGTCCTAGTGCTTACCCTCTACAGCTGGGAGTATCTTTCTACTATTCCTCATGGGCCCCATCTGGTATCTGGTCTGGTTCTTTCCACTGTCAATAACCAGCTAACATCTCTCCAATATTAATTAACCAATAAACATCTGTTAGCTTTGCAAAGAATTATATATATGTATATATACATATGTATATGTGCATATATACTGGCATGTGTGTATGTGTGTATGTGAGTGTGAGAGTGTGAGTGTGTGTGTGTGTGTGTGTGTGTGTGTGTGTGTGTATGGTATAGTAAGGACTAAACTACAAAATGTCCCAGCTGGAAATACATTCTCCTATACTATCATTACTACTGTTAGTTTGTGAGATCCTTCAGTTTTAGGAATATCTTTTGCCTCTTTTTGTATCCCTAATGCCTAGCACATAGTAGGTACTTAATAAATGGATATTGACTGACTGACTGGTTACTTCATTGGTCCCTGGAGAAAATGGACTCGTAATGTTTGCTGCAAATCATTTCCTCTATCAAATTCACTTCTAGGTACGGCACAGTCATAGGGCAGGTCCGACTCCCTGTTTGCAGGACAGAGTGTCTTGGCTACAGATTCCCATCAGGACTGGATTAAGCAGGCTGCTCTTCAGGGCTGCTTTGTCACTGAGCTTGGCTGCTGCTGCTGCCGGCCTCACTGGCTAAAGGGGTTCTCGATGCTTCTTCTAATCTTTGGAAGCTCATAAGGTTAACGATAACATTGCTAGTCACCCCCCTTCTCTGGTGTCAGCTGCTTGGAGTAATTAAAAGCTGGTACCCTTCTCATTTTTTTTTTTGGCATCTCTTTCAGATCTTGCTTTCTGCCCCTTTCAAAGGGCTAGTTTGTACTAATGGCCTCTTCAATTATACATGCCAACCCCCTGTTCACCTTTACATTTTCTCTGAAAAGAACGACCCGCTGGTTTCCCTGCCTTCAGCTCTTTCCACATGAGGAGGAAGCCTACCGTTAAAGTTTTTGTTTTGTTAAGTTAAGTTTTGCTTCCCCCCACCCCCACCTTGCCCTCGTATATGGGGTCTCTAAACCCAGCCTACTCAAATCAGAAATAATGATGATCAGTTTTTTCTCACTGCCAGATTTCAAAACCTTGTGTTTCCTTTCTTCAGATGACCTTAGAATGGAAAGAATTGCAGAACCACCTTTGTGAGTTCAATCTGGGGATGGTGCATTGCTCTGGTCTTGACACATAGCACAATATTTGAAAAACAGCAAGCATTTACTTAAATGCTTGTTTACTGACCAGTTGATTGAAATTACTATCAGACCAGATAACCAGGGTCAACATAGTGGACATGAGAACTGTGAGCCCAACATTGCTGGACCTCAAGGGGTTGACATCTCCAAATCCCCCTTCTCTCCTAGTCTCAAAGTCTGTCTTGCCTTCCCAAAGACTGTTTTTGATTCTTGGACCTCTGGCATTCCTGGGTTAGATGGTCAGAGATGCTACAGGCCATGGAGAGCCTGGCCCTTACACCCCTAATAGGACTGCAATTTCTGACTGACCCCAAAGGGCGCAGGGTCCATCTAGTTTTCCCAGCCTGATTCACCTTTTTTCCCCTATCTTTTACATAATGTTTCAATTTTACAGTCATATCTACTAAGGACATCAGATTGCTGAGCAGTCATTTAAATACCTGTTCAAGCCCTTTCTGAATATATCCTCCTCTTCCCAACTGTAGATCGTTTTCAATCAAGGAAATATTGACAAATGTTTAACAACCAGCTCTCTGGAGGGTGTGTGTGTGTGTGTGTGTGTGTGTGAGATATACATATAACATTCTTTTAAGTTTAATCTGTATTATTAACATGTTCTCCATTGGGCAAAATGTGGCCTGCCTGTGTTCTCTTTTGCATGGCCTGTGTGCTGAGAAAGGGTTTTTTAAAATATTTTTTCATTGCGAATCCCCCAAAATACCTTACAAAAACATGCCGTGGGCCAGATCTGGTCTGGGTGCAGTTTTCTGAGTAACTCCCCTCCCTGGTCTAGATAATCAACAACACAATAAATGAAGCCTCGATTTGTAGAATTTTCCAATTTCTAAGGTGCCCACCGAGAAATTTAACAATCTTCTTTCACAAGCCCATAAAAGCTGACTCCAACATACCACTGCCTTCAGTGGAATTCATTTGCTTGTTTATCAAAGACTGCTGCCCATTGGGGCAATAGCTACATTCCCTTCCACCTGTGATGGGGTGGCAAAGCCCTATCAAACAGCTGCCCATAGCTCCCCAGCAGGGGGCTCCCTTCTCCCATCAGTGGAGCTGCCTAACGCCCATCCCATCCTCTGCCCATGGGAAAAGCCAACCTTGTCAGGTCTATTGAAAATATCTGTAGAGATGTCTTAAAGATGGGTGTTGTCCTTGGTGTGTTCTGGCTGTCCCCTAGAACACAGTTGGGGAGATGCTAGCAGGCTCAGACAGCTTCAACACTGCCAGAGTGTAAAATGTGGGGTTCTCACACACTGCACTGGTGTCAATATAGTCTGCTCTCTGAATCATGGTGTCAGCCTCTGAGTTCTTCCTGTGAATTAACCATATGTTCAGGGAAGGTACCAAACACAGCCACAGAATACAAGATGCTTTGAGTTGAGGAGAGGGAGGAGAAGCAGGGCAGCTAGGTGGCGCAGTGAATAGAGCACCGGCCCTGAAGTCAGGAGGACCTGAGTTCAAATCATCCAGCCTCAGATACTTAACACAAAACTAGCCGTGTGACCTTGAGCAGGTCACTTAACCCCAATTGCCCTGCCCTCCCTCCAAAAAGCAAAATTAAATAAGATAAAATCTTAGCTTCTACAGGGAGTCTTTCCCTTAATTCTAGTTCCCGCCCCCTCTTAGTCATTTTCTTTTGACGCTGTCTATAGCTTGTTTGTATATATTTGTTTGCTTGTGTTCTCTCCCATTAGATTGCAAGCCTCGGGAGGGCAGGATCTATCTTTTGCCTCTTTTTTGTATCTCTAGCTCTTATCACCGTGCCTGGCATACAGTTGGTGCTTAATAAGTGCTTATTGACCAGACTGACAGATATGATGCTCCATCTCCCACCCCTGTACCTTTGCCCTAGCTGTGCCCCCTTCCTTGGAATGCTCTCTTCTTTTCTGCCCCTTGCTATTTCCTTCATGACTCAGCTCTAGCCCTGTCTTTTGGAGGAGGCTTTTCCTGATACCCCCAGCTGCTAGTACCATCTCATGTTACCTCCGGTGTGTGTATGTGTATTTACTACACAGCGGCCAATAATTATACAAGTATTATGGGTTAGCACAGTACTATTGAAGTGGGCTCACAGTTTATGTAGCTTTCTAAGAGTGGATGTTCCCCAGGGCTGGGAATCAACTCTGGTTAACGATTAACGAGAGAATGAATATTACAATGAGGGACTGGACCTGAACTTGGATTAAGTCATTTGCTTCTTAAGTTCTCCCCAGCTTCAGGCAGTCTATTCAAAGAATTTATGTCCCCCCTCCCAAACCTGAGCAGACCAATAAGTGTTCTGCTATCCTACCTGGTGAGGTCTGAACAAGACAGTCAGTCCAGTCTCATTATGGGCAATGTCCTTTGAGAGACTGAACTTTTAAAATAAGGACTTTAGAAAAATGGGGGGACTTTGGATCTCCTCAGATCATTGGTTATTAACAATCTTTTCTCTCAATTCTTTGCTTTACCACTGAAGGCTTGACAGTGAGAAAATCAGAATGGAAGCCCCCTTAAGTGCTGTTGTTTTCTAGGACTGTGATTTCACAGGTATAGGTAGCCCCTAGTGTGTCCATCTCCACTATAACTCCACTATAACTTACCCTCTTAAGAAAGTTGCCTGGGGCTCAGAGAGGATAAGGCCTGCCCAAAGTCCAGCGCCAGGGGCAGGACACCCCATATTACCTCTTAAGCAGTAGGTACTTCTGAAATTCTTGTTGAATTCAATGGAGCTACCCCTAGCTTCCTTCTCAGCTGCCTCGTGAGGAGTTGAGAAATCAAAAATTTGAACCAATGGCCTTAAAAAAGAAAGCCCACTTTGCAGCAGAACTGAGATCACAATGTCAGACTTGGAAACCCTGGCCTTAGTCCTCCTTTTGTGTAGAGAAAACCCAATTCAGTTAGTAATTGGTTTGCAAGTTTGGTGACTCTCTGGGGAGAGAAACTCATCTTGCTCAACTGGGGAACATTTAAACTTATAATAAAAGTTCATAATTTACCAAAGCTAGTATATAGTGGGGAGGTATTATCAGGAAATAGCTTTACTCTGCTACTAACACAATAGTTACCACTTAGCTCTCGGTGCCAGGGGAACACTGAATAGAAAGTTAGGAATGTTTTCACTACATGAAACACTGGTTTTATTACCCTGAAGTCTGTGTAATAGCCCATGGCCTATTACTGAAATGATGAGTTCACAGATTGAGAAGGCTTTCCAATGACTTTCTAGCTCATTCTGCTCCTGTATCCCCACCCCTACCCCAGTCTCTCAGGCAATATTAGAATCTAGTTCATGTCTCTCAAGACCCCATCCTCTCCAAGCAACTGGGGCTACTAAGGCCCTGATGTAATTCAGGCTTATTAAAAGGCATGTAAAGAATAGGGAAGGAAGGAAGCATTTATTTATGAAGTATCTATACCATGTGCCAGGCACTTTACAAACACCCTCCTGTTTGAGAGCCTGGGAGGCTGCTGTTGTTACGTTCTTTTGGTGATGTCTGACTCTTGGGGTTTTCTTGGCAAAGAGACTAGAACAGTTTGCCATTTCCTTCTCCAGCTCATTTGACGTGTGAGGAAACTGAGGCAAATAGGGTGAAGTGACTTGCTCAGGGACACTTAGCTAGTAAGTATCTGTGGCTGGATTTGAATTCAGGGCTTCTTGACTCCAGGATGCCTGCTGTAACCACTGTGCCACCTAACTGCCTTTATGAAGAGACCTAGGGTGCTATTATTATGGCCATTTTACAGTTGAGGAAACTAAGACAAAGGTCAAGTGACTTACCCAGGGTCACACAGCTAATGAGTACCTGAATCTGGATTCGAACTCGTCTTCCTGACTGCAAACCCAGGCTTCTATTCACCTCATCACCTTGATGCCTCATGGAGATATTTGCAGTATCTTTATACTCTTAACAATAGAATAGTTTTAGTCTAGTTTCTGTTGAGTGTTGCTGCTTCCTCTGTCCTCTGCCAAAATTCCCACACCAAAAAAAAGAACAAATCGCACACCTCACTGCCCCGTAGGTGAGGTCCCAGAAGCAGAAGATCAGTTGAAGACTATTTTGAGTGGCATTTGCATCCCTGCTCTCCTCTGCTTTTCTCTGGAGTCTCGGTCCCTTCCTCCTCCCTGGCATCCACGCAGGCTGCCTTCCTCTGTTGTCTCTCAAATCTTGGCCCTGTTGTTTGATGGCATTCTTCAGCGTATATCCAGATTGCTTCAGCTCCCTGAGGACTTGCCTGGCAGCTGCTGTCCTTCCCATCCATCATGGCTTTCTCTTCCCCAAGAAGTCCCTGTTCCCTGTCTTGTTTTTTGGCTCAAGTGCTCTAGGGTTTTTTCCCTAGTCTGAAAACGGGGGGAGCAAATCCCCTCAGAACTGCTCAAATTCTGTTGGCCCTGAACCTCTCTGAACGTGCTTGTAAATACACCTATATTCTTGTTCATTCAATGGGCAAACCTATCTGAGGCATTCTTTACCCACGAGGCATTTAAAAACTTAGAGCTCATATTCTCAGGGAGCGCATAGGCTAGTGGAATCAACCAATCAACAAACATTACTTAAGCTCTCCTTACATGCCCCGTACAGTGCTAGGTACCAGGACCCAAGTACAAAGAATGACACAATCTCTGCTCCTTGGGAAGTTACACTCTAATGGGGAAGACAAGCACACAGATTAGATATGTGTACAATTAACTAGAGAGGAAGGGAGAACACTAAGCTTAGTTCCAAAGAGAGGTGCTCTGGGAGATCAGAGGAGGGGAGAAGGGCTTCTGGTTTTGAGTGGGAGGTAGAGCTGGAGGATCGATGACTTTATAGTAGAACTTATATTTGATTTCATCTTTCTTTTCTTTATTTTCTTAGACATTGTAATGGATATCAGGTGTATATGTGCATTGTATACATATATACACACATATATCTTTTATAAGGATAAAAGATACATACGTGTATGTGTATACATACATACATATAAATATATGTGTTTGTGTATATATATATATAATAGATATATGCATACATTTATATATGTATATATGAGTGACTTGCCCAGTTTCTGAAGGAGCCATCCCAACACAGAATTCAGAGAAAAAGGAGAAAGAACGAACCAGGAAATAGGCAAAAAGTACCATTCAGCTTGTTGCAGCTTCTTAGAGGTACCGAGGTTATGCTCCCACCTCTTATCAATCCTCCTGGGAACTCATTGTCCACAGTTCAGGGAAGAACAATGAGTCATGGTCAACTGTAAATGACTCTTCTGATCTGAGTCTCACCATCAGGAAAGAATCAGCTGGTGGGTTGGAAATTATGTAAACCTTGGAGGGAAGTGACTACTTCCTCCTATAGTGTGTGGTAAGAAAAGGAAAGCCAGGTAATATGTACTTTAGAATTTAGGAGATCAAATTTCAAAGGTTTCAGACCATAAGTAGGTAGGACCCCATTAAATTTTAGGGTAAAATTCAGCCCAGAAGGGATGGGAAAATATCAAGAATGAAATCCTGAAAACATTAAAAAAAAAAAAAAGACACCAATTCTGATAAGGAAGAAAACAGGAATATCTGAAGAGATTAATTGAAGAGATTAATATATCCATATTAATCTCTTCAGAGAACTGTACAGAGAACTCATCAACTAATATCGATTTTTTAAAAGACATGTATAGAAGATGGAAGCAAGGCAGATAACAATAATATAATAATATATTAATTATAATATATTATAATATAACAATAATATATTAATTATAATATATTATAATATAACAATAATATAATCCGTAGCTCTTGCTATGTGCCAGGCACTGTGCTAAGCACTTTGTATTTATTATATTATTTGATTAACAAAATACAAAATTTTGCTATGGGCCTGTAAGAGAAGCACCAGGAGCTGCCTTTGACAATGGAAGCTAAAAACAACCGAAAGAATGGGCTTTTATTTTAGTTATACAGGGAAAAGGATAAAAGAAGAATTGTATCATTGTTTGGTGTGGATGGAAAAATGTTAACTTAAGATAGAAAAAGGAAAAACTGCTTAATTTTTATTCTTTTTGTTTCTTTGCCAAGGGGAATGTACTTTGGATTGAAAAAGATAGAGCAAAAATAGCAAATAGATATTCCTAGTGATAACCAGCACAAGGAAGAAGATGGTCAAGCCACATGGACCAGATGAACTACGTTCTTATGTACTCAAAGAACGATAGATATGACTGCTAAGCAACTGTCCATGGTATTTGGAAGATCATGGAAAATAGAAGAAATACTGAGGACTTGAGCCAGAGTAAATGTCCTGGTTTTCAAAAAAGGAAGGAAAATGGACCCTGCCAATTACACAGCTCATTGAGTTTGTCTTTGATTCCTGTCAAAATTCAAGAACATTGTTTAAATGGTGATTAGTGAGTATAGGAATATGAAATAGCCATTATAAAGAGTCAGGGGGGCTTTCTCAAGAACAGATCATATCACACTCAATAATGAAAGACTAAAAAGGAAATAAGACCCATTTTATTTCCTTTTTTTTTTGATAGGGTTACTAGATCAAAAGCATGCTTTGTAGTTATCTTTTACTAAGATTACAACAAAGCATTTTACAAAAATCATTATTTTCTTCTGAACAAGATGGGTAGATGTGGGCTAGATGCTAGTATAGTTAGGCGGATTCAGAACCACTTGACTGGCTTGACCCAAAGAGTAATCAGCAATAGTTTGACATCAACTTGGAAGAAGGTCTTCAGTGGAGTACCCTAGGAATCTGTATTTGGTTTTGTGTTACTTACTATTTTTATTAATGACTTCTATAAAGGTATAGAGGGTATCATTCTCAGATAGCACAAGCTAAATGGTATAGTTTGCACCCTGGATCACAGAACCAAGATCTAAAAGGATCTTGCCAGGTTAGATCATTGGGCATAATTGAATAAGATTAAATTTAATACAATCTCTATTATGCAAAGCCCTATACTAGGTTTAAAAAAAATGATTTCACAAGTACTAAATGATATAGACAGCAGTTTGTTTGAAAAAAGACCTGTGGTTTTTAGTGAGTCAGTGTATGTGCTGTGGCAGCCAGATAGAAAAGCTAATATAAGCCAAGGCTACATTGAAAGACATACCTTCTAAGAATTTCAGGGATGAGGAGGTGATCATTCTATTGTATTCCTCATGCATAGTTCTGGGCACCATGTTTTAGGAAGGAAAAGATAAGATGGAAAATGTCCAGAGGAGAGCAGCCAGAAGTGAGAAGATCCCCTAAGTCTATGCTCTGGATAATTTGAAGGAAGAGGAGATTATTAGGTAGGAAAAGACTCAGGAGAGAAATGATAACTGTCTTCAGGGATTTGAAAAGTGATCATGTGGTAAAAGAAGTTGGCTTGCTCTGTTTGACACCAGAGGACAGCGCTAGGAACAGTGGGTGAAAGATGTAAAATTTGGGCTTGATCTAAGCAGAAACTTCCTGGCAATTAGTTATTCAAAAGTGGCATGGGCTGACTTGGGAGGTAGTGGGTCCTCCCCTATAGGAGGTCTTCAAGCAAAGACTGGTTGACTATCTTGGGGGTATGTTGTATTGGGGATTCTTTTTTTTTTTGGAGGTGGGAAGGCAAGGCATTTGGGGTTAAGTGATTTGCCCAAGGTCACAGAGCTAGTAAGTGTGTCAAGTGTCTGAGGCCAGATTTGAACTTAGGTCCTTCTGACTCCAGGGCTGGTGCTCTATTCACTACATCACCTAGCTGCCTCAGGGATTCTTTTTCAATTACTGAGATCCCTTCTAACTCTCAAGATTCCATGATTCCGTGAAGGCACTGAAGAAAGGGCACCATTAACCACGTGACTCAGCAAGCATAGTCAGCTCAGGCTTCCTGAGTTCTAACCCTCAACATCAGGGGAAAAGAGGTAAATCGATCAAAGGGAAAATATCTCGTTATGTGACACATTATAAAATCATTTTATATTTTACCTCTTTCCCCCTAAAGTTCTTCATCCACAAAATGGGCGTAACAGGAGAAATTTCTATTATAGATGATATGTTTTACAAATATAAGCACTGAAAAAATGATGGAGAAATTTTTTGGGAAAGGGACAAGTTTCATAGTCTCCAGAGCAGATTCTCTGGCTTCTGCTTTCAGGCAACACAGTACCATTTTCACTTCTCAAATTATGGCCTGTGTGGCTCCAGCCTATCCACAACCCAATAACCCATAATTTGGCCAGAAGCTAAAACAAAAATAGCACCTCTTTGGGCCTGGAATGGAAATATGGCTCTCATTTCTAAACCAGGGATACATTCTGTATCAGGCAGATGACCTATGGGCTTCATCTAAGGGCCTGCCATAGATGGTGGGGAAGGAAGACTTTTCATATTTCAATCCACCTTAAAATGGGACATGTTCAATTTATTTTTAAAAGCTAGTATTAAACATATGTCACATCTAAATGGCAAACAGCTGTTAGCTTTCATGTTCTTCCTCAGATGGGCCTCCTGCTGATGTTATAGGCAATATGACCATGTGACCACAACTCTGTGTGTGTGTGTGTGTGTGTGTGTGTGTGTGTGTGTGTGCTACAGGAAAAGGAAACAGTACCTCTATTTTGAGTAAACCTCAAGTCTGGAGGCGCTTACTCATCGTGTTATCAATAGAAATACTTAAAACACCTCAAAATATTGACAATTGGGGAATTTCTAGATAAGATGTGGAAATGAATCTGGGACAGGAGCAGAGGATAAACTTTATAGATGATAACACTCTGATGGCAGAAAGTGAAGAGGAATTAAGAATTCTCTTGGTGAGGCTGAAAGAGGAGAACGTAAAAGCTGGCTTGAAACTTAACATCAAAAAAACTAAGATCTTGGCAACTGGTCCCCTTATTTCCTGGCAAACAGAGGGAGAAGAAATGAAAGCAGTGTTAAATTTTATATTCTTGGGCTTAAAGATCACTATAAACAGTAACTATAGAATATATATGGAAGGAGAACTATGGCAAATCTATACAAAAAACAGAGACAACACCTTGTTGACAAATGTCTGAATAGTCAAAGCTATGGTTTTTCTAGTAGCAGTGCATGGCTGTGACTATAAGCAAAGCTGAGCACCTCAGAGTCAAAGCTTTCAAATTATGGTGCCAGAGAAGACTTTCGAGAGTCCCTTGGACAGCACAGAGGACAGCAAGGAGTACTTAAAGAAATTAATTCAGACTATTCACTAGAAAATCAAATATTAAAGCTGAAGTTTAAATACTTTAGCCACATAATGAGAAGACAGGACTCATGGGAAAAGACACTGATATTGGGAAAGATTGAAGGAAAAAGGAAAAAAGGATGACAGAGGATGAGATGGATACATGGTGTCATGGAAACAACAAACATGAGCTTGGATAGACTTTGGGAGATAGTGGAAGATAGAAGGGCCTGGCACATTATGGGTCCATGGGGTCAGGAAGAGTCAGACACGACTGAATCACCAAACAACAGCAGCATGATCCTCGTCATTCTTCTCTTGGCTTCCTAGAACTTATCAACGTCCGTCCTAAAATATGGCTAGCAACTCTGAAGAACAAAGGAAGATACGTACATAAACATGTATATGTGTATGTGTATACACACATATGGTTTACACAGTTTTAGGGCAGTGTGTCAAAAGGAGCCTATCAGGTACAGCTGCTCAGCTACTTTCCTTATTCAGAATATTGAGTAATAGGGTTAGGATGTCAGTGGATTTGGGAATATGGGGAGTATGTCTTAATTTGGTGCTAACCTTGATGTAGCCCAAATTCACTTCCGTTCCAAGGAAAGGTATTTACCAGGAGTCAATCTCATCAAATCATTTTGGTGGACTGGAGGTGGCATCATCAACATGTCTAGATAGACAGACATTGTGTTTGAATGGAAAGAATGTTGGATTTGGAGTCATAGGTCATTGTTCAGTCATTTTAGTCATGTTCAATCCTACAGGGTTTTCTTGGCAAAGATTCTGGAGGGCTTTGCCATTTCTTTCTCTAGCTCATTTTACAGATGAGGAAACTGAGGCAAACAGGGTTAAGTGATTTGCCTAGGGTCACACAAGTTTAAAAATGTCTTGAAGCCAGGTTTGAACTCAGGAAGATGAGTCTTACCAACTCCAGGCCCTGTGCTCTATCCACTGTACCACTGACTGTGCCCTAGGTGGGGGCCAGAGGTCTGAAATAGTGGAGGCTTCCCTTTGAGATGTAATCATTCTAAGATCCTAACTGAAAACAGAATCATCATAGATGCAGAAACTCAGAGTTAGAAGAGACCTCTGATATCATCTAGTCCAACCTCTAAGCATATCATGAACCCCACCTACAATATTCCCATCAGATCTCTGCTTGAAGACTTTTAATAGGAGGGTTCTTGACCTGGGACCCACAAATATTTTTTTGTTTTTATTTTTAGGTGGCTAGGTGGCACAGTGGCTAGGTCTGGAGTCAGAAAGACCTAAATTCAAATCTCATCTCAGATACTTACTAGCTGTGTGACTCTGGAAAAGTTACTTAACCCTGTTTGCCTCAGTTTCCTCATATATTAAGCAAGCTAGAGAAAGAAATGCTAAGCCACTCCACTATTTTTGCTAAGAAAATCCCAAATGGGGTCACAAAGAGTCAGACTGTAGCGACGGAACAATGAAAGGATTCTTGATCTGGGGTGCATAAATTTGTTTTTTTCTTAAACTTTAATAACTATATTTCACTAGCAATTGTGATCAATTTTTAATCAACATCAGATTTAATAACTATATAATGGGCTTCCTCAGCAATCCTATGTATTTTATTTTATGCATTTGCCAACATTCTTCTGTGAAGGGGCCCATGACACAAAAAAAGTTTAAGAACCCCTACTCTAATGGATAAGGGATTCATCACTTAGCAAGACAATACATTCTACTTTTGAGTGGATCTAATTGTTTGGAAGTTTATAACCCTCTATTGAGCTCCTTTGTGACTTCTACCCATTCATCTTCTTTCTATTCTCTGAGTACGAATGGAACAAGTCTTACATCTCTCCCAAAAGAGAACATGTCCCTCCTAAATCTGTCCCCTAGGATAAACATCATGAGTTCCTTTAAATGAGGCTCACACGGGCATGGTTCTCTGTCTCCAAATGGCCCAGTTTTATAGCTCTTGCTGAAAGTCTTATAGAAGAGAAATTCCTGTGGGAGAATGAGGCATCACCTAAAATATCATTTGCCAATAACACAATTTACCACTACAAAGAGAATGTTACCCTGAAACAACAGACCTTTAGACCCAGGACTCCATTTAATCGACCCTTCAAGCATGCAAATTGGGCTGTGCCCACTAATTAGCTACAGTCAATAGAGACACAGCTTGAACAGCCCTCCGAATCAAGGATGCGGAGGTAGGGATTCGAGCAATCTGAAATCCGTATGGCTGTAGCCCCAGATGGAATTGTGTTTCTCATTTGTTGCTGTTTCATTGGAAGTAGATAGAACTGAGGGCTCTCTTGACCAGTGCTGGATATTTATCCAACTCTTTTAATATGATCAACCTCCTTTCCAGAGCTGCTGATCACAATAATTGCAAAGCTGTTGCGTTTTGTTTTTAAATATAAATTATACTGGGATTATAGATGTGGCTGCTGTTACTCTTCCGATTCTCTTTAGTATGTAGCTAGTAGTTTGGCGGATAAGCAGTACATAAGCAGTTTCTCCCTCCAAAACCCAAACTGTTGAGCTATAATTATAAATTATAATTATCATAATTCTGGACTTCTTTGGAACTTTCCATCATGCCTTCCTTTCCCAGGAAACTCATCATTGGGCAATCTCATTCTGTTGCAAGATTGAATCTGCCCGATCCTCATATCTCATCAGTAGCCTTTGTCCCTCTGATTGGACCCTTTGACTAGAGGGCAGGACCGTGAGGTTCAGCTTCATTTAAAGAGAGAGTCCAGCACAGCTCTACCCTCCCTCCCCCCCCATTTCCACTGCTTCTGGAACTCTCTTATGCACCTTCTTCCTGACCCAGCAGCTTCCTTCTGTGTGTTGTATCCCCCAATTAGATTGCAAGCAAGGATGCTCTCAAGGTCTCTCTGAAGACCACTGGAATTGGTTGTGCAACATAGGAGACACTGGCACAGGACTGCCCAGCATGGCATGCCCACATCAAAGAAGACACTGGGTTCCATGAGCAAAACAGAATCGTAGTAATGCAAAAGTAAGATGAGATGTGCAAATTTAAAGACATCTCCACTTCAGATGTCCATATGGACTTTTTGTGCCTGACCTGTGGTAAAATCTTCTCAGCTTATATTGATCTGAGCAGCCACAGTCAAACACACTCTACCTTGGTCCCAACATAGCGATGTCATTTTGGTCCTGTCCGAGAACAAAGAACAACAACCAACCACCTTCCTTGTCCTTCAGCAGTTCCTTTTCTGTGTTAGCTCTCTCCATTTGCAGGGGCAAATAAAAACAAAGATTGAGTTTCTTTTCCACAACTTGGGTCTAACTAAACTGACTCTGATTCATCTCGTGGGTGTGTTATTGTTCAGTTGTTTCAGTCCTGTCTGACTCTTCGTGACCCCATTTGGGGTTTTCTGGGCAAAGATACTGGAGTGCTTTGCCATTTCCTTCTCTAGCTCATTTGACATGGCAGGGGGAGTGGGGTAAAGAAGAGCAGGAAGAAAGTAGGGAAGGGGGAAGTGACTTACCCAGGATCATACAGCTAGTAAGTGTCTGAGGGCAGATTTGAACTCAGGTCTTCCTGAACCCAGGCTTGGCACCACCTGGTTGCTCCTTGTTCATAGTAAGTGGATAATAAATATTTGTTTAAATGAATTGAAGATCACAGGAGACAAAATTCAACAAAGAAGCTAGTAATAAGACCCTTGGTCTCAGATGTCTTTTAGTAAATGCTCCAAGTATAGCAAGCAAGCAAGCAACAAGTATTTACTAAGAGATTTTTCTGAGCTGAGCACTAGAGATGCAATATAAGCAAAAAAGAAAGTCTCAGCCTTCAAGGAGCCTACATTCTAATGGGGTGAAGATCATACACAGAAGAAAGATGAGAGAGAGGGAGAAGGGGGGAGGTTGATGTGGGGTCTGGATGATGGTGGCTGGGAAGGTGGTTTAATCTTCAGCTAGGAGGGAAAATGAAGCATGGGTTTGGGCCCATCCCCAAAATGGAGTCCGGAGAAGAAACTCACTAATGGGAGAAGGTGGGAGGAATGACAGAGGGAAAGTTTCAGGGCGAGAAGGCAACTGAGTCATGGTGACTAAGTCCTGAGGATTTGGTTAACAAACAAGGTAAACAGATCTCCTAAGACAAGAAGACAAATTTGACCTCACCAGTACTACTGAGACTCAGTGGCATGAGGCCTACAATTCATATGTGACTCTAGAAAGATTATATGCCTTATTCAAAATAATAACAAATGCTGACTTTCACATAGCATTTTAAGGTTTGCAAAGCCCTTTACAAACATCTCATTTATCTTCAAATAACCCTGAGAGGTAGTATTGTTTTCCTTGTTTTACAGATGAGGAAACTGAGGCAGGCAGAGGTTAAATGATTGCTCCAGGGTCCCACAGGTAGTAAGTGTCACAGTCAAGATTTGAACTGTGCTCTTCCTGCCTCCAGGCAGAACACTCTAAGCACTTCTACCTCCTAGCTGTTTGTTTCAAAAGAAACTGGATCGGTAAAACAGTAGTAGAATATTTTACAATAAGAAACTATAATCATGAGAGGAAATCTAAGAAACGGAAGAGTGGAGAGTATTTGGGTGAAGACCACCAAAAGCAGAAGCAAGAGATTTTATCATCCATCTATATCTTACAGGCCACCTTGTCAGAATCAGCAAATAGATGAGGAATTCTGGAAAGAGTTAACAAGTTTGGCATAAAGACATGATATATAGAGACAACAGACTTCAATTATCTGGACATCTGCTGGATCTCCCTCCCCTGCTTTTTCCCATTCAATTTCTCCTTTTCTCTCTTTTATCCCCCTCCCCCACCTCAAAGCAGATCAGCTGACTATTTCTTGACTCACCTTAATTATAATTTCATCCTTCAAAATATGGAGGGATCAACTAGGGATAATTTTATTTTGGACTTAGTTCTGATCAACAAGGAGGTATTGTTTCCTGGGATGGAAGCCATGGGAACCCTGGGAAGAGGTTACCTTTCCATCTTATAATCTGTGACAAATAAAGACAGAAAAATTGAAGATAATATGACTTGAAGATATCACCACATGATAATGACATTCTAGGTCAAGAATAGACCTTCATAGTTCAAATGATCTTATTTCACTGCCTTCCGCATCCATATCTGTACCTGTTTCCAGAATGGGGGAGCCTTCCATCTACTCCATGGCTTGATATTTCTCATCCTTTGAAGACAATGTCTCTCTTGCTCACAGGGAAGTGTTACGAATCCTCAACCCCTGGGGATCATGAATCCTAGCTCCAATGATACTATGGGAGGTATAGGAATTCCTTGTAATCCTAGAGCCAGTGGCAGAACTCATGGAGAGCTCTGTGAGGAGGGGGGGAAAAAGAGGGTGTGGTAGGGCGTTTCAAAATTGAAAAGAAGTTGCAGAGATTAAGGTTGCTTCCTAAAGTGGAAGGACTTTGGGTCCGGTTTTCCCAAGTGCAAGAACCTACATGCATGTATGGTTCTAGATCCAGGATTATAAAGCAGGAGCTGGAAGAGAGCCCAAAGTCCATCTAGATGAGGAAATGAGGCTCCGGAAGGCTGCCATCCCCGCCACAAAGCAAGTATCACAGGCAGAATTTGGACCCAGCTTCTCCAACTCCAAGTCAGTCCTCTGCAGCTTCCCTTAAAACACGGCAGTTTCAGGATGAAAATAACGGCTTCAGTGACGATCAGATCCACCTCCCCTGGTAATCAGGTAGTGATCATCTATCCGCCTCCCTTACATTCACACTTAAGCCTGCCTGGACGTATGGTTATGTCCTAGATCAGTGTTGGCGGGCAAGCTGGCAGGGACACAGGGGCATTACACCCCTTAATTAGGGTTCCCTCGCAACAGATTCCTTTCTTCCCTAGCCGCTCTCGCGGAGATGGTAACGGAGGAGGATTGTTTTGTGGGGTGTTACTCATAAGTTCTCTGCCCTTCTGCCAACATCATCACTTCCAGCTGGAGAGATGGGGGGGGGGGGGTGAGGAGGAGGAGAAGGAGGATGCAACCTGGGCAGATTCTGCCTGGAGCAAATTGCCTGCCGGGAACTCCGCCTCCCCTCGTGGTTGACAGCTCAGCTGGTGCGGAGCAACTCCTGCCAGCCAGTCATGTCTCAGCCTGGGAGTGTGTGTATGTGTGTGTGTGTGAGTGTGTGCGCGCGGACGAGTGTGCGCAAGGACGCAGCATTCATCCCCAGCTCCCCAAACAGCTCCCGTCTCCGCTCCTCTCTCTCTGCACCCTTTCTAAAGTAAAGCTTCCTGCCGAGAACAGTCCCTCCCTTGTGCATGCCATGCAGTTAGAGACTGGCCACGTCGAATCGGTTTTTTGAACCAACAGAGAACAGGGACTTTTCTTTGGCGGGGCCGAAGGAGCTGGGCTAGTAGAGGCTCCTGCCTTTAGCTCCCGAAATACGTGGGTAATCCTTCTCCTCTTCTTCCTCGGCTGCTTCGTCTCTCCAATGAGAAGCGACTCACTGAGGACGAGAGGAAAGGGGCTGAAAGATGGAGCAGATGTGGACGAGGTAAGTGAGCTGCCCCTGTCTCTTCTGAGCTCCCTCACTTTGTGCCTAGATTCTCCCATCCTTTCAAAAGGGCTCCTCTCTCCAAGCCTCGTCTCCTGGAGCTCACCTTTCTGCCCCTTGTCTTACCACTTTCTTCTTTCCTTTTCCTCGTCTTGCCTGTCAGTTTGGGGCATGTACACAATAATCTTACGTCTTCCCTCTGTATTATGTATTTCCTCTCCTGTTGGTGCTCTGACATTCCCAGCCCCAAAGTTAAAAATATCCATCCATCTTTGCCTTGAAGTTTACATAAAGCTGTGTTTTTCATCCAGGTTATGCTTATGAAGAAATTTTCCCTGAAGATGCCGAGTAGTTATGAGTTTCTATATAGGCATAGCTTTTGATGACAATTTTGCCTCTTCCCCCTTCCCTACTTTCTTCCTACTCTCCTTACCC
This sequence comes from Pseudochirops corinnae, assembly GCA_028646515.1. NCBI lineage: Eukaryota > Metazoa > Chordata > Mammalia > Diprotodontia > Pseudocheiridae > Pseudochirops > Pseudochirops corinnae. The sequence continues at coordinate 39,087,235 of CM053586.1, read as the reverse complement.
CACCCCCCCTGCCATGAGCAGACATTAAGGCAGATGGCTTCCCGAATGGTACCCTGCTCTTTCATCCCCAGGAGCTGGTCTAGCTCTAGTGATTCTTTGGCAACGAGAGAGACTGGGATGAGGGAGACAGAAACCTGTATCATCCCGTCAGGATTTGGGGAGCAATCAGAGTAGTCTGGTTTCTCCCCTAGCTCTAGCCCCAATCATCAGAAGACTTTGAGAGAGTAATTTAATTCAGAAGATGCCCCAGGAAATGATTTCTTATCCTTTCATCCATTCTACAGATCCCTCAGAAAACCGTGGAAATTCGTGCTTGACTCTCCTACCCATACCTAAAACCCAGGTGCTTTCCTGTTTCTTATTTCTTGCCGGTCCCTTCTATGGAATCAGTTCCTTGGGACTTTAAAGACGGGAGGACAAGAAAGATATTAAGTGTTCAATTCAATGGCTATACGTAAAGGACTTGCTATGCATATGGCACAGTAATGGATACCGGGATACCAGGAATGGAGAAACTATTCTTGCCCTTAAGAAACTTTCGTTTTATTGGCTCAGGCAGCAGAATAAAAGAAGGAAGAGACTGCCTTCCTTTTTGTAGTCTTCCCCTGATTCTTTTGCTTTTTAAGCACCTTCGCTTAACTTTCACAGTCTGGCCCCAACCTACATTTCCAATCTTATTTACATTACCTTGCTTGCCATACTCTGTGATTTAGCTAGATTGACCTCCTTGCTGTTTCTTGAATAGGATAGCCCATTTCCTGACTCAATCTCTTTTCCGTGACTTTCTCTCCTGCCTGGAATGTACTTTATCTTCATCTCTGACTTTTAGAATCTCTTCTTTCCTTCGAAATTCAGCTCTAACACGACCTTCTATATGAAAGCTCTTCTGAACCTTGCACCCTCCTCCAGCTACTAGTACTCCACCACTTCACCTGGTGAAATTTTATATAGATTTTATGTATGCTTTTTTAGGTACATGTTGTCTCTATTTGTCTCCCTTATGATAAAATGTGAGCTAGGAGAGTTTCAGTTTTTTCTTTGTATCTATGATGCCTAACGTGTTGCTCCTATACACAGAAGGCTTGATAAATGTTTATTGGTCAATTTCCCCATCAGATGTGCCAAACACATGGCCTTTATCTAGAGCCAGCAACACTTCTCAGTGTAACCCAAACCAGATTAAAATGTAATTGGGAAATGTTTAACAAAATAAATAAAAATGCAGTAAGACTTAGGTAATGTTACATTTTAAAGCTAAGTCAATATACTGCCTTCTGGGATCCTTATGTATGAATAAATGGCCTCTTTGAACTATTCGATAGTGCCCTAGATAACTGATACCTTAGATTGTTGAGGGTGAGCAAGGGGAGTGATTCTGATGCCCATATTTAGGGATATAGCCTTGTTCAAGCTCCTTAGAGCTGCTCTGTTTCATTCTAGAGTGGGGCAACCCTAGACATCTTGTTCCTGGGACAGGAGGTGAACCGAAGCTAGGTTGTTCCACTGTTCTGGACTCACACCAGCTTTGTGGACATGATGCTAATTACTTGTCTGAGTTCTTGAGATCCAGCTTCATCTCTATCCTACAGGAGACAACAACTAATCTTTGACGTAGACAGGTTGCCTGTGGCAAGCTCCCAGGCTTGGTGCTGGTAACATTCTTCCTATACGTATACTAGGCTAGTAAAAAGCTAGTAACAGTAGATGCCTCTGGCTGAAATGCTGTTAGATTAGCATCCTGGTCTAAGCATACCACGTGGGAAGAGGGCTCTTTCAAATGTGGTGTTAAGACAGAGCCCTCCCCCCCCCCAAAAAAGGTCTGATATTAATTTTAACAGCCTTACAACCACTACAACCAGCTTGTAACTTTGCCTGTTAAGCAGATACAATCCTAATGCTTCTCTGAATTTCCAGTGCCCTCCCTCTGGATCCAGCAGCTCCCAGCACCTTTCCCTAAACTACTGAGTGATATCAGATAGCTGTTAATAGCCCGAAAGAAATGGGGCAGTTACTTCAGGTTATTATTCATAATTCCCTTCCCCTTTTGGGTGGAAACTCTGTGCTCCTAAATCAGCAGAAAAGCTGAAGAGAAATCCAGCTGGTGACAAATCCTTTGTTTATTTAAAATTTGTCCCAGTCAAATGACTCTGAAACACTATGGAGAGATGTTGCTGGTTAAGGTGCAGTGAGCAAAAATTTTTAAATTTGTCCCATTTTTTCAATCTGTCACTTCAAAATACATAAAAATGAGTCAAGTTTCTGTGTTGCTGCTTTAAGAATTGGTGGGAGGAAGGAGAAGGGAGGGTGAGTATGTCCTCGGTGGAATTACAGATTTAGTGCCTGAAGGGATCTCTATCTAGGGATTTTTAATCTTTTTTGTTTCATGGACCCCTTTTGGGAATCTAGTGATGCCAGTAGACACCTTCTCAAAATGTTTTTAAATACATAAAATACATAGGATCTCAAAGAAAACCAATTATACTGACCATTATCAAAATATTTTTTTAAATTCATAGTTCAAGATTAAAAACTCCCAATCTAGTCTAATCTCTTGGTTTTATAGATGGAGAAACTGAGGCTCAGTTTGTCTTAAGAGCTTTGTTGAGACTAATAACTTGTGTGACCTCCATCTCACCTCTTTTGGACTCAGTTTCCTTATCTATTGAAAGGAGGAGGGGAATTGGACTAGAAAATTTCTGAGGTTCATTCCAGCTCCAAAATAATGACTCAATATTCAAGTCTAAGGTAATACAGGTAGTGAATACTTAAGGCAGGATTTGAACCTAACCCTGGGGGTCCAAATCCAGCATTTCTCTGCTTTCTTTTCTCCTTACTGTGGCCCAGCCTTCAGTGAGACAAAAAGCACACTTACTATACTTAGATTACATTCCACAGATATCCATTGGGAGTATATTTGTCTTTAACCTCTCCTAAATTTAACCTCTTCTAAATTAAGCTACTAACCTAAGAGAATCTTGCATTTTTCACTGGCTGCTCTTGGGTTACGGGGCTGTGGTTAGAACTCAGTTATTAATACAAGGTGGTAGAAGGTGTCTGTAAACAAGGACAGTGAATAAAGAAGGAAATTATTCAGATTTATCATAGAACTGGGAAGAGACTTCAGAGGCCATCCAGTCTAGCCCCCTCATTTTACAAATGAAGAAACAGAGGCCCAGGGAGGTGAATGACTTAACCAAGGTCACACAGTAAATATCAGAAGTGGAATTTGAACCCAGATCCTCTGACTCCAGAGCCAGCATTCTTTCCCTGATACCCCGGAGTTCATCACACTTTTACTCCTGTTGCTTTTCCTTAATGTGTGATATATATGGTTGCTGGCATTTTTGTTTTTCTGTTTCTACAAAAAGCAGCTTCATAAGCCTCCATGGATAGATGAATTTAACAGTACTCTTAGGGGCAGACTTGCTATTATGAAGGTGTCCTGAACCTGGACCTATAATTGTGATCTATTATTGTGTAAATGACTCTTTAGCCTTTCTCTAACACCACATATGAGTCAAATATGTATGAAATACTGTAATGGCTTTTGCCTGATGAAATTTAATTCAGTAAGCAATTATTAAGAGCCTACTATGTGCCAGGCATTGTGCTAAGCACTAGGGATACAAAAAGAGGCAAAAAACCGCCCCTGCCCTCATGGAGATTACACTCTAATGGGAGAGACAACATGCAAGCAAATATATGCAAAGCAAGCTACAAAGAATAAATAGAAAATAATTAATGGAAGGAAGACACTGTAATTAAGCGGGGTTGGGAAAGGCTTCCTGTAAGGAGGCTGGATTTTAGTTGGGATTAAAGGAGGCCAAAGGTCAGCAGTCAGAGTGGAGGAGTGAGAGCATTCGAGGCATGGGGCACGGCCTTCTAGGAACTGGTTCTCCCCTTTGCAGCCGGGAAGGAATATGATCCCTCTGCTTTTTCTCTTTATTTTCCATAGATTTAGGCTCCTATGTGTGCACAAGGACTAAACCCCTCCTTTCCATGTTCTCTGAAACTCTAAGACCCTCCTAGTCTTCACTTCACTTCTCATGTATTAGGCCAGTTTGGACTTCTGTTATGGAGCAGCTAGGTGATGCAGTGACTGCTGGGCCTCAAGTCAGAAAGACCCAAGTTAAAATTTAGCCTCAAATGGCATTAACTAGCTGGGTGACCCTGGACAAGTCACTTAACCCTGTTTGCCTCAGTTTCCTCATCTGTAAAATGAGCTGGAGAAGGAAATGACAATCCACTCCAGTATCTTTGCCAAGAAAACCCCAAATGGGGTCACCCAGAGTCAGACACAAGTGAACAACAACTGAACAACAAAAGACTTCTGTTTCTCCTTCATCATCCAGCTGAGGCTGGGCCCAGAATGGGAGTGGAGGGAAGGGTGGATAGTAGGAAGAGCTGTTTTGATCACTGGTGTGAGTAGCCACTTTGCTTCAACACAGGGCAGTTTTCCTGGAGTGAATGAGTGAGTGAATTTCCAGATGGGACTGGCCACAGAAAAAATTGCAAAGGAAAAAAAGTTATTCTTCAGAAGAACATGCCAGTTGTCAAGAATAGAGCATTCAAACCCAGATCCTTGGACACATATATACGGACACAGTGCTCTCTCTTTTCTGCTCCAAATTCAGGGCTTGCTGCTCAATTCTCTTTCCTCAGCTGATTGTTTTTTAAAAAATAATTAATTTATTTCATTCTGAAGCTAATTAAGAAATCAATTCATAAATAAAACAAGCATTTCCATAACATAGTGGAATAGAAAAAAAGATGATTGCACATGAAACTGCAAATCTATTATATACAACTTGCTATTCCTTTTAAATATATAATAAATTTATCATATAACTTTCTTTTTCTTTCCTTTTTTCCTCCTCCCCTGTGGTTACCATTAAACATAAATATATATATATATATATATGTACATATGTATACATATACACACACATATGTGTATGTATACTCGTAAAGTCATTCTATACATACATTCATATTTATCAGTTATTTCTCTGGATTCAGATACATCTTCCTTCATTGGACCTTTGTAATTAATTTGAGTATTTATAATAGTCAAAATGCTCTTAGAGATTTCTTCTACCCTTACTCCCCACCCCTAAGGCTGAATTCTGTGGGGTCCCCAGATGTGCTGTTATATCCATAGGATCAGAGATACAGAGCACAAGGGTACCTCAGAAGTCATCTAATTTAAACCTTCACTTTACAGTTGAGGAAACTTGGACCTAAAGAGGTTAAATGATTTGTCCAAGATCATGTAGTGTTAGTGCAGGGATTTGAACCCAAGTCCTCTTACTCCAGAGGTAGAACTCTTTCCCCTGGATGATGTTCCTGCTGTGCTGCTCTCTCTGTTACGTTGTCTTATGCTCGCTCTCTCTCTCTCTCTCTCTTTCTCTTTCTCCCTCCCTCCCTCCCTTCCTCCCTCCATCTCTGTCTCTATCTCTCACACACAGATACACACACAGACACACACACATACACACAGCCCCTAAATGAAATTTATTACCTTTTTTAAAAACAAAGTTCTAATCTGGATTTTTAAACACTTAAGAAGATGGTTTCTGATAAAAACTCAATACAAGCAAAGTCAGAGGAAATCCAGGTCAGTGAATCTAGAGACATGGTGAGTTCAGGGTTTTGATCTGCCACTAGCTAGTTAGTTATGTGATCTTGGGCAAGTCTCTGGGCCTCAATTTCCTAAAGATGGGAGGTTAGAGCTAGAAGGAACCTTGGCGATCATCTGCTCTACCATTTTAGGGTGCTAAAAGAGACTGCTACTGACCTGAGGTGAGAGGACCCATGTTCAAATTTCAGTTTCACTACTGGCTGTCCTTCTAGTTTTACTGTATCTCAGTTTCCTCATCTGTCAAATGAAAGCTCTTCTTCCAGCTCTAAATATATGGACTTAGGAACTTTTGGGGGAGGAGCAGTTGGGGTTAAGTGACTTGCCCAAAGTCACACAGCTAGTATTTGTCTGAGGCCAGATCTGAACTCAGATTCTCTTAACTCTAGGGTTAGTCCACTACACCACCCACCTGCCCTGAGTTTATGAGCTTAATAGGATTGTTGTGAAGAAAATATTTTGTAATTCTTAAAAGAGCCATTTAATCCTCATTTGTTGGATGAATGTTGAACTGAGTCACGACCCTAACTATATTTATAGATTTTTAAAACATAATTGAGTAAAGCTCATAATAACAATCATCATCATCATCATCTTCATCATTTTGCTTTGAATAGCACATGCAAACCTGTGATTTGTGTGAAATTAACATTGTAACCTGACTGTGCCAGGTGGGAATACAATGTTTCATTCATAGAAGTCATCGAATCTGAGATCTCAAAGGGACTTATGTGGTCCTCTAGTTCTGCTTATACCTAAATAGAAGCATGCGTGCGTGTGTGTGTGTGTGTGTATGTGCATGCGTGCTCGTGTGCACCTTTTTTTTTTTTTTTTTGGAGACTATTCCCTCTTTGTTGCCCAGGCTAGAAGTTTAGTGGCCCCTCATGGGCTTGACCCCAGTGCTGATCAGACACTGACTCACTCTGTTTCAGACCTGGGGTGCTTTACCCCTCTTTAGGCATCCCAGTCGTGCCCTGCTCCAAGGGATCATCATCTCAATGCCAGACTCCCAAACAGCTTTAGCCTTCCTGCAGCTCAAAACTCTCCAACTCAAGTGTTCTGTTAACTCTGCCTCCTAGAAAATTACAAGCAATGTGCCACCATGCCTGGTCAGAAATCTTTGCTATAATATTCTTGACAAGTAATTATTTTATCGAGCCTCTACTTGAAGACCTGTGGGGATGGGGAACCTACTACCTCCCAAAGCCTTTCATTCTACTTTCAAATAGCTCTAATTGTTAGGAAGTTAATTATATGGAGTGAAATTTAGCTCTCTGCAACTCCCACGCAACTAGGTGGCACAGTGGATAGAGTGCTAGGCTTGGAATTGGGAAGATTCATCTTCCTAGGTTGAAATCTGGTCTCAGATATTTATAATCTGTGTGACCTTAGGCAAGTCACTTAACTCTGCCTCAGTTCCTTCATCTGTAAAATGAGCTAGTGAAGGAAATGGCAACTTACCCCAGTATCTTTGCCAGGAAAACCTCAAATGTGATCATGAAGTCAGAGATGACTGAAAAACAATTGGAACTCCCATACATTATACAAAATTGTATAGTAGTTGTTGTAGTATCTTGGAATAGACAGGACCATAGACCATAGAAGCCACTCAATCCAACCTATACGTGAAAAGGAATCCCTAGATAGGATTCTCCAAAAGTGGCCATCCAGTTGCCTCTAATGAAGTGGAACCTTGATCCACTGGGTAGACTTCCACTTTGGCCAATTGTGCCAATTGAAAAAGAAGTTTTTCTTTACTTCTAGTCAAAAGTTGGCTCTGTGATATCACCCACTGCTCCTATATGATAAGGCCTAGTTCCATTCTCTGGGGTCAGATAGAATAAGTCTATTCCTTTTCTTGTATCATAGTTCTTCAAATCCTTGAAAATGGCTATCATTATTTCCCCATATTCTCTTATCCAGGTTAAATCTCCTCAGTTCCTTCAGTCAATCCTTGTAAGACAGGGTTTCTAGTTTTCTCTCCATAGTGATCTCCTTCTTCTGGGTGCATTCCAGTTGGTCAAAGTTCTTTTTAAAGTTGAGTACTGAGAATTGAACATAATGTTCTAAATGTGAATAGACCAGGGCATGTTTTGAATAATATTTCTCTATTCTTGTTGGCTAAGATTGCAGTTAAGTTGAGTTTTTGTTGTTGTTGTTGTTGTTGTTGTTGTTGTCTGTCATGTTTATTTTGTTGTTTCATATTAATCTTACATGGCATCACCTCCCTGAAGTCTCCCTTGGAGAATGAAGGACAAACAGCAGCATCCAATCTTGCAGTCCACTAAGACCTCCAGATTGGCTTCACACAAAATGTTGTTGTTATTTGTCTGTCATTCTCAGAGAGGACCATGACATCAGGAAGGTGATGCCTTGACTTGCAAGTGAATTGGATTTAAGTGAGGGAAGGCTGTGTAAAGCCACCAACCGCACTTTCTCCTCTGGTGCCATCTGGGTCCAGTGGCAAAATATTGATCAGGATGACTGGAGATGGCCCCCACACAAACTGTAAAGAACGAGCCAAACCTGTTCCATCTTACATGATTTCACAAGGTCGTTGCGAGGATCAAATGAACTGGCACTTAATAAATGCTTGTTCCCTTCCTCCTCCCCCCTTGTGTAGTTGGGTTTTTTTTTTTTTACCTCAAATATAGAATCTTTCATTCATTCTTACTAATTTTATCTTGTTAAATTTGGCCCATCATTCTAACGTATTGGGAATTTGGGGTTCTGAACTCACATCCGATGGGTTGGGTATCCCTCCCAGTTTTGTGTTGTCTGTGATTTGCTAGGAATATCTTCACTAGCTTCATCTGAGTCACTGAAAAAGATGTCAACATGGGAACAAGGACAGGTTATTGAGGCATGCTACAAGCGATCTCCCTCCAAGTTGACATTCATTAATAACTTTTCACATCATCTGGTTATTTAACTAATTCTGGATCAACAGATAAGATATCCCCTTTGCCCTTATGAAATTTATAGTTTATTAAGGGGAAAAGTTGCAATATTACTATAATAGATGCTATTATATAATAAATGCATTAGAGTATTACAAAACAAAGTACTTCGTAAGAATTGAATGATCAACTGGAAAGATCAGCAAGGATTTCAAGGAGGAGGTATCATTTGTACTGGTCTTTATATGATGAATAGAGCTTTATAAGGCAAAGAATAAAAAGGAGATTCTAGGCATAGGGGAGCTATGTGATTAAAAAGGTGAGGAAGGGGGAGAATGCAATCAAATCAAATCCAACAAACATTTCTTAATCTCTATGTGCAAGATACTGCGCTAGGTGCTTGGGGAATAAATAGAAATGTACAAGACTCCCTGCTAGGGAACTGGCAATCTACTGGGGACTGTGAAATGGCAAATTTGACATGCCCAAAGCCAGAGCTAAACTGGAAATCCTAGAATCTGAGATATATACAGAACATTAGGGACTCACAAGAAAGGTCCATGAGGGAAGAAAGAGAGTATAACCCAGGGGGCGGAGCCAAGATGGCAGCGTAGCAGCAGCAACATATCGCAGCTCTCACATAGCCACCCCAAAATACCCATAAAATAGGACTCTAAACCAATCCTAGAACTCCAAAAAGCACACAAAGATACTTACCACTAAAGTCAGCTCAGCTACAAGGAACCATATCAGCACTGCGAACCGAAACCAGCCTGGCCTGAAGCTGCG
>CM053586.1:39012831-39077408 GCA_028646515.1 Pseudochirops corinnae | reverse complement strand
AGGATGAGAGTATCCACAAACCAAAGGGTTGACAATGAAGATCACCAAGAAGAAAGGAGTCATCAGACCCCACAACCTTTTCTTTAAAAGTGCTTTTCTGGTCCATAAAAATGGCAGCTGATAAGAATATTGAATGGACCTTGTGGGGTAGGGGATGGACATGCCAGAAAAGAAAGGAGAGTAGTATCCATCAGACAGGTCTCTTTCGAGGACTGCTATCCTATTCCTATAGTAAATGACCCTTGAGCTGAACTCTGAATAAAATCTCTTTTACAACCAGTGGAAACAGTCAATAAAGACTGAGAAGAGGAAGGAAGAGAGAAGAGGAAGGAAGAAGAAAAGGAAGAAGAAGGAAGAAGAAAAGGAAGAGAGAAATTGGGGCTCAACCTAGGTTGAGGTATAAGGGTGCTATGATTCTCGTTCCTACAGTTTGAAAGTCTACCTAGAGTAGCTTCCCAACAAAAAAGAGGAAAGAGATATAGTACTGCTAGGACATCATCAATACACAAGGTAGCGAGTGGATTGTCCAAGCAAAAATGACCCTAAAATCCTTGGCGACAGAGTAACAGAGATGGGGACCATTTAAAAGCCCTCAGCTTCTGGCAGGTAAATAGTCAAACCACAAACTGCCCAGGGCAGATGGTGAGGTGTCCTCTTCGTAAAAAATCTGGGACAGACACATGCTTTCCCCCCAGGCCTAGAATTCACTCTCCCCTCATCTCTACATCTTAGAGTCTCCAATTTTATTCAAAGTTCAGCTCAAGAGTCATTTACTATAGGAAGTCTTCCCTTATTTCTCCAGCTGCTAGGGTCTTCCCCTCTGAAACACCTTATACTTATTTTGTATGTATGTGTCATATGTATAGATAGATAATGTGTGTATACATATACATGTATACATATATGTGTATGTATGTGGACATCCATACATATTATAGAGATCTATATATGGATATCTGTAGATATATATACGTACGTCTATATCACACACATATTCATATATTATGTGGGTACATATATATGTATATATATCATCTCCACACACAAACACACACAGATATTCCTTGAGATAAAGTAAGTCTTTTGAGGAAGCTCTCCTCCAAGTATCTTCTGTGCCTATTACAATGAAGCACATAGAATAGAGCCTTATCGATTAATTGATTGATTTCAACTCTATGTTGTTGTTGTTTAATTGTTTTCAGTCATGTCCAACTCTTCATGACCCCATTTAGGTTTTTCTTGGTAATGATACTGAAGTGATTTGCCCCTTCCTTCTCAAGCTCATTTTACAGATGAAGAATTTAGGCAAACAGGGCTAAGTGACTTGCCATGGGTCATACACATCTATTAAGTGTCTGAGGCCAGATTTGAACTCAGGAAGAGGAATCCTCTTGACTGGGGTCCTAGCATTATACCCTATGGCACCACCTAGTACCATTCAACTCTATGAGCTGTTCTTCATTTCCTTGTCCATAAAATGATGAGTTCAACTTTAAGGTCCCTTATCTCTCTAGATCTGTTAAAACCTTCCTTAAAAACTTTTATATTCTTTAGATAATGAGTCAAGTCACACTTTTACTTCCAGCTTTCCAATCCAAAAAACCCAATCCCCTTGTCTTTTCTTCATAGGTCTATATTTCCTTAACACTTTAATTATTCTTAAGGATTGAGATAATCAAAAGACAAATCAAGCCCTAGGGTGTAGCGTTTGTTCATTTTCGAGGTGTAATTGCTCACACAGAAAATTTAACAATTAGTTTGGGTCCCAGCTGGCCCTAGGACAGCCCACCCTTCTACTCATCCTGGAGACACCTCCTGTGATGTCACAAAAAGTGTTGGGCAATAGACTAAATCCCAGCAGCCTTGCTTACTCGCCTTTGGTGGTGTTCAATCATTTTTCAGTTGTGTCTGACTTTTCATGACCCCCATTTGGGGATTTCTTGGCAAAGATACTAGAGTGGTTTACCATTTCTTTCTCCAGTTTATTTTACAGATAAGGAAACTGAGGTGAACAGGGTGAAGTGATTTGCCCACAGTCACCCAGCTAGTAAGTGTCTAAGGCCAGATTTAAACTCAGGTTTTCCTGACTCCAGGCTTGGTGTTCTTTCCATTGTCCTACCTAGCTGCCCTGTGGCATCTTAGGCAAATATTTTAACAGTCTGAACCTGTCTTTTATAAAAGAGAGAAAATACTTGAGTGAAAAGAACATGAGAAATCATTCCCTCCAGAAACCATCCCATTCTTCTAATGAGGAAACTGAGACCCAGAATGTTTATACAACTTGTCAAAGATAGTAACCTGCAAGAGGCAAAATTTGAACCCAGGTCCTCTGTGCTCCCATAATCTGCATGTGCTTTTTGAATCAACTATGTTTAAGTATTTGTAGAGTTTTTAGGGTCTACCAAGCAAAACAGACTTGATGCTGCCAACCTCTCAAAACTCTCATTCTATAGTTCTTCTGTTCACAGCCAAATTCTCTAAAAAAAAAAAAAAAAGGTATTCTGTATTCATTGTCCCTACTGCACTTATTTTTAAACCCCTTGCTATTTAGCTCCTGATTCTATCATTGGAATGAAAGTGCTCTCTTCAATGTTAACAGCTATCTCTTAGTTGTTTTTGTTTTCTTTTGTTTTTAAAAGTAGTCATCCTTTAGAAATGCTTGACAGGATTTAACACTCATGAATAGTGCATCCTTCTCCTTCATACTTTGCCAGTACAACCAGGACACTGGTAGTCATTATCCATCTCCTATCCACTAAGATTGGGTTTGAGCACCAATGCTCTGAACTGAGCTTTCTCTTTCTTTCTCTACACTTTCTGTCAGTGATCAGCTCTCCTGAGTTCAATTTTCATGTCTATAGATCAGTGATTCTCAACCTATGGATCGTGACCCCTTTGGGGGTTAAATGACCCTTTCACAAGGCTCACAGGGGTTGCCTAAGACCATGGGAAAACACATATTTCTGATGGTCTTAGGAACCGAGACACCGCTCTTCTATCCATCTCCAGGCAGGTCGCCCACATGCAAATATGCCCACATATGAGTATTAAAGGGTCCCGGCATTAGGAAGATTGAGAACCAATGGTATAAATGATTCCTACTTCTATATAGCCTATCTTTCACCTCTCTCCTGAGTTCCACTATCTCATGTCTAACTGTCTGCTGGACATCATGGCTGCCAGAATGTTCCAAAGGCATCTAATATTCAGCATGTCCAAAAATGGAATCCATTATCTTCCAGCCAGTCTTCAAAACATGCTTATATTTCTGTTGTCTGGAATGGGTGAGGCAATAGTCTTTTGGTGTTTGTTCTACTCAAATGAAGACATTTGGAATATGGTGCTCAGTTCTATGGTTTACATTTGAGAAGGAAAATTGACAAGCTAGAGTAAGTCCAGAGGAGGAAGACTAGGATAGTGAAGGCATCTGTCTTTGGAGCCAAATGCTGAAGAATGGTTAAGGGAGCGGTTATGTTTAATCTGGAAAAGAGAAAACTTGGGAACATTGAATGGTAGGGTGGGGGTGGGAAGAATATGCTAGCTGTCTTCAAGTATTTGAAGAGCTGTAGTTTGACAGAAAGATTAGACCTTCTTGGCCCCATATGGGAGAACTAGAAGTTGCAGGAAGGTACATTTGCGCTCAACATAGGGAACAAATCCATTACAATTAGAACAAAATGGCAGGAATAGCCCTAAGGCTAAGGATGGACCGATTTTCCTGTCTCTGGGGAATCCTCCTGTAGAGGCTAAATGACCACTTTGGGAGAATATTTTAGAGAGAATTCATACTCTAGGTAAATATTAGACCAGATGATCTCTAACTTCTCTCTAGCTCTCAGATTCTATAATTTTACTGTCAATATTCCCATTTAGGATTTTTTTTGAAATAACCAAAGTGAATATACTAAAAATTGTGACTATCACCTGGGGAGATGGGAAGGAGGAATATCTTATTCCCCTCTTTAAAATGTGTGTTTTTATTTGGAAAGCTGTGTGTGTGTGTGTGTGTGTGAGTCCTTTCTAGTTTTAGTCACTCTATTCTTGTTGTCCTAGGACCAGGCAATTTCTCTATACTCATTTTTTTCCTCTTTGATCTCACTTTTTTTTAACTTTCCCAATGGCTTTTTGGTTTCTGTGGAGTTCTGGTTTCTTGTCACATTGCCTGGTAAAGTATAGTGTATTTTCATGTGAACCTTCAGGCCTCTTTTTTTTTTTTTTTTGAACCCCTGTAACTCAGTTCTTTTCATTGGATCTTTCCTAATGGACGATCTATGTGCATTAAAAAAGTTTGCTTTCCTCAGTTGTCTTTTCTTTGTCTTACTAACTTTTGACTTTCCCTTCTTTTTGGATCCTGAATACAATATCCTAGATCAGCGGTTCTCAACCTGTGGGTCTCGACCTCTTTGGGGTCGAATGACCCTTTCACAGGGGTCACAGGGGTCGCCTAAGACCATCGGAAAACACATATTTCTGATGGTCTTAGGAACCTCCTCTATCTATCTCCAGGCAGGTCTGCCCACATGCAGATACGCTCACACACAAATATTAAAGGGTCACAGCATCAGGAAGGTTGAGTTGTTGTGCCCCTGATTTCTATTTGGTGATGTGATCTACTGAGGTATTCCTCATTGAACAGATACCCGTGTGAAGCAATTAAGTTACCTAAAAGGTCTTGAATCCATTGGTGAAGAGGGAGCACTCTGACAAAATAGGAAGAAATGAACCTCAGCAGATATGGCATCCTGGAAGCTGTGGTTAGTGGGTAGCTTGTTAGGGGAGCAAAAAGCTAAGCCGGTGGATGGAATGTTAGGGGAAACTTAAGAGGTCTTGGGAGCATGTATCCAGCCCATCATTCAGGGCTGAAACCAAGCAGAAAAAAGGGTGTCCTGAGCCCAGCCTCAAATGGTTATTTCCCTAGAGGCAAATAAACACATCTTGGAGCATTGTGACACCACAAGGTTAAGTCAAAACAAGCTTTATTGCACTGTCAACAGGGGAAATTGCATCCTGCATACCACAGGGTCTCAAAGGGGGTTTACAAAGATTCGTAATCCCTGGGTTCCTTCTATACACATTGAGCTTTGTGTAAAGTCAACAGCATGATGTGGTAACAGCAGTTTAAGAGGCTCTTTGTTTAATAAGCCCACCTGGTCCTTCAAGATCTCTTTCTTGGATCAATTTCTGATCTAATTAATCTAACTCTGATCTACTCAATCATTTAATAAATACTTCCTAATCTACCCAGCAGTTTGGTAGGTTCTTGGGTGGGTGGGGATGTGCTGGAGGGGGAAGGAGACACAAATTCTAAAGAACAAAGGACTGTGAGGAACAAGAGTTTCCTATGGGTTAGACCAACTTTCTTAAAGTGGGTCAGAGCACTCTGTATTACGGGGAGGAAGACCAAAGGGGAAATGACCTGGATATTGGCTCCCCTAGAATGAAGCTATAGTGAAGGGGGATTCTAAGGCTTGGTAAGCCTTGGGCCAGTTCCCCTCAGAGCGGTTTATTTAGATCATCAATATCTCTCAGTATCTTCCAACCTTATTTCCTATAAATTCTAAGACTGATCCTAGCCATAGTCCTTGCAATAAGTGCTCTTCAGGGGCAATAACAGGCGTTCTCATTTATCTTGTAGGGCCCCCTAGTCCAGGACTGAAAGAATCAATTAACAATAAGTAGGAGGACCAGTCTCAATAGGCATAGTTGAAAACAGTAACTTGGGTTAGTATATGGAGGGTTCAATAGAGGCATTTCGTGTTCAAGAAGGAGGGAATTTCATGCATGAGTTCAAGAGAAGGGTCAAGGTTGACTATAACTAAGCAACAGAAAGAGGACCATGGTGCAAGGCGATGACTCACTGGGGAAATGGGGCACACCTACTTTCTATGTCATCTCCTGAGAGGCCATCTCCAAAGCCAACATATATGAAATTAGCATCTTAAGGGGTAGGAATTAGTAAGAGGGAAGATTCCATTCATGAAATGAAGTAGCCCCAGGAAGCTCCATTACAGCTACCTTTTTCCCTGAATTTCCAGGGTAGTAGGAATTTAGTCACTGTCTAGGGGAAGGAAGCGATTTCAAAACATCTTCTCTGCCTCTAAAATCTTGGAGCAATTACTCTGGATAATGTCAAATGCTAGTCTAGGAGAAATTAAATGTGTGTGGGATGGGGGAAGAAGGAAAGTGCCCTTGGTGTGGTGATGAGATTGTCTTTGGCCTAGGTCCTTGTTTGGCACGTGGTATTTATTTTCAAACACAGCAAGTATAGACATAAGGCACATGTTTGCAAATGGGGCAGTCCTGTGGACAGAGATGAGTATGCCTTTGCCACAAGGTCATTAAGTAAGTTATAGCCCTCAAGGCATGTTCTTAACTCACTATGTGCTAGCCAGGAGAAGCTGGTTGGTCAGTAATCAGTTTGCCAGATTCCACTGAAAAGGTAGCCTCCCAGAGCTACCCAGACAGTACCTCTTCAGGAAGTAGTCCCACATTCTGCTTGAGTCCCCAAAGCCCCTTGAAGACGCCCTTCTGGCTACAAGAGGCCAAAGGGGCCTCGGCCCTGTGAGAAGCAAGAGAATTCTTGAAGCCGCTGGTGCAGAGAAGAGGGGTGGAGAAGGGAGAGGTAAGTGGGAGACAAGTTTTTTAAAAAGGACAAAAGGAGAGGGAAAATACTGGCAGGTTGTTTCAGTCCGTATGTTCAGTGTTGCTTTTCCAACTGCCACAGGCCCCAGGAGACCATCAGACCCCCAAAGGGTAGTGCATCTCCCCCCCTGGGTACCCCGAGACCTGGAGCTGACTTACATGCTGGTGGCTATTACTGTGTGGTGCTTCCTCTTCAATACTGTCAGTGAACTCAGTGCTAGCATCCTCCGTGTCCTCACCCAGAGCTGTGCCTGGAAGAAAGGACCAAGAAAAGTGACTCCCCACACTGTCTTTCTCCAAACAGCAATTACGCTCACTAAGTGCTTTTGTTGCCAGTCTCTGGTGTCCTGCCTCCCCAGTCTACCACCCGGTAGAAACATCCTTGAGGGAAGAAGAAATGTTTCTCCTAGAGCTTTGGGATTTATTTGCTTTGTCATTGATAGCTTCGTAAGATATCTGGTGTGGAGCTACCACACTATGAAAAAACCAGACCAGTCCTTGAAACTTGACTTGTCTGAAGAGCTGCTCAAAGGGTTAGACACTTGCCATTACAGCAGGCAAGTGAATGCAGATGCTGACCAGGAGCCAGAAAGCATGGCTTTTCTTCCCAGCTCAGTCACTGTCTCCCTGAATAACTTCACTTACCCCAACAATAAAATGGGGCCAAACCTTACCTATTTACTTACAACCACCAGGCTCTAAGAAGACTCATTGCTTAGGCTTGGTTTTTATATAATGCTTGCTAATGTCATTACCCACCCAACTCCTTCTATCTCAAAGGAATGACAGTCCAAAGACACCTAGTGAAAGCTGCTCTTCCAAGACTCCTCCTCCAAGGATCTTGTGCTACTCAAAATCCCAAATAGAGCCCAGACCCAAGGAGGGAACTGGGACAAGTCAAGGCCATGCAAGCATTTGCACTTGAAGACATAGAAAAAAGTACACGTGCCTCATATATGCCATCTCTCTCACTCTTTTAGATCCTCCCCCACTATAACCTCCATTGAATTTAAATATTCTAGTATCTTCATCTCTCCTGGGAAAATGGTTCAGTTGTGTCTGACCTTTTATGACCCCTTTTGGGGGTTTTCTTGGCAAAGATACTGGAGTGGTTTGCCATTTCTTTCTCCAACTCATTTGACAGATGGGGAACTAAGGAAAACAGGGTTAAGTGACTTTCCCAGGGTCACACAGTAAGTGTCTGAGGTCAGATTTGAACTGATGAAGATGGATCTTTCTGATTCTAAACCCAACGCTCTATCCACTGCACCACCTATCTGCTCTGAGAAAATGGAAACTTCCTTGGAGTTCCCTTGTCTTGAGGGCTTCCCTCTTACAAGTCCCTACTTCTTCATGGTTTTTTTTTTTCCCTAAGTGGGAGTCGATCCAAACTAGAAAACTTCTCCCCTTCTCAAGCCTGCTCTATTATCTAATCAGCAGGAGAACCCCCAGGCTGCTCTGTGAGACTGCTTTTCTCATATATCTTTTGTGAAGGACGCTTCCCCGTCATCAATCTGTCACACTGATGTCCCAACTGTGTATCAGGGCTTACAACCATTCTGGACTAGATCAATGTGTGACCAGTGAGGACAGACACCTACTGGCTCTGCAGAAGGTGATGGAAACTCCAATGACAAAGGAAGACAGACTCAGAAGGTCCTCTGATGAACAAATTCAGTGCTTGGTGCCTTTACATACAGGTACAAATGTACTATGACAGTGTCCACTATCTGTACCTGCTTAACTGAAATCACCATTTCCTCTGACATTCATCTCATAAATACCCTGCTCTTGTCTTCTCCACCTGGGAAATGAGGACATTGCACCTTGAACCTGGACATCCTTGGAGGAAAACCTCAGTATGACTAACAAGGGAAATGTTGACTATCAGCTATGGAGTTCACAAGGACATATGACACCTGACAGCATGGCTATTTCCAAAGTCCTGGTCTTTGTGACTTCAACAAACAGAACAGTGGTAAATTTGCCTTTTTGTACTAGGGATTCCTCTCACGATGAGTCTCACAGCATAGCTTAACCTACTGGCTTAATCCTACAGGTGGATTGACAGCTATTGTCAGCAGAACCTTAAGTGAAGGTTCCCCTGTGCTGGTTAAACTGTTGTGGCTCTCAGTAAAATATCCTGCTTTGACATGGCCAATGAAGGAAGCTGTTTTGCTTGATTATACAGATTTGTTACAAGGGTTTTCTTTTTCTTTTTCCCCTCAATTGTGAGGGATAGAAAAAAAAACTGAATGTTAATTGAAAACAATTCATTTTAAAAATAAGATTACATTTGCATTACGAGGCAGCCAGACAGATCACCAATGTTCTTTCAGGCAAATCAAGCCTTACAGTTATTTCACTGCAATGGTCCCTGGGGAGGAATCAATTTTTCTGCTTCAGGGCCTTTGTAACCTAATTAAAATGGGCTTTGCTAGTGAATGCCTGAGTACTTGTGAAATGCTTAATTTTTGTTCCATCTTTCTTCATAAGACAGTACAAATCAGAACTTTACTTTTCATAATTCCCATAAAGAGAATTGATCTACTTCATTGGCAGAGGGATGACAAACAGGGTTGCCTATTGCAATTTTTGATAATTATAGGGCTCATATGGTGGCAAGGGCTAAGCTTCATCCCATGCATGTCAGGTGAACTCTCTATGCTATGTAACCCTGGGTAAGTCACTTCACCCTGTTTGCCTCAGTTTCCTCATCTGTAAAATGAGCTGGAGAAGGGAACGGTAAACCCACTCCATTACCTTTGCCAAGAAAATCTCAAATAGGGTCACGAAGAGTCAGACAAGACTGAAGTGACTGAGCAACAACAAAATCTTCATTTATCTTTCCTCTTACATATGTCCTTAAGAGTATGACTCTCTTTCCTGAGAATTTCCATCATTAAACTTCTCTCAAGCAGTAAAATTGTCTCTTATAGAATTAATTTTTACTGACTTAAGAATACGTAAAATAAACTGGTTACACGGAATACAACTAAATACACTGGTTAAAAAATGGAAGCTTTGGCAGAAGCTGCCTAGGAATAAATGAGCTATTAATACCTAAGTAGTTCTAAAATGAATTAAAACCTGAATAAGTGGCCTGTGACCAGATTTTACTCATTGTACTTTGATGACTTTATTTTCCCAAGGAAGTGACACTGTGGTCTAGGGCACTGGTTCTCAACGTGTGGTCCAAAGATTACTGTTGTTCCAGCCAAGGTGGTGAGGACTGGACTTGGATTCAAGAAGACTTGAGTTCAAATCCTGCCCCAGGCATCTACTGTGACCCTAGGCAAGTCACTTCACCTTTCTCAGTCTCAGTTTCCTCATTTGGAAAATGAACCTAATAAATAACATCTACCTCGCAGGGTTTTGGTAAGGATCACATGAGATAATCTATGTGAAGCATTAACTCTTGGTGGTCTGCGGCTATATCAAATGCAGGCCATTGCGTTTTTCCAATGTTACCCTACGGCAGCGGTTCTCAACCTGTGGGTTATGTTCAATTTGTAACAATGAAAATACATTCTGCATATCAGATATTTACATTATGATTCATAACAGTAGCAAAATTACAGTTATGAAGTAGCAACGAAAATAATTTTATGGTTGGGGGTCACCCCAACATGAGGAACTTTATTAAAAGGGTCATGGCATTAGGAAGGTTGCAAACCACTGTCCTAGGGCAATTTTCTGTTCTATTAAAACCTGGCTTTTTTCTTTTTTTTTTTTTGCCTTGGAATAGAGGTGACCTTGAAGGCTAAGTTAAAACAGTCCAATGCTGGCTAGTGCGTCCAACTCCTGACTGGAAAGGCTTCAGTTAAGGATTGTATGTCTTGTCAACATTGGAAGATTGGTCTAGTTTGGAGAAGCTTACTCATCTCAAGAAGGTTGACCACTAGGTGATGAATTTTACTTTAACAAAGCAAATTATAAAGATTATTTATTAAGGGGTGGAAGGGTTGCTATCTGTATTGGTAGAGGGCAGATCTGAACTTAGGAAATTATGGTCTTTTGAAGTATATTGTTCCATCACCAACTTGAATATATATACAACACACACACACATACTACACATACACACACACACACACACTATACACACACACAAATTTTTGGTTATATAAATACAAAGATGTGAAAATGTTTTTAAAAGTCTCAAACATGAGGAAAGTGTCATATCATTAAGACTTTGACAGAAGATCCACAATTGCTTTTCTTTCTTAAAATAGGGCTTCATAATTAGTGATGAACCTACTAGAAAGTTCCAAGGATGACTGCTAAATTAGGACCCAAACTTCTTCCAGAAGCCTTCTATATTTGATGGTCTTGATTAATCCTGTTTAAATTCCTTTAATTCTCAGTGTGTTTAAAAAATATTTTAAATTCATTTAATTTTTAATTTATGGAATAAAACAAGCATTCCCATAACGTAGTATAATAAAAAGATGCTTATATACGAAACTGCAAATATATTATGTACAGCTTTCTATTTCTTTTAAATATATAATAAAATTATGCAAATTTCTTTTTTTTTCCTTTTTTTTTCTTCTTCTTCCATGCCGGGCCCAGGAGATGGCTACCATTGGCCACAAATAAGTATATACAGTGTCTTAGTTTGCCCCTATGTGCAAGAGAGGGGAAGCTAGGTGGCGCTATAGTGCATATAGTATCAGGCCTGGAGTCAGAAAGACTCATCTTCCTCAATTCAAAACTGATCCCAGCCGCGTACTAGCTGTGTGACCCTGGGCAAGTCACTTAACCCTGTTTACCTCAGTCTGCTCATCTGTCAAATGAGCTGGAGAAGGATATGGCAAACCACTCCAGTATCTTTGCCAAGAGAATCCCAAATGAGGTTATAAAGAATTGGACAGACTGAAACAACTAAACTGTTAACAGGGACCCGAGAGGAAGGAGGAGCCTTCTATACTTAAGGAACCTTATTTAAGTCCTTTCCCTTATCTGTGCCTTTGGTTACCTGAAGTGCTACACTTTCCCCTTCTTGTTTTACAAAGAGACTGGAGGGTTGTTGGGACATCAGTAAGACAGGATGGATTTTTCTTGAGCAGGTACTTTTAAGTTAGAATGTATGAAAAGTCTCAAGCTAGTTCCTGGCATGTAGTAGGCACTTTAGAAATGCCGGACTGAGCATCCCTGAACTGCAGCCTCTAACACGTGTCTTAAGTCCAGGCTGTGGGATTGTGCTATTGGCTTAGTCATTTTATAAAAAGCACTGTGTCATACTTCTGTAACTCAATCCTTCTTGAATCAGGTCCCAAACTATCTTTACCAAATAAATACTTAAAGACACTGAGGTTCTCATAGGATGCTTTCCTTAGGGCTCCTTTGCTCAGGATCATTTCAAAACTTTAAACCACCGATGAAGACGCCAACAGAAGGTAATGGATATTTCCCAGATGGTGCTGAAAACTGTTGGAATCCTATGTTATGAACTAACATGATAATGGGGGAAAGAGTTCTGGAGCCAGAAGACCTAGGTTCAAATGATTAAGGTTTATATGACCTTGGGCAAGTTAATTTCCTTATTTATAAAAGGAGGAGATTAGATTAGAAGGCCTGAGGACCTTTTTGTTGTTGTATCATTTGGGGGTTTTCTTGGCAAAGACTCTGGAGATGTTTGCCATGTCCTTCCCCAGCTCATTTGACAGATGAGGAAATTGAGGCAAACAGGGTTAAGTGACTTGCCTAGGGTCACACAGCTAGTAAGTGTCTTGAAGCCAGATTTGAACTCTGGAAGATAAGTCTCCCTGACTCCAAGCCTGGCAGTCTATCCACTGTACCTCCTAGCTGCCCATAAGGAGATCCTAGGCTCCTAATTAAGTAATAATAAACTATTCACTTCCTAATAAAGTAATTACTTCCCCAACACAGTTTCTTGGCTTGCCCACTCAGTGTGGATTCCAAGATTTATCTCTTCCTAAATTACTACCTTCTTATTCTAGGACATATTAGAAAAAGGTCCACTTGAATTCCATTCTCAAGCAATACTTTGGTTACTGTCCAAAAAGTAAAAAGGAACTCGAATTTCCATATTCTCCTATCCTGGATAAATGATTACTCTAAGCTAGAGTGGCCCTCCTCCAAACAGCAGCGCCATCCCCTGCTCTCCAACTCCCTGCCAAAATATCGGGAAACTTTCCTCAGTCTCTTCTACAACAGACTTCTTCATGGTGCTCCATAACATCCCCACTTGGAGGCTGGCATCGATAGAGTATTTCCCTGAGAAGGGAAAGTGTTGGATGCAAATTGCAATTCAAAACAGTCCCTCTGACTTGTCTGTTATTTCTTTAATTGTTTCGCCTAGTTACCTGGGGGCTTTACAAGCTTGTAAATTACTTTCGGACATCTTTGGGACCGCCTTCCTCTGCTCTTTTACAGCATTGATTCATTTATCACCATTCACAATCTCAGGAGCCTGTGGGAGACTTGAAATCCTGGGAAACATTCCAGAAAGATTATCACCTTTCCAAAAGTATAATTAAAATAATTTAATGTTTAATAAACCATAGTCATTAGACTTTAGTTTCTCCCAAATTTCTGGCTCTGTGCATTGACTTCCTTTCTCCATAAAGCATTTTCCATGTTTCCTCTGGAAGCACCAGAGCACACTAGGTCATGTTTATCTAGCACGCTGTGTACAACACAATATAACAAAAGCTCACAGAGGAGAAATTATTACATAGCTAGTAAGAGCTGCAGTTCAAACCTAGGACTTTTGACTCTGTCCAATTGACCTTCCTAAAGCATAAGTTTGGCTATGTCCCTATCATCTCATCTCCAGGGCCAACTACAAAATCCAGTTTGGCATTTGAAACCCTTTATATTTTACCTGGCCCTTTCCTACCTTTCCAGTCTTCTTACACCCTACTCATCCCCAGCATCCAGTGACATCGACCTCTTCATTGTTTCTCACAAAAGATACTCCATCTCCCAACTCCAGGTATTTTTACTGCCTGTTTCCCCATACCTGAAATTCTCTCCCTCCTGATGGGTCTCTTGGTCTCTCCAGCTTCATTCAGGTCTCAGAAAAAAAATCACGCTTTCTACAAGAAGCCTTTCCTGATCCCCCTTAATGTTAATTAATAAATTAAATTATTTCTAATTTAACCTGCATTTTGTTTCTATGGTCCTTGGTATGTTGTCTTCCCTACTAGACAGAGAACTCCTTGAGAGTGGGGATTGACTTTGGGCTCTCTTTGTATCCTCAGTACAGTGCCTGAAGCTTAAAAAATACTTAATGACTGACTTTGAATCTAGCACCCTTTGTCCTACACAAGGCTATCTTTCTCAAGAAATCCTACTCCCTCACAGTTGATTCTCTCAATCCTTTCTTTTTTTTTTCTTTTTTAAATCTATTTCATTAATGAGGAGAAGGAGCCAAAGGTTCTGTGGATGCCCATTTCAAATTGTGTGAGAAGACAAGATGTAAATTTCTTCTCCATCACTGCTTTCAAGCAAGAGGCATCCATAATGAGGCTATTAGTTCCTTGCCACTTCTCCTTTATAAAATAATAAAGGTGCTCATAATAAAAAAAAAAGTACTCATTAACTCATGCTGTTTCTTACTTTAAAAAGCTTTTGGTTTGGAATTTTATTGAGATGCTCCTAAGTCTGATTCTCCTATAAGAAAAACAACTGAGCTTTCCCTAACAGAATGAAGCCAAATCATTACTATTGATCCTTGTCAACTTTTATTGAATCAATAGAACATTTATCCATTGCTCGAAGCTGCTGAAAAATCTAATGACTAATATGATGTGTTCTGAAATGAAGAATGTAACGGACAAGCACTATGGTCACAAAAAAATTAACAAGAGAAATAAATGTACAACTTACTTGGGAGGAGGGGCAGGGATGGGGAATTCCTGGAAAGACACAAGGGTCCAGTTTCTTGATTATTTAATAAAAAGTAATTTCCTTCTTGTTCAGAAAAAGCAAAAAATCCTTTCCTGTTCTCTAAATAGTCCTACGTTCCCAGGAAAGTGTTTTAAAAGCTAGTGAAACAACAAATCCTAGCACAAGTAAGGAAACTGAGATGGAAAAAGTCAGATTTCATACAAACATTTTTGCATATTTATACAAACACATCTCTGAGGCTCACAGGTTAAGAGAAGGGTTGAAAGTTTTTGTTAGACCAAAAAACATCAATGATTAGAAAAGCGAGTGCTGAACGTTTAGGCAAACACGAAAGGCAACTAGAGGCCGTTCACATTCATTTGCCGGAACAATTCCCTTCTGCAAAAGGGAACATGAAGCCGATTCTGCGCATGCAGTTAGGAGGGTTGTACAGCAAAAAACCCCTGCTCTTGGCACGATTCATTGAAATCAAACATTTGCAGATATTAACTTCAGGTCTGATGTCACCCCTCTTCACATTTCAGACACAATAGAAAGAAAACAGTGGAATGTAGATTTTCATTTCTGGAATCCTATTTTCCAGGTACAAAAGGAAGAATGGAACAAAGGCTACTTCTGAGTTGATTCCTTTGGGAATTTTATATGGCCATGTACGTTTTGTTTTTATGGCCCCCCCCCACTGCAATCTCATCCATCAACTGAAATGGATACAAGACTGATATTTTTACTTCCATCTTATCCATTTTTTTTCTTCACTTTTCATTATTTCCTGAAGGAAAAATAGAAATAAAGGCCACTTTGTTGTATGGAAGTCACTCCAGCAGCTTAAATGGGAGTGATTAAATGGGAGTTAAGGACTTACCTTCGATTACATTCAGACCATTTCTCATGGAGGGACTTATTTGGCCCCTGCCTATGATAAAATTCTCTGAGAAAGTCATCCCTGTGGGTGTCTGGGGAATGGGATGAAAACTCATTTCAGACCATTACCCCAAGGACATCCCTCAATGCAGCATCTTTCAGACCACAGGGTGCCTGAACTGGCTCGATATCCTCAGGGATTCTTTCTCCCAGTCCTATGGACAGTAACCAAGGAGCTATATATTATCCAACAAAGGGAGGAATGCTCCCTTGAGCCCTCTCTCTAGGTCAGTGGTGTCAAACTCAAAACAGGAGCCAGCAAGCAGTGCATAATGATCACATATTGGCTTAGAAAACTACATACTAACATTATCTACACTTTATTGCATTTTAACTTACTTTGTTAAATATTCACTAATTACATTTTAATCTGGTTTGGGCCTTACTCAGGAGCATTGTGTTTGACACCTCTGCTCTAGCAGATATGAGAGAACCATTCATGCACTTTTGTTTAACTCAGCCCTAGGAGAGGGTCCTTCACTGGCACTATTAGAATTATTTAATGGAGGGTTGATTTGTAAGTGCTGTTTTCATTCATTCTGGCATTACCTTCACAGAACAGAGTAGGGGTTGATTTTTTTAAGTACTTAGGTTTTTTTTTTCATTTTGTGACAAATGCAGGATTTTCTCTGCAAAAAGCTATGAAGCCTGGAAACAATATTTATCATCTTGCCACAAGCAGCCAGGGTTCTCTCACATAAGCTCAGGAAAACCAGTAACTAAGTTTCTAATGACATCTCTTTAAAACAAAGGATTGAAGGATGCCCAAAGCTTTGACTAACAAGCAGAACTGACTGTTCATTGCAAAAAGACCTATTTGATATGATCCTTTTGGTGAAACAGAAAACTCTGATCTGCCTTGGAAGTGAAGAGACCCTCACTCAGATAAACTGCTCCCAGATCATCTGCCTCTCATTTCAACTCTTACAGAGTATATCTATGTTATAATGCAGGAATAGGGCATATTAGCATAAAATGCTAGGTAATTTTGTGCTTTCCTGGATGGATGCTCATGTACATATAAACTTGTTGGGAAATCTGGCAGAAACATCAAAAAAAAATTTTTTTTATTATGATCCATTGAAGACTATAAAAAGGGAAATGTCAATGGAAGATTTGGCCTAAAAACACTTTGCACCCGTAGTAGTTCTTGTGTATTTAAAAAAAATATTCCTAAAACTAAGTTCAAAAAGAGGTCGTTTTGTTTTGAAAGTTGATACCTTTGGGATCTTAAATGAACAATTAATTTGTGTCATCATTTTATAGGCATGTGACTACTGAAAGAATAGAATGAAAGGTTTACTTCTTTCTGTGAAAATACAATGTATTAATAGGATTGCATATGATAACTGATTGAAGGTTTGGTCAGGGAAAGAAAAAAAGAGGTGGAATGATACCTTGTAAAGGTTAAATCTGGGAGTTTGATTGGTGGCTGGATGCTTTAACAGCCCATGGCACAACCATCTCCCAACAGATTTTTTTTTTTAAATGAAAAAGATGTAGGCTGAAGAGGTTGTATGAAAGGAGGAGCCAATTAGAGAAATGCTTAATTCCACTGACAACCATGTTTAAAACAGTATGGATTTTAAAACTGCAAAAGAAAACAATATAAAAGGATTATTTTTCTCAAAAGTAAATAAAAATGAAAAATTTAAATGTAATTTGAAAAAAAAAACCCTCCATAGGGATAGTCTTCCCTTTCAGGCAGTAAATTTCTTGAAGGCCACTTTAAGTTCAAACATGCAATGGCTCATGAAGCCCATTGAGGCAGCCCAAATTCTCAAAGCGGTGGCACTCAGAACATAGCAGAATGCCTATTCTCCAAATTAAATAAGAGCAAATGAGATGAAATGTATGGGGAGGGGAGGAACAGGCATGTATAGTACATTTTACAGCGTATAATATGGATTTTTCCTAATAAGCTCTATATTTCCAACAAAACATCTTACACCAGCAGTCCTGGGGCAAAGAACATTTTTCTTATTGAATAAAAAGTTTTTTTCTTAAGCCTGCAATTTATACTAAATTACAGTATTGTTGGAAAACCTAACAGAAGGTGGAAAAATCCAGTCCCAGACCAGGTCTGTGCCCTTGAAGTCATGGCGGCTTCTGATTACATTGAGAGGAGGGTAACAGGAGTACTCTCCAATTGACGCACTTCTCTGGGGGCTAACGAACCAAGTTTGCTATTCTCTGAATGGATGCCAAACCATTTTAAAATCTCCAAACCAGCAGACCTTCTTCAGGCCCTGGCTTCAGATCCCAGGTCAGGTAAACAAGATTTGATACTAGCATTTGGTTACATGTGGGCTACCAAGTTCATACTCTGAACTGCTCTTTCGAAATACTGTTACTCTCTGGATCCACCTTGTCAATCTATAAACAATTAATACTGTCAAGTCACCCAATTGTCAAAATGCCTTGCGATGCCCAGTGGCAGGGCAGGAAAAAGTAAGCAATGGCTTAGATTTCCAGTATTTCTATCAATATCATCACCTACTTTCCTTTCTCAGTCCACTTTAATAGGGTATTGATAGGCATTTCATAGTAGCTTTAAAAAAAGAAAAAACCTCTCTAATTTTGATAACTGAAAATGATCTGGACAGAACAGTCAAAAATATAATGAGATCTTATTGTATTGGAGTTATGACTTCAGACCTATCACAAAGCTATGTTCCCTTGGACCTCAGAGGATCATCCTCCTTGCCTTTTCTATCCAGACTGGCTGGCAGCAGTCTGTCATTTTCATAGCTCTTACGGATAGTACTCTTCCCGACTATTGGAAGAAGTAACCTTAGGGTTAGTCTACCGAGCTGCTTCTGATTACCTTGTCATCTTTCTTATTTCAAACAGTTTTTTCTCTCCCAAAAGGAGGCTCAGAGTGGTGAGCTTCCATATCCTATGGGCAGAAAATTACTAATGTGATACAAATTGGATTCCTTCCTCGGTCTGAACGTGACTGGAAAATTTCTCCAATTGGAACATTTTCTTCCCTGCCCATTCCAGTTTGAGTGATGCTGTATCTGTTACATGCCCAGTTAAGGTTACAGAAACTTGGATGGAATTCAGAATGAAGTTCCAGCCACTCAACTCATGAACGTGGGGAAAAAAAGATTCACGTAAAATGGTCAGAAACCGAGATCTTTGGGCCCTGTCCAAGTGAGAAAGGATGTTCAATCATCTTAACTGGGCAAAATACTCCAGGAGTTCCTATTTCTAAAGTAACTTAAATCTCAGTGTCTTTATGTTTTCCCAATCTTGGAAACCTTGAAAGCAAAGGAAATACTAACCCATAATGATGTACTCACATGCCTCCAAGTAGCCACTAGAACTTTTCCATTCTTGGCACTTAAGAATTGAAAACCTATTTGGTACAACATGTTGGGCAGCTTTCCTTACACATGTCTTGTCACCACGAGGCAGTCATGGCTTCTATGCTTATGGGAGACCAACTGTCATCAAAGGAAGTGACAGACTGTTTCATTAAATCATAACTATTCAAGGCTCTCCAAGGATTGGGATGTGTTCTGTTCATGGGAGAGATGTGTTAGCACTCATCTGGGAAGCACCCAGGAAGCATCTGTCTACTTCAAACCCTCTTTCCTCACTGCCAAACACAACGGTCTACACAAGTCTGTTCTGACTCTAAGTCTGAGTGGGCAGCAATGTTGCTTTCTTGCTAGTCTCTACCTCCTGTCCCCATCACTACCATTTGAAAATTTTAAAAGAGGAGAAAACTTGGTTCGGAAATGAACTTGATATATTAATCATTCTGGGCTGGAAGGATCTCAGGGCTTCCTTAGATAGACCCCATGAGACATGAGTAGCTTGGCCTTGATCCAGGAAGCCTCAAAGGATCAGTGAACAAGAATTCAAAACTTGATTTTGAGCTAGTCTTAGTCTACATTTACATGGTGGCTCTGAAGGAGGAGTAGCAAGGCAAAGATGAACTTCTACAATAATAGCCTTCAGACCACCTCACAAAGGGTGCCTTTCCCATGCTCTAAGGCAATCTGACACAGCTACCCTCCACATTTTAAATTTCCTCCAGGCAAAAGATGCTACTGCTATTTCAAGAAAGTCATCTTCATAGGCCCTCGACCTGTTTCTTTTGCAATTGCATTCTGGTCATAAAGCAGTCCTCATTTCAAAAGCAAGAGCCCTCTGGATGGAAAAAAATAATAATACACACGCATGCATTTGTGACGTGATGTAGAACATTAAAAATAGTTTTGGAAAAGGGGTGAAAAAAAACCTTTATTTGGCCCACAGAGGGAATGAGGGAGGCAAGGGGAGAGACTAAAAGAGAGGGAATGAAAATGGGTGGGAATAAACTAAAATGGAATGGATTAATGTGCAAATACATTTGGTTACCTCCACCGCAAGATCAGAGACAGGTACGGACAAAAGAGAACACAGGTGCATTGAACTGAGTTTTGCTTCTGAGTTGATTCTAAATTGCAACAGTTCTAACGTTAGTAAATCACCAGTTATCTCTGTCCAAGTCAGACAAGGCTCTCTCCTCTCTCTCTCTGTTAGTGCAAACATCGTTTTCCATCCTGGGCTGTAGCCTGAGCCGCCAGTGCTCAGAAGGCATGCTTGTGGTGAGCTCTCACACTCTCCTGTTCCCCACCTCCAAAGGCAGTCAGGGTCTCCAGCCTGCTTAGACGCTCCAGGCTTCTTCCGAGAGCCTCCTCCAGTCGGCTGCGTAGCACCTGGGCTCCTTCCAACTCCACCTGCAGGGCTTGATCTCGCTCAGAGCTGCTTGGACCAGCCACATGAAAGGAAGAAGAATTAGAAAGTGGTTTGAATGAGACCAAGTGAGTCTCGAAGCTGAAGTCACTAAGTGATTCAAACCAACTGCTATCTAGGACATCAGGAGAGCCCCCATGCAGGCTTCACTGCATACCCCTGGGTGTCTGTTGGGTCTATTTCAGCACCAACTCCTCCGATTTCAAGTTTGAGCCCAAATTCCCAGAAAAGGAATTTCCTAGAATTCCCTGCTCTCCCCCACAGCACACAGGGCCTTCCAATTTTCTATCACATGCTCTACTTCCATAACAACCCATTATACTAAGGAAGAATCTTCCTATGTGGATTACTAAAACAAGTTGCAATCTGAAAAAAAACAAACAAACCATAACCAGAGAGGGTCCTTCTCTAAAGACTTTTTTTCCTACATGAGTTATGAAATTCTTAACAAAGATTACAGTATTGCTAAGAGAAAGATGTTTTCAAATTAGTTTTGGTACACTTTTATTGTTCAGTCTTCTCCTAAATATCTCTATCAGAATCTTTACTTCTACCTAAAAAAAGTAGAAAAGGAAGAAAAAAAGCTTAAAGGAAATTAACTAGGAGTTCCTGAAAAACCAGAAGATAAAAACTGAGAAAGGGGTGTAATGAATAGAAAATCAGGGAAAAACTAAAGCAGCATGACAAAACATAAAGAAAGAGCACTATGGAGGCCCAGGAGCAGCCCATTCAGGCACAAGCTCAACACTGATGCAGCCATTCCGCGGACAGATATGAATGGCTCTGTCTGGCACTTCACTGTGTCACTCCAGTAAAAAGAGTTTCCCTGGGGCAGACCAGGAGACCACATTAAGGACCCTCTGCATTGCTTCCTTCTTTTGTCTGTCTCTGGAGATACAGAGCGGGAACTTGCCCTCAAGGTCCATTCCCGAGATGACGACCTTGAGTCCTCTTACCTGCCCGGATGCGTGTGGAACTCCACCAGGCTGCTGTAGAGTTGCCTCTCTGCTTGGAGGGCTTTGTTGAGTTGGCCCCGCTCCTCCACCAGCCCCTCCATCACCTGCAGCAGCTGAGACAGAAGCAAGGGCAGAAATGAAAGTCTGTCTTCTCCAGGGAGAGGCAGAATTTCAGAGTCGGAAGGGACCTCATGGGTCATCTCCTCCCACCACTGCCTAAGCAGGAAATGTCTCTTCCTTGATGGGACAAGTGGTTATGTAGCAGCCTCTTCTAGAAGGCCTCCAATGACACAGAACATCTTGGTTCCCACAGATGCCCAAAGCTGCTTCTGGCCAGCTCTCAGTGTTGGGAAGGGCCTCCTTCTACAAAGCTACGATTTGCCTCTTTATCACTTGTCTCCAGTGCTCCTGGTGCTGAGCTCCCAGCCAAGCAGAACTAAGGCCAGTGCTGCTTCTGCACGCTAACTAACACTAAATCCTTAAAGACAGCCAGCATGTTCTCCATGTCTTCTCTTCTCCAGACTTCAAAATCCTTCATTCCTTCAGGGAATCCTACAGAACATTTCAGTCCCTTTACCTCCCTACATACTAGGCACATAGCACATACATGCTGAGTAGGAAAGATGTTTTTCCAAGTACTCCAAACCTTAGAAAGGAAAATCCCATAAAAAAGAACTTTTTTTTTTGTTTTTTTTTTTTGGTGGGGGGAAGGCAGGGCAATTGGGGTTAAATGACTTGCCCAAAGTCACACAGCTAGTAAGTGGTAAGTGTCTGAGTTCAGATGTGAACTCAGGTCCTCCTGATTCCACTGCACCACCTAGCTGCCCCAAGAAGAAAAGTTTTAAAAAATCCCTCTAGAAGTATAAGTTGGCCAAGATCATTATATCTCCCCACGCAGGTGGTAGCAACACTTAGTAGTTTAAAGGTAAAAATGCATAGGTCTAGTAATAAAGCACACTGTTATTCCCACTTGGTCTATACATTCAGGGCTCCCTAATCTCAGAATAATAGACCATAATTTCTGTGAATCAAGATAGAAAACAGATCAAAGTCTCTTCACTGCTACCAAATGAAAACATCACGGGCTGATCTCACAATTCATCAAGACAACTCAGTTTCCCAAAGTGACATCAGAAGAGAAATCATTACCTGACGTCTGCGGTTTTCACTTGTGTCCTGACCCTGGGATTCTGCTGAAGCTATTTTTTCCCGAAGGATCAAGACTTCTTGGGTCAGGCGCTGGACAGCTGGTATGTCTTCAGGGTCCACAAGCTGCATCTGAAGGTCCTGGGGACCAAAAAACAGTGTCAGCTGAAGGAGTGATGGAGTATATCACCCTTGAGACAGTCTCCTCCCTGTCCACGTGGAGACGCGAGGGTTCCAAGGAGAGGTGCCCCCTGTTCAAGAGGAAAACTAATAGACACGATCCCTGTTAAGTACATTACTAGTAGAGCTGTGCATTGGGATGGTTTTAAAAGGAAAGACATACAGCTAGTGGGATGGACTGAGGTTGCCCTAAGGACACTGAGGACTCTGACCACCCTGGGCCCAACTCAAGAGCTTACAGACCTTTATTAGGTCTTCCTTGATTTGCAGGTTCCTGGTCAGGGACTCCATGTCAGCAGCTTGAACCTGCAGCTCTTCTGCCTGCACAGCGACCATCGACTGGAGAGCAGAGAGCTCCATCTGGTGAGAGAGAACAGGTGGAGTTATGGGCGTAATGGTAAGGCCCCACAACACCACAAGGGAAGCCTACGGTCAGCATCTTCCCCCAGGTCACCTCCCTTTCATCTTGTCACAACATCAGTTAATGAAGTGCTCTGGGTGTCTGGGGGCACACCATGGCAGCATTCTCAAATGATCTCGTTTGCTGGTCTTCAACCACACTTAGCACATATGGCGGCCAAATGTTAAAACATCTCTGATGACAGTAACATAATGATGAATGATCTCAACATTCTCTAAATACTTCACGTCCACAGAGACATGAGGACAATGGCCACATTATTTGTTGGCAAATATTTTTAAGACTCCAAAAAGGGGATAAAATTGAGAGGAAGAGGTATAGGCTGAAGGCTCAAAAGCTAGCTGGGCACTAGTTCAGCTTCAACAAAAAGCTAAAATATTCCATGAAGCCTGGCTCTTTACTAGGGAAATAAGCTCTTAAGAAATTTTAAAAAATATATACCAAGTAATAAACCACCAACATTTACCTTACATGGCTTCTGCTTCACCATGCACTATTTATTTTATGTGGTAATTTATGGCTGGTGGAGTCAGTATCGCAAAGTGAGCAACAGACTCCAGCAGTTTCCTGCTGTCTCTATGATGTAGATGGAAAGGAACTCGGTGTAATTCTAGGGCCAACCATCTCACTTTACATATGAGGAAAACAGTAGAAGCACCATATGTAGACTCCATGGCTTCAGCACCTAATGTGCCATGTGAGGAAGGAGACACTTGATGACTTTCTCATCTTCATAAAATCTACAAGATGCTCTACCCATAATAATGATTATCTTTGATGAAAATGTGAGAAGGAAAGAGGAAGCTCTTGGTGATTTTCTATAGAAAAGCATATGTTTAATCACCTAATGGATAAAGGGAAAACCAGCTTCTCCTGAGTTAGTGCAACTGTTTTGGAAGGGCAAAAAAGATCTACAAGACTCTTCTTAACCATGGATCTCATACATATATTAAGGTTATTTGAAATTCTTTGGTAGATCCAGGGATGGGGATAATTTTGTTTGACTATCACCATCAGCCAAGGGAGACAGTGGTTCACTAAAGATATTTGCCTATGTGACAAAGAATGTCCTTGGAAAAGTCCAGACAGAGCGGTGACACCCCCTCCCCCAGGAGATGGCGCAGCTTTGTTCCTGTTTGCAGTCAGCACAAAGTCACCCACATCAAGCT
This sequence comes from Pseudochirops corinnae, assembly GCA_028646515.1. Classification (NCBI taxonomy): domain Eukaryota; kingdom Metazoa; phylum Chordata; class Mammalia; order Diprotodontia; family Pseudocheiridae; genus Pseudochirops; species Pseudochirops corinnae. The sequence continues at coordinate 39,053,340 of CM053586.1, read as the reverse complement.
GTGTAACTGAAGACACCTTCAATATTCACTGCAAACACTCACACACACACACACACACACACACACACACACACACACACACACACCAGCAATCCACACAGGAAAAATCAAGTGGATGAAAAATGTCTATTTCCAAGATTATGACATGATTTACATGTACAGCCCACTGACTGAGACTAATGTGAAGTATAGTTTTTGTATAATTTATGCAGATGTAGGTAGACAATATAGCCAAGTTAGGCAGAGAACAGAGGAGAAAATGTGAGCTGGATGGCATTTAAAAATTATGCATGGCTTTAAATGATCCCCAGATCTTCCCTGCCATAGAAGCCCATTGTTGATACAAATATTCTTCTAATGATGTTAGATTGTTGCTAATTATAAAAACTATGACCTCGGAAGATCCAGAATTATTGGTGATCCAATGAGCAATGGCAAGCTAGATATGGTGGGTGAAGGAGAGTACCACATGTTACTAATAATAGCACATGCACAAAATGTGACAAAGTGTATCAAAGACTGGGGATCAGAAGAGGAGGAAGGCCAAGGTAACACAGTAGAAGAAATACAAATGATAGACTGTTGCACTAAAATGTTAGCAGAGCCATAACTTGCCTCCCAGCACACCAGATACTCTATGGAGCTTCTGTGGGAAGAGAAAGAGACATGGACAAGAACACCACCGGATTGGGAGGCACGGACAGACCTTGACATTCCTCCTCACTGCAGCCTAACCTCCGCTCGGCTCCCAAAGGGAGCTCCTAAAGCACAGGTCTCTAGCTCCTCTTTGGGTCAAACATAAACTCTTCAGTTTATAGAGCCTGACCATCTTTTTGGCCTTTTCCCAAGACTCTCTCCCTGCATCCTCTGGTCTGGAAGAGCTGGCTCATGCTCTCATTTTTCTGCAACACTTCAGACTGGCAGTGAGATTCTTTCACAATATGGCCCCAGTCTACCTTGGCCTCATTCCCCTTCCTGCACTATGGCTTGTTCCTTGTTCTCTACATCTCAATATTATCCCTCTAGTTTCTGCTCCTCAGCACAGGCTGCCTCCCATGCCCAGAAGATACCCATTCCTCACTCTGCTTTTCAAATCCTGAGCTTCCTTCAAAACTCAGCTCAGGCTGGTGCTGGCAGCTTCTTACAAGATGCTTTTCTCGACCCCTGACTGTTAGCACTCTCTCCCTCTCCTCAAATTATCTGCCATTTCCTTCTTTCTTTATGTGTGATGTCTCCCAGTAAAAGCAACAACATGAGTGCATCGAATGGTTTGGGGTTTTCTCTTTATATCCCTGGCACTGGCAAAGCATGCTTCCTCTTGTAGACCTCAGTAAGTGTTTGCTGAGTTGCTGAAGTGAAAGTGTGAGGCAATAGGGAAAAGTCTCTGTCCCTAGAAAACCAATCCAAAATAATTTATTTTTTATTGCTCTATATTTCCAATTTTAAAATTCTATAGTATTAACATCATAAGTGGTAAAAAAAAATCACAAAGTCCCTCGTTTCTGGAAATGATTTTTCTGCTTTACAATAGTTTATATTTGAAACAATTATTATGAGCAATTTTAATGATTCCAACTGTGCAAAATGAGACGGCTCAGGGTGGTACTGGTAACACAGTTTGCCTTCCTTCCCTAAAAAGTACCTTTAATGTAACTCAGAATATCACGACTGCGGGGGCTAATGTGCCAGAACTGGCTTAAAATGGCTTTGGAAAAAATACTCTGGGAATGAAGCTTGCACCCAGAACTCACCCGACTTTCTCTTTCTTTTCTTGTTATGAGTTCAAGTTCCTCTTTGGCATGAATCAGTTCCTTCTCCAGCTCTGCAGAGGCCTCCGTGTTTCCTATAAATAAATACAGAATGCTCGCAGAGGTTAATCGCTACTAAAACCTTTCACAGTACAGCTGACCCTTGCTGCTTATCCCTGGGTTTAGTGGCTTATAACAACCACCAATCTCTAATAGTCTACACACCCATCTTGCTAATAACTAACATAAAGACAGCAGCAGTTTACAATTTTTTTCTAGGACTCTAGAGGTAGACAAGTAACAAAACCCAGCATGGTTTGTAATGCATATAAAGTGTTTTATGATTAATGACTTGCATAACAATCATAAAAGATAACATATCAGCAAGAGATCATAAATAAAAAACAAAATTTCAGCCTCTCCAATAATATGAAACCAGGCCTGTTAAACCAAACCCGTAACCTTACTTTTCACTATGTCACATATGACATGGCAATTTGGGGGGGGGGTGTGGGAAGGAGCCTGGTCTCTTTTCCCCCTGAAAGCTGTTTCCCTGAATAATAGCTCAGACCTCATCAGGTTGGAAGGTTACTCCAAAGGCAAGAGCCTCCTTGGATCATCATCCCTCAGGCTGGTTCTTCATAGAACACCCCACCTGAGGCTGCTTCCCTCCCACATCCAGCATCATTCTTAACATTTGAGTGACGGAAGAAGCGAATGGCCTTGGCCAAATGTGCCAGCATTGCTCTGGGAAAGATGTGACGGCAGATGTGACACTTGCCTGATCGAGGCCTGGATGTGCGGGAATCACCTTCAGCAGTCACTGAAGTGAGTTCGTCTTTGATGTTTTCATGCATTGATTCCTAAAATTAAGGAAAGAAACAGAATTTGGAGAACATTTGACATCTACGATATTCTCCATATCAAAGAGCATTAGCAGGACAAACTGGTCTAAAAAATCTAAGACTAAAGCGCTGTTATCCTTGAGAAGGCAATTCGGGGATAACCGGACCCAACGAAGAACTGAAACATTCTCAGGGCAGGCAGCATTGTGATCCTCACCTGGACAGGCGGCGCCCCCCGAGGGCGGCCAGCACACGCGGCAGCTCCAGCCAGCTGGCTTGTGCTGATCCCTTGTGCCATCAGGACATGATGCCACCTCAGCGTCCCATCATGCTTTAGGCTGGCTAAGTGCTCTACATGCATCATCCCATCTGACCCCACAACAAACAACCCTGTATGCAGGGAACCCTACCAGGTTCTTCCCTCCGATGCGCTGGCGCAAGGTCTGTATCTCAGCGCTCCTTTCCATCAAGGCTTGCAGCATCTTCCCCAAAGCAAGCTGATAAAGGCAATATACAATAGTATAACATTAGAGTGAGAATCCAGATGTGGAGACTGGAGGCGTGTCTCCTGGGTGCCACGGCAAGCTGACAATGCCTCGAGGGACCTTGCTTGGAAGGTTGAATTCGTCCAACACGCTGGGAAGACCTATCTCAGAAGGGAAGCAAGGGAGAACCCTCGCTAGCCACTGGAACCTGGGCAAGCTGAAAACCTAAATATCAGGGAAAAGAGTACAGACACGCCTCCTTGTTAGCACCAGTTATTCCCTATTGAGATGCTTGTGACTCTTCTTATAGTTAAGATAACATAGGTTTCTTTGTTCTAGGGCTATCCAGATGAAACCAATCATCAGGTCAAATGATCAGGACAAGCCAACGAGCACAACAGCCAAAAGCCAGCTGGCGTTCTCACTGCTTTAGGTCACCGTGGTTTTATAAGGCTGAAAATGATGCAAAGGCAAAAAGGCCTGAGCACCACTTCTGGTCTGAATGAACTACGGAAATGGATTTTGTTTCCTAGTAGCATCAAGAAGAAATTAAATTATAATGACCATGGCTGACCCTGGAGAAGAAATGAGGCCCCTCTCTCTTCCTTGAAAAGGTGGGGGTCAATGGGTGTGGAACAGTACATACACTGTCAGACTCGACTGGTGTGTTGGCTAACTTTACTGAACTGTTTTTTTCCTTCTTTTAAAAAAATGACGGTTCAACAAGGAGGGGCTAGGGAAAGGAATATATATGGAGGAGCAGGGAATGTAAAAATAAACTAGCAATAATTTTTTTTTAATTACAACTAGAATCACTCCAGTTGTAAGCTAATAGAAAGTCAACAGGCTATGCTCAGTGTTTTAGCCTGAGGTTACAGTAGCCAGTTTCTGTGGGAATTTTCTTTTCTTTTCGGACAAGAATCCAAGATCTCCTGAGAAACTTTAAGGGAGGAGAAAAGACATTTCACACTCATGTTGAAGGCTGACATTTGGGCTATTTGGGGACCTGGATAATAAGCGCTGTTGGATAGGCGTATAGCCTTCATGTGCCTCAGTACAATCTGTAAAGAAACTTTCAATTCCTTCCTTTGTTTTCATCATCTCAGAATGAAGTCTCAATTTTTTTACTTTATTATCATCCAGAAATTATTAATGCCTCTCTAGGGAAGAAAATACTACTTATCACGGTGAAAAAGAATGAGTGGGCGTGTAGATAAAAGTCCTCTAACCATGTTGGACTATTTCCTGTTTGGAGATGATGGTGCTCTCCATGACTGAAGGAATGTCTTTCAAGCCTGGACCAGTCCTTACTTGGCTCTCCTTCTCCCTGGTGCTCACAGACTGGAGCAGGTCCTGAATCTCCATCTCGTGCTCCAGAGCTTGCTTATTTCGGTCACCCAGAAGGTCCTGCAGCATCCTTTCTTTCCGCTGCAGGCGCAGACACAACTCTTCAGCAACTTCACTCTGCCCTGGTCCTAGCTTGCAAAGCAATGTTGCGCTAAGATCCTGAGGGGAAAGACAAAGAAATTTTGAAAAGGAAAGGGAGTGATGGTGCCCTCCTTCATCTATGCCACCCTGTGGCTGTTGGCTACAAAGGCTTGTCAATCTCTGGTCTACGGGAGAGATTCAGAAATCACTGGCCACTTGAATTAGGAAGATTATACACTGAATTATACAACAAGAATGTTTAGAATGACAACTTACAGATCAGTATGGGAAATAGTCATTGCTTGTTAAGGGCTAACAATCACTTACTTGCAGCTAGCAGAAAATAATTAATTTTCTGTTCGTGAACCTCCAAGAGAGAGCAAAAGTCTCTTTAAAAAAAGAAAAAAGGTGTACTCCACTATCCCCAATAGCCTGATGAGTGAATGTATGTTTTTTTCTCTAGCAGGTCTGTGCAAAATATAGATCTCATCAGTTTTCATGTTACTCCTGTTAAGCGGGCAACTCTCCCCGACCCATTCTAGAGAGAAGGAAGGAAGACAGGCACAATGACATCCAGTCATTCAGTGAATAGAAGGAGAAACAAAAAAAAAACTGTCCACAGACTCCCAGACCTCACAGGATGTCCTAACACACCACTGGCAGTACCATGGGTGACCTCAAGAAACCAGCCACCTGCCAAGATCTCACTACAAGCTAACTACAAAGCCTTGCCTCCACTTCCTTGTTTCTGTCATGCAGAGACGTCTGCAACTGCTGGATGATGCCCTCTTGCTCCTTCTGCCAATGGCTGAATTTCTTCTTCATTTCTTCTTCCAACCATTGAAAGTTCTGGCAGGTAACTGATAATTGCTCCAGTTCTAAACTTTTAGCCTGCAGAAGACTCTCCATGCTCTACAGCCGCAAAGAGAGAAAATGAAAACCAAGAGTTAAGGAGCCATTTTTCAATGACGTAAGACGAAAATGTAGTTCAGGTTCTTCTTTATTTCCTATAAGCTATGTAGGGAGGATTCAACTTTCCACATTGTTTCTCAAGGCAAAAATTCAGCATCTAATGCAGAAATGCCACATGACCTGATGCTGTTAGAAATGATCAACCCTAATGACTGAGATTCTGAAGAAAACATAAAGTGTAGGTAATGTGGGGACAGGGTTTTAGAAAGAAAGTGGACTGGGACCCAAAAGGGTGGCAAATCTTTTAAGAAAAGATTGCAATAGTAAAGCCTCAAGTACCAATTTAATTCACTCTGGGAGAAATTACATCGACTAAAGGCTGACATCTTAGAGCCAACTCAGGACGGCAGACTGGGATCGCCTCACAGATTGCCTCCTGCCATCAGAAGAGCGTGGTGTTTGCTCCTCCCAGAAGAAAACAAGCCACTGCTCCTTGGTTCTTCATCTTTATGGGAAGGGATAAGTTCGTGCTTTGATTCTGAAAAATGGAGGCAAGGAGCAGCAGGGAAACAGATTAGGGAATGACTGGGTACCTGAACGGTAGCTTCATTGGAAGACAGGACACAGCGGAGTCTCTCTAAATCATGATCTCGCTCTCTCACAGCAAGATGAAGCTGGTGTAGTTCTTTTTCCTTTTCTTCTAAGGCACAAAACTTCTCATCAATGGCCCGCTGCCGGGAAATGGTAGGGAAGGGTATTAGCATTTGTTAAGTCCTACTACTACTAAGTACTGTGGTAAGTGTTTTATAAATATTATTTCATTTGATAATGATATAAAAGTGGGAGGTTTTAGGAAAAAATCCTGGGCTTCCAGAAGAATGAATGCCCAAATGGCCACATGTTCCAGTACAATCTAAAGTGAGGAATGGAGAAAACTCTATTTTTTTCATGTAAAGCCTATTTCTACATTAGCCATGTTGTGAAAGAAGAAACAGAACAAAAGGAAAAAATATGAAAAAAAAGTTAAAATAGTATCAGTTCTTTCAACAGATAACATACTTAACTTTACATCTCCCAGTGTAAAGCCCTTACACACAATAGATAGGAAGTTCTCTATCACAGCATTTCTTGTAAAGAGGAGCAGAATTATATGCGGTTTACCTCTAAAGCAACATCTCTATCTTGGATGCGATGTCGAAGTTTCTCAAGCATCATTTCATTTGCTTCAAGGCTTTTCTCTGAGTTGTTCTGATATTGCATGAGTTCTCGGTATTCCTAGTGAGACCCAGAAAGAATTTCCTATAGTTATACACTGTCAAAGATAGCACAATGATCAAGGTTACACAGCAAATCTTCAGCCTTTGCAAAGAGGTACATTTCAAAGTGGCTTATCTTTCTTTCTCCCTATTTCTTAGTAATACAGCCACTAAATCTCTTTTGAGGCCCAGAAGCCTAAAGAAGCTGACCTGCTGACAAAAGGATGGGACCACAATGTCCAAACTGTTAGGTCATCTCACACCTAGCTTGGCCCCCACAAGGCTAGAAGGGGGTAAACTCATGAGAAGAGCACAATGAGCAGGCATGATGAAGGTGGGAGGATGGCCCCAGGGGGACCATCAGCAGAACCTCCTCTACTGAGACCAAAAGGGACACAAATGGGTTCTTTCCTCATCTTCCTAAACAGCCAGTTTGCTTGAGTAGGCTCCCTGTAGTCCAGAGGAGCTCCTGGGATCTCTGCTTCCCATAAGCCTGAAGTAGAAAGGTCATTGTATAGCACGGCTTGGGGGATTCTATTCTCAAGGGTGATTTCCGCTCTACTTATATTTACCTGGGGCTTCATAGTCTTGGAAACTGATTTTTTTTTTTCATAAAGTCCAGGAATTTTACTGCTTCAGTCTTAGGATGACAGATGTGTTATGGAGGAAAAGTTAAAGGATACATTTCTAACCTTCTGATGTCTAAGTCATGGATGTTTAATTCATACAGGGCACTTGTGCCCTTCTCCACAACATCCCTCTGTGCCCCCAAACAGAACACTTCACTGGAAAAATCCACTGAAGCACCTCAGCGTGCCCTGTGATGAGCAGCCACAGCAGATCCAGTATGGGGCACATGGCCTCTATCGTAAAATCTCAACTTCAGACAGCATCATAAGATCTTTCCCTCTGTCTGTAGACTTGGCACTTTGTTCTCAGGTCCTGGTTTTCCCTTAATGGAACACTTCCTATAATTATTACTTGTATTTGGGAGATACACTGTGGCACAGTGGTTGCAAGGCTGGCCTCTCCCTCAGGCCGACCTGGGTTCTAGTCCCAACTCTGACATGTGTCATGCGTGACACAGTCACAGTTCAGGTCATGTAATCCTGGGCATGTCACATAAACCCCCCACAACTCTAAGGTGATCAGCTGGGGCATGCTACTCCCTGTCTGTCCTGGGAAAACTCCCTAGAGTTCACTGATGCTAAAGTAATCACAGATTTGGTGACCAACACCAAGGGTTGTATAAGTCTTGGTAAAGATTCTCCAGGCCTGCATTGTTGGGTCCCCTCAGACACCTGGGAATCTTCTTGAGAGTAGGACCCACATCTCCTATTTCACAGATATCATGCCCCATCTTTCCCCCCAGGGCCTGATTCACAGTTCTGGATACAACAAGAACTCAGTTCTAGTTGACACTTATCTGTAAACTGAAGTCACAGCGATCAGTAAAAGGAATTTTCAAAGCTCCGACCCAACTCAAATGTTCATTACACTGACCCACCTGCAGAAGACGATCCTTCTGACGCAGGCTGTGGTTCAGACGCTGAATGCTCTGCTCCTGGGCCTGGGTCTCACGGCACCTTGTGCCCTCTAGAATGTGAAGTTGCTTGTTCCGACTGCGCAAATCTTCCTGCAGCTGCTGCAGGGTGCTTCGTAATTCCTGAAATAAAGCACATAACTTTTATCAGCAAAATCTTCTGCTTCCACTGCCCTAGTGCAGGCTAACTGCTTAAAAGAATAAGCTTTCTCTTTTTTTCTGTTTGAAATTATTGATTGCCTCACTTCTACATTCATTTTTATAAGATTTTAAGGTCCAAGTTTTTCTCCCTTCCTCCCTCCACTCCCCCGCTCCCCAAGACAGCAAGCATTCTAATATAGGTTATACATGTACAATCATGTTAAACACATTTCCACATGAGTGACGTGTGAAAGAAGAATCAGAACAAAAGGGAAAAACCATAAGAAAGAAAAAACAAAAACCAAAAAAAGTGAAAACAGCCTGCTTTGATCTGCACTGAGACCACAGTTCTTTCCCTGGATGTGAATTGCATTTCCATCATGAGTAAAAGTGTAAGCTTTCAACTGAATAATCACTGATCAAAGGTCTTCTGTGAGCCAGGCGCACAATGGGCCTTGAAGGCAATGAATGCCAAGGTCATAACAGTACTAGCACTTATTCAGCTCCTACATACCAAGCATTGTGCTAAGAATTTCATTAATATTATCTCATTTAATCCTTACAACAACCCTGGAAATAGGTGCTGTTACTACTCTCATTTCACAAATGAGGAAACTGAGGCAGATGGAGGTTCAGTGACGGGCTCAGGGTCTCACAGCTAGTATGTGTCTGAGGCCAAACCAACCCCAGGCCAGTCCTCCAGCCTGCGTCACCTCCCACAGCAGAGTGTAGAATCAATCAGATGACACTAAGACGTTTTAGTATCATGATACAAAATGGCGGCCACATAATAAAGATATGAACATTATGGGAGCTGAGAAGAGGAAGTTGGAAAAAATGGAGGGAAAGGAAGAGACTGTTTCCAGTGTGAACTGGCTTAGAGTTGGTCCCTAGAGGATGGACAGGCTGTGGGGCAGGGCAGTGGACAGTATGAGGAAGGCATGGAGGGGGGGAAAGCACAGAAGGCAGGAAGCAGCCATCTTGAGACAATGCCACAGAAATGAGGATGTGATGGTGCTCGGGACGTCGGAGGTGACACGGTCTTCACTAAGACTCGCTCTTAGGGCGACAAGGAGGGAATGAGGAGGAGGGAAGAAGCCAATCATGCCAATCAGGCTCTGTCCTCAGAAGCCTTGGGATATTTGGCTATTTTTAGGGCCTACTCTCCCGGAGAGCTGGTAAAGACTCTAACTGTGCTTCCTTAGGTCAGACCATCTAAAACTTGAAACAACATATTCGCACAGATCGCCCCTAAAATAACTGATGAAGCCTGGTCAAGAAAACAATTTCTTTAAGGAACTAAGGGAAAAGTAAGAACTCTCCCCAACTTTGAACTCTGGCTTTAACAGATTCTTCAGAGTTGACATTTCTCAGTGTCTAGTGACCTCTTTCAGGCCACAAATAAAGGCAACAATATTTTCCAGACTAAACTGCAGCAGAAATCACTGAAATGTTTCATCTTCAAATCTTAATTTTGATTGAGATCCTCAAGGAAACAGTACATTGTGATTTCAAATTAAAATGGGCAGTAGACTCCTGAGGGAGTAGCACGCCAAAGACCCTTTCCAAGCAAGAAGTCTGACACCTGGTTGGCTCTAGTTACAGAATGTTAAATAAGGGCTTTGTTGAATTACTGAGATAAGGTCGATGGTAAAGGTGTTTATAAATCATAAGTAAAGGGAACCCTGGTTCTAAGAAGTGGCAGGTGAGGGCAAAGTCAATTCCTGCAGCCTCAGAAGGATTGATGATTTACCTGATTGTGGGTCTGTGCCGCTTCCGTCTGCTGCTCCAGCCCCTGAGCCGCAGCCTCCATGAACTGAAGGTTCCGCTTGGCATCCTCCAGGAGCCGTTCCTTCCTCCGGGATGCCCTCTGAAACTTCTGTACCTCCAGCTGGCTGCAGAACAAGGCATTTTGGAGATCAAGCAGGGTCTGCTGCTGCTGGGCTGGGGACTCGCCTTCTGGGGGCTGAGAAGAGGAAAGAAAGTGTCTGACACTGGGGATGGAGCCAGCAGCCAAGTAAGAAACCAATGAAACAAAGCTGGGGATGGATGCTAAGCCCTGGCCGGCCCCCACAGCAACCTGGCGGTGCTTATTTACCTGAAGCTGTCCGAGCTGGCTTCGGTGCAGCATGTCCCGCAGCTTGGTCATTGTGTCCTTCTGACCTTCGATCACTTGGTACAGCTCTTCAGTCTGAAAGATTAGAAAGGAGTGAGCTAAACATGAAGCTCGCTGCCTCCCTGACCATGGGTGAACACGAACAAATCTGTCATGCAACAATGGATTTAGCCCAGTTTCCCGTTATAAGAACATCAGTTTCTACACTCATAGAAGCAAAACACATTTTCCTACTTCCACAGAATCAACGAGCAGTTACTGAATATCTGCAGTGTACAGAACTATGATAAAATTGAGGGATAAAAGCTTTGGTAAGACAGAAAATCTGTCCTCATAAAGCTTATAGTCCAGTAGAGGAAATGGCAAATAAACAGTCAGTTATTCAGTCAACTGGCATTTATTAAGTACCTACTGTGTGCCAAGCAGTGTACTAAATGCTAACTGCAAAAACGCATGCCTGCTCCTGGGGAGTCCACAGGCCAATGGGGCAGACAAATGCAAAAGACTATGTACAAAGAAGCTACAGACAGGACAAACTGGAAATAATCAATAGAGGGAAAGCACCAGGACTAAGGAGGATGGGATTTTAGCTGGGACTTGAATAAAGCCAGGGAAGCAAGGAGGCCGAGATGAGGTGGGATGTTATTCCAGGTCTGGAGAAAATAACCAAAGTCTGGAGATGGAGCATCTTATACAAGAAACAATCAGTGCCATTGGTCAAAAAGTATGTGTTGGGGAATAAGGTGCAAGAAGACTGGAAAGGCAGGAAGGAGCCGGGTTATGAGGGCCTTTAAAGTCAAGCAGAGTATACACAGATATCCCAGTACAGAATGTCAGATGAGCTTATCAGAAAAATATGATGGGAGCAGACTGGGAGTCAGAACGGGAGGGAGTGGCCCAGGGAAGACCTGGTGGATGTGGCATCTAGTTTAGCTTTCAATGGCAGGAAGGAATTCTAGAGGCAAAGGTGGAAAGGACAGTATGAATAAAAGCAGAGTACTTGGTGGATAACAGAATGAGAAAAGGGTGGTCGGGGAGACTAGTCCCAGACTACAGATTGGCAATTTTTGAACAGCCTGAGCCGTATTCTATAGGGAGCCCCTGAAGAAACATGACCAGATGGATACAGAAGGACAATCTGTCCGTTCCTTAGTGAATATCTTACCTCACTCTCTCTGCTTTTCAAAGATTGACTGAGGTTCTGAATTGTACATTCCTGCCTCTGTGATGCTTCCTGGGCAGATTTCAGTTGATAGCTCATTTCATTCAGTTTCTCTTGTAGAATCTGTGCATGGCAAAGAAGAAAAGTTTGATGATGAGGACTAGTTTTTCCAGGCCGTCTGCCACAAAATCCTTCCTCCCAAATTTCTGGCTGCCATTGAGACTCCAGGAAATACAAACCAGGGACCTAGCCCCTTGTAACTTCTCTATGGATAGTACTCATTAAACACTTAAGTGAATCATCAGAAGCAAGTAAGAGAAATAGGAGGGTACCCAAACCAGAGCATACAAATCTCCCAAATTTCTCAATGTTAATTCTAAGCATAGACCTTAATTGTGGATAAACTATAATTCTCATGAGAAATAAAGAAAAGAAAATAATTAGGTCAGGGGATGTATTCCCTAGGAGAGTTTTTCAGGGAGATTTCACAGGAATGCTTGGTTGAACCTGTCAAGTACATTTGGACTGCACAGCTATCAAACTTTTAATGGTCTTCCATGACTGTAAATCCAAGATTGCCATAGATGAAGCCATACCTTGTTGGCAGCTTCTGTTTGCTCAATCTTGTCTTGAAGTTCTGTCAAGTGAGAATCAGGCACACATTGTTGGGTCATGGTGGCCTCATTTGAATTTAGCTCCTGTGGTTGGACTGGCTTTTCAATAATATTCTAAAAGAAATGAAACAAGAGTAGTTGAATCAAACTCTTAACAAGTAAGTAGTTTTGACTTTCATTTTTCACAAGATACAAGGATCCCTTTGCTTGAATAAAAATCGTTCCCTTTCTTCAGTGCCCCAATTTGATAGCATGTTAAATAAAATGGCTTAGTCTGGGGTTTGTAAAAATAGCATCAGAATTTCTTTTTAAAGGAAAGGGTTTTATGGGGATGGCTTAAAACTAGCCTGTTTCCTTGTAGCTCATGAATTAAAAAGTAATTTAGGAACAACAATTCTCAAAACACTGTTTGCAGTTAGAATAGGGTATTACTATTACCTTCTACCAAGTATATGCCTTAAAATATACAACTTTAGAGATAAATTTATATCATACAGCCTAGAAAGATAAACAAAGACTATAGGAAGTCTGAAATGTCACTTACTGTGAAGGTCAAAGTTAGGGAAAACGTAGGAATGCTAATGCACAAATTATCTTACTTAGATATAAGCCACAATTGATTAAAGTTCTCAAAATTTTGGAAAACCTAGTGAAGGGCAAGTCATTCATAGTGTTATTCACATAACAGATGCTTTAATGGGCACAGAAATCAGAAAACCACAGGAATTAGAAATGGAAGTCTGAGAGTTTAATGGAATAATAAATTATCTAAAAAAATCAAGTGAAATGCAAATCCAAGAATAAGATAAAAGTACCAGAATGATCTAAATCCTTTCCTAAAAGCAATTAATCAGCAACCACTTAAATTCTTAAAACAGAGATTGAGACCGATCCACCTTCAAAGCGCTAATTTGGCTCATGGAGACCCAATAAATATTAGCGGACAGGCGTCTTCCAAAGTGTTTCAGAGGCATTTATGGACTATCACCATTCATGCTTTGATGCACTAAGTCTGTATTCTGACTTTAAAGGCAACACAAAAACCAGCTGGGGGAGAAAAACGAACTATATAGTTCTGAAGTTCTTAATAAAAAATTCTTGTTCAATATTTAATCTCCAAGCAGCTCAAAATCTCCTAACTCTAGAAATCAGATAAAGACCAAGGAATATCACTTTCATTTGCAAATGGGGAAGAGAGAGACAAAAAATATGATAAGTAACCTGATAAGTACATAGTAAACTTGGGAAGATAAACCATACCTCCTAATTTCTAGTTTTATCCAGGAACAATTCAATAAAACCTCTATGTAGACAAATGGGAGTAAACATACTAGACTTCCCTTAATCTTTTTAAAACTTTTCTTCTATGTGGCCAGAAAAAAAAAGATGTGAAGAGCATTGGTGGGTGTGTAAATAAGAATTTTAATCACAATCTCACCCTTTGAAAACTTTGGCCTGTGGAAGAAAGACCGAATGCTCTTGTTGCATTATTTCCAGTAATTATAACTAACAAGAATAGGTTGTAACAATATACATTAAGAAATCACTTGTCTATTAAATGTAACTATTAAAGTTACATTGATAAACTATTGATTTTGCAAGCTGCTCTGCCACACGGTTCTTTCCAAAAAATAAAGCTTGTGGCTACAATTCATATTATCCTCAGGATAGAAATGGACACAGTTCAAATACAATGAATTTCCATTGAAATATACGTACTGAACCCAGCTCATCAGTACATGAGAATGAACAGTTATGCTGAAATAATTCACAGCTCCTAAAGATCCAGAAACTGGATGTTTTGTCTTTATTTTTAATCCTAAATTAGGTTGGGCCATGTAATAGCCTTAGAATCAAGGCGATCTAGGTTTGAGCCCTACCTCTGACACCTACTAGCTGTCAGACCCTAGTCAAAGTCACTTTAACTTTTCTCAGTGTTTCTGGCAGGTCCCAAGGGCTAAGTTACAGAACAGGTGACGGACACTCTACATTGGCAGTGAGAGATTTCTTATTGTATTGATATTGCAATGATATTCTATTGCACTGAATCACAAGCCTGATTTAAAAAAAAAAACAAAACCTTATACTTTAAGGTTCCCTCCTGCTCTAAATCCCTACATATCAGAAAAATGTTCCTTCTTTTGGAAAAAGGGTCCTTAACCTGAGGCCTGTGAACCTGCATTTATTATGTTGATGATTGTATTTCAATATGCTTAAGCATCAAATACTTACTAAGAGAGTAAGATGAAAGTTCTATCAAATCTTCACTACTTTGGCAATACTTTGGTTCAACATTACCTAAATTGCTAGATCTGGTGAGCTGCCACAATGACATTGGGATGATAATGCAATTTGAAAATGAAATCACTTAACCCAGAGATAGAACCTATAAATACTCCCTTGCTTTAGAAAGCAAAACCACTTCCAGGCCTGGTGGCTAGCAAAATGCCAACCCTTCGATATAAGGTTAAGGCTGTGACATTTCATTATTGTTACTCAGATTCCTCTAGTTAAATAGCACTTTGCTTGGCAGTGCTTCAGCCCTCAAAATAACAAGGCCCAGACCTCATGCTGCTGTAATTTTCAATTCAGGCTGCTAATAAATGGAAGATGGACAACAGAATGTAGTAGATTAAAGCTCTTGTCCTGGACTGATGGCCCTTTGGACTCTTGTCAACTTCCAAAGGGTGGCCAGGAACTTTGACTGTAACAAGCCAAGTGCTCCAACAAAGGAGAGATTCATTTCAGTCACTACAAGATTTTCTGCAAAGATCAAAAACATCTTTGTGCGTCTGTATTTATCTGAAAAGGGAAGAATGCCAGATGTACCAGAAATCTGAAAGATTTTTTGAGAAAGAAAGCATATCCTCAACTCAAGGACTTTGTAGCTCAAAACCAGATAATGAAGAAAAGAGGTCCCCAAATAAAATACAGCTTCATATCTACCTTAAACAAAAATAAAATGCTAACAGCTGTGAATTCTTGGGCAAAAACATGGGAAGGAATGGAATCAATTTATATAAAGTAATCAATAGGTAGAAATATTTGGATGATATTTTTCACAGAGAAAATCAGCTATCAGAACAAAGTCTCTAAGAGCAGTGTCTGTTAACACCGAGTGGTAGTCCCTGGGGAAAGAATGGAATTAAACAAAGGACTCAGAGAAATTGGTTTACTTAAGTCTTTTTCTCCCAAATTCTAAAGCAGGTGTTACCAATACTATATTTACAAGTCTCCACCCCGTTTAAGGGTCCTGATGAGACAAAAGAGAAATGCTCCTTTTTCTCTTTCTCTATTCCACTCAGCTCTGGTTCACTACAAAGCAATCCCGCTAAGGAGTGCTAGTGAAACCGATAATAGGACCAATTTCCAAAATGGATCACTGCCAAGTGATTTTATTTAGGAATAATATTGAAAATGCCATTCATCTTTCTAGAATTGATTTCCCATTATTGCGATTTTGGGATGATAAATCAGGTTCTAAAATTCTTCTCTTTCACTCAGTTGTGATGATCTCTCACAAACAATGGGATAAACCGAGGCATTGTGATACGGTGGTCCAAGCAAAGGTGGGAAATATAGTCATCCCAAGTTGCGTGACTTGGGAAAAATCTGCAGCTTACCTTCTCAGCTATAAAATGAAGATTTTGGTCTAGACTGCCTTAAGGTCCTTTTCTAATTCTGATATATTCTGATTCAAGCAAGGAGCTGCTAGCTAGCAAGGAGGTCATGTAACAATGGCCATGTTGTTCAAATGCTGCTTTTCATATCCTGAACCTTTGAGAAACCTCTGGAGGTGATAAAACGGAGGCATATATTAAAACATAGCTAGTACAACCACATTTTATTTTACAGAATTCCCCAAAACACCTCTGTAACTCTGGTTATAGTGAAGGGACTCAGGACTCCTTCTCTTAAGAATTCCAGCCTTTAAGGAGATATTTCAGCCAGTGTAGCAGAGAAGGAAAAGCACAATGCTAAGAATGAGAGAATGTAGTTTTTAGAGGTGACCCTGAGGTAAGTCACAATTTTCTAGGAAGCTCAATGTCTTCATTTGTAAAACAAGAGGGTAAGAGTAGAGGATGTGCTACCTTGCAGCTCAAAAATGTCAGCAGAGTGAATAACAATGAAGACAAAACTCTTCCTGTTGGGCTTATGCTTTTCCAATCATTTTTCTTCTGCCCTAGCTATTATAGATCTGTGAAATGAAATATTTTTCCCTTCCACCTTGCCTAGGCAAATATTACTTCTGCAGAATTGATACGAAAGCACTGAGCATTATTTGAGATGATGTCTAGCAAAATAATGGTTTCTTAAATCTCTAAGCCTTAGCTCCCTCATGGAAAATGGGGGAAATCATTATTGAACAATCTACCCCACAGCTTTGTGAAGTACTACATAAACACAAACAATATAGTATCATTATTATTATGTCCATCT
Organism: Pseudochirops corinnae; assembly: GCA_028646515.1. Lineage (NCBI taxonomy): Eukaryota > Metazoa > Chordata > Mammalia > Diprotodontia > Pseudocheiridae > Pseudochirops > Pseudochirops corinnae. The sequence continues at coordinate 39,036,650 of CM053586.1, read as the reverse complement.
GAAAGTATATAAAAGGAACAAGCATAAAAGGAAAAACTATCAGTCCTAAGCATAACTGACTTTTTTAAAATGCAGAAAAATAAAAATATAAATAAACAGTACTCTAACTTGTATTTATAATTTTTTCCAAAGACTTTTCACAGATACTCCTTACATACTGTGCACAATATTTAAGTACTGTATATATTTTTCTTATGAAAAAATATTACTTTGGATGCTTTTCTGATACTACGGAAATTTTAAATTTGGCATCCCTGAATCCCTTTTTAAGTTTTCAAGTAATAAAACTCATGTCCTTGCTTTTGTTAGTTCACAGCACTCTAATATAATTTCTGAGTATTCACTCCAGGTGACAACATTTGTACCTGTACCATTATTGAACAAATGTGATTTGTTTCTAAAGTACTGAAGAAAACTATAGGCATCTAGTGTTTATGGTTACAAAAGAAACAAAACGGCACCACTCTAGTGTCTGAGTCGAATTAAGACCAATTGCCTCTCTCAAGTCATTATATGAAATCAAAACACTAATTGGTGTAGTCTTTTTGCCACAAGACAAGTATGTAAACCTCAGCTTGGTGAAAAATATACTCAGAACAGATGCACCTGGGATTGATGGCTATGAATGACTTTCACTTAAATGAAATATTAAGTAATATCTTATTTTAATTCCCAAGACCTTTAAAACAGGACAAAAAATACTCAAGGGATAAAACAAGCCATCTTGAACAAGAGCCCCCAAATGATCCCATTAATGAAAATTTTCACAGCAGCTGAACAAAAAACATTTTTCTGGTGTAGCACTTTACTACTTTACTAATTAATGGATTTTCCTCAAACCTTAACATCTGCTGCAATCACTTTGGGAGCACCTGCACACAAAAAGATTACTGTTCCAGGCTAGTCTGTGAAAAAGAAAAAACTAACCCTCTGACAATGAAGAGGATCAATAAAGGTGTGAAGCTGAAAGAGGAAAAGGTAAAAGAGGCTGTTTGCCTTTTTTAAAGGCAAAAGTTACTAAGACTTTAGTGTTGGTTGAATCTTTGTGCTTAAAAAAAATTTTTTTGGTAAATTGATGTTGCATGCAGAATCAAAGCAGCAAATGGACCGACCTACACATCAAAAAGTGACAAAAGAGGACTATGGGAGCATGAAAGTCAAGGATGGATTGAGTTAGAATACTCTGAAAACTTTAGAAATGCTGGTTAACTTTGACTAATTAGAAGCCATGTGAAAGTCTGGAGACAACAAGCTGTGTAATCTGATAAAACCCAAGTGCCATAGTATTACATATTATCTACCTGGAACGGGAGTGGCAAATAGTCCTCATAGAGTTCGTCCCAGAGTTCTTGCAGTTCAGAAATCTCCAGGGAATAACCCACAGGTGTCTTGGAAAGGGGTTTCACAGGCCTGTTTAGGAAATTGGGACTGGTTCCATCTGCTGTGAGATGGCCAGGCTTGGCTCCAGGTGGACTGGATTTCACTGGTATAGGAAGCTTGCTCCCCCGGGGGCTCTGGATGGGCTTATAGTCAAAACCTTTAATCATGCTAAGAGCTAGCTCCAGCTTGTGGCCACACGTGTATTGGATCGCCTGATCATCTGAGCAGCAATCACACTTTGGGAGTTCTTTACTGCCTCTCTCAGGTTCCTCATCCTTCTGCTGTGGAAGGCTGGCCTGTACAGTAACATCCAAAGATTCCACAGAGGAACCAGGAGTTCCTTCTTCCATGCTTTCCCCATCGGCTGGTCCCTTTGTGCTGGATAAGTCTGGTGGCCCAACCTCTGACAAGGCTGGCTCTTCAGTACATATACTGGTAGACCACCTAGTGGAAGGCCCATAGGAGATACTTCTGGCTACCTTTCGGGGTACCTTACAAATGGCTTCATAGTCAGAATCAGCAACCCTTAAAGCAGCACAGCCCCTACACCTCCTGGGCCTGTTTCCAGGGCCCTCTGAAGCGTGGCAGCTGTGAGCTTCTTGAGTCTGGTCCTCATTTTCTGCCCAGCACTCAAACCCAGAGTATGCAAAGTCTTCCTGGAGCAACGCGGAGTATCGGACGTCAGGTAAACCGGAAATATCCACAGTCCCATTCCCTACTTTGGCCTCGGTGCTGGGGTCATCATTATTCTTCCTGTACATGCTGGCGATGCAGAATTTGAGGCGATCCTTCTCAAGCAGCAGCTTTTGTAAGCGCTCAATGGAGAGAGCTTCGATTCTGGCGATGACTGTGTCAAAGCGATAGATCCGGTCCAGCATGAAAGCGCACTTGCTGCAGGCAAACTCGCCTTTGCCATCGCGGGAGACATCCTTGCCCAGGACGTGAGACAGGAGCACCTGGAGGTTGAGCTTGGTGGTGGTGTGGAAAATCCAGCGCCGCTGGTTGCCGCACAGCTCCCGGGCACAGATCCTGCAGATTTCCTTCATTTTCTCTCCTGGCTGTGCCCGGATTCCCAGGGACGGGATGGGATGAGCTGGGAGGGGAGGGGCTGAAGTGGGGTGAAGAGGGGGAGGTCACTCACTCTGGGGTCACTCCGCGGCGTGGCTCCGGGGCTCGCTCGCCCGCACGCCATGCCCCTGTGCACCCGCTTTCCCGGCTGGCGCACACCTGTGCCTCTACCTGGGCTTGCCCGCGCGCGCGCGCTCCGCTCTGGGTACCACTCGCAGGGAGCGCGCGTCCCCGCCCCTCACGGACCCGCCGTCCGCCGGCGGGAGACTCAAGGGGATGCCAAGCGACCGCGGAGCCGGCCTCCTTCTGAACCGGCCATCCTGGCCAGGGCCATCTAGCAAGGAGCACGGGGTTCGGGCCTCTCTTTCTCTTCTCGCTGCTGCTTGCGTCGCTGCCGCTGCCGCCGCCCCCGCTCAGGGCCGCCGATGCAGCCGCCGCCACTAACGTTCCAGCTCAGAGATTGAGGATCAGATTTCAAGATGGCGCCAGAGGGCCCTGCGCATGCGGAAACCGCAAAGTTCTTCTGGGAGTTGTAGTCCGAGGGGCTGGTGCCGGGGCTCCGAACTACCTAGCGCGCGGAGCCTCCAGGCGGCCCCCTCTTTGCTCTCTTCTGGGTGGGCTTCGGTAGCCTGTACGGCGCGGGGACGAGGGCTGTGTGCCTTGCTAGCTCGGGTCTCTTCCCAGAAAGGGCAAACCCTGCTAGTCTAAGTCTCTCGGAGCTGTCCGTCTGCTGGTTGCTCCTCCTGCGCAGGGACAAGGGGAAGAGAGAGCGAACTCTCTCCTCCTCCCTCTCTTCTTCCTCCTCCTCCTCCCCCAGCCGCGGGGACAGCAAGTGCCACGTACCCCGGTGCGAGCTGTCAGCGCCATCCACCGCCTGCTCCTCCTCCTCGTCCTCTTCCTCTCCCTCCCTGCTCAGCTCGTGCATAGGGATCGTTTCAGACAGCGGGCACATCATGAAATGTTCGCTATGGATTCGAGATTTCATCTTAGGACGGAGGAATCTCCTCCCACCACACCTGCTGTAATTCAGTTCAAAGTATCCAGGAAAAAGAGAAGACGAGGGCTTCTCCTGGGGCCCGGGGAAATAAGAGAAATGCCGTAACCCAGAGGGACGAGCAAACAGCCCGAATAAAAATATCCCTGCAAGTGTTTGACAAGGAGGCAGAAAGTTCCAGAAACCCGTGCAATCAGGAATGCGTTTGGACTGAGTGAAAATGGATCTGGAAGAGTAACAATAATAATAACAACAATAATACCATTTACATAGCCTTGAAGAGTCCAGGGGGTTTTACATATGTTGTCTCATGTGGTCATCACAAACCCAGAATGGGCCAACGAGCTCAATTTAGAGCACTTGGGTGGACAAATCCTATTTTAAGGACACGTGGAGGGGAAGACAGATTCTCTTTTGGGGCCATAAGGGAGCCAGATACTCATTATCTAGAGAAGGCAATTAAGTCTGAGCTAGAACTGGAGCATTTTAGTTAAAGATTAGCTTAGGCACCATTCAGTATAGGTAGTTTTGAACTCATTTCTGATTAACTTATCCTGAGTTTTTTTCCTCTAGATGTTTTTATTCTCTTTACCCTTGTTTAAAAAACAAAACAAAACATGGAAAAACCACTCTATAGTTAGTAGTCTGTGGCAGAGAAGAAAGAGTGAGAAAAGGGAGAGAGGGTTGAATACTGAGTGACCAAGGCTATGTTAGAAAGGGGAAATGGTAATTTGGAGTTAGGTGTGGCAGATTCAGAAAGGGAAGGGAAGAAAAAGGTCATCCAATTCAACCTCATTTTATACATGAGAAAACCGAAGTAACTTGTTCAAGAAAATGGCCAGGGCATGATCAGAAGCCAGGACTTCTGATTTTAAAGCCAAACTGTTTTGTTTTTTTTTTCTATTGTACTACACCCCACTGCTTTCTGTGGTCTAGAAACTCAGAGGACTAAACAGGCTCATGAACCATGGAAGTCAGGAGACAGTCCCCAGAGTTGAGGGCTCAGTGATGAGAAAGGTTTAAAAAAATAAGGTAGAGAAAGACGAAAGCCTTGGAGACAAAGCCATGGTCCTCTGATCCATTTCCAAGGAGAAGCAGTAAGGAAAAAGGCCTAGGGCTGGACATTTCACAGATGGAGTAGCTAATTAGTGCTGAGGAGAGTGAGTTTTAGGAAGCACAGAGGGATTCTTTACCAGAGGCATAGAAAAAGAACATGGGATTTGGCCAAAATGTGGAGAACTTGAGTTTGAATCTTGGCCCTGTGTAGTAATCACTTCAGGAACAAACATTTAAGACCCTACTATGAGCCAGGCATTGTACTAAGTACTGATATTTTATCTCTTTTGATCTTCACAATCACATTGTGAGGTAGGTACTATTATGATCTCCATTTTTGTTGTCATTTTTCAGCCATGTCCAACTCTTCATGACTCCATTTAGGATTTTCTTGGCAGGATAATGGAGTGGTTTGCCATTTCCTTTTCCAGTTCATTTTACAGATGAGGAAACTGAGGCAAACTGGGTTAAGTGATTTGTCCAAGGTCACACAAATAGTTAATAAGTGTTAGAGGCAGGATTTGAACTCAGGTCTCCCTGACTCTACCACCTAACTGCCACTTCTTCAGGATTCAGTCTGTAAAATAAAGGTGATAGATAAGAGGACCCTTAAGGTTCCAGTGGCAACTTGTTAACAGTGGAGATATTAACTGACTCTGGAGATAGAACAGGGGTTCATATCTGGGGGTTGGTCCATGAACTACCAAGATTTCAGGGCTTCTGTGAACATGGATTAAAAAAAATTAATCTTTCCACTATAGTTTATTTTCTTTGTAATCCAATGTATTTTATTTCATACATTTAGAAACATTATTCTGAGAAGAGGTTCATAGGCTTTACCAGGCTGCCAAGGGAATCCCTCTCTCTCTCTCTCTCTCTCTCTCTCTCTCTCTCTCTCTCTCTCTCTCTTTCTCTCTCCCTTCCCCCTCACACACACACACACACACACACACACACACACACACACACACACACACACACACACATGAACTCCTGAGACAGAGACTCCAGATTCCAAATCCCACTTCTGACATTTACTGATTGTATTTGAGTAAATCACTTAAAATTTCTGGGCCTCAGTCTCCTTTGCTGCAAAATACGGGAATTGGTCTAGATGGTTCCTTCAGCCTCTAGCTGTCTGATTCTATGCTCAAGATTGATATTTGGTTTGATCCCTATATATTGGTTCAATTCATTACAGCTTTTTAATTACCTCTTATGAACAAGGCATGTACATAGTTTGACTGGTGCAGCTTGTATCCAGTCTAGTAACTGTTCACGTTATATAGCACTTTGTTTTATAGTTCATTTGCTTCACAAGCCAATGAGAGAGAGAGAAACTATGAAGGTCCCTATTTTACAGAGGAAGAAAAAAATTACCCAGCTAGTAAAGGGGAAGAGCAAGGACTTGGGGCCTAGTCTTCAGTTCACTGCTCTTTCCACTAAACCAAAGGCTCCCAAAGTGGGAGATACCCTCCCCCCCCCCCACTCCCGTGGCACTGAAACAATGGGGGGGGGGTAGTAGCCTCAGGTGCAATTGAATGACATTGAATAAAAATAAGGGGGCATGGAAGCATAAGGAAACAAGAGAAGAAAATTTTGAAAAACCATTCGAATATGTTTCATCCATTGTGTAACAGAGTTAAAGTCATAGTAATTACATTATTTTCCAAACGAACACACAAAATGCAAGTTATAACTGATCAGTGGTCAAGTCCGAGGACAGGTCTTAACAAGCAAGTGTTGGCAGGCATGTATATGGCACATTACTGGGAAGTCCAGCATGCATTGGCAGGAATGTGTGCGTGTTAATGACTTGTTTACAATATGATACCATACGGTTACATGACAAAATACTGCATCATCAAAATTTCAATGCAGGGGGAAAAGCCCCCAAAATTCACAACAAATTATTAAATTTAAGGTGCATCATTTTTCAAAAAAATGTTTATATTTTTCTGAAATGACACAAGAACTGTTAAAGGGTTAAAGAAAGTAGATTTCCAGGGGGGTGCTGAGTAATTTTTTTTTAAAAGGGGGCAGTAGGCCAACTAAGTTTGGGGACCTCTGCACTAAACCAAAAGAAATCCCCAGGTAAGTAGTACCCCAGTTATACCAACCATCCCTGAAAATGTGTTGAATGCCCCATATGGAACCCATTGTGAATGCCTTGTCTCCCAACAGTGAACGGATACTTTTATAACTCTGCTATTCTAAATTTTAGACCCCAAAATAGAGCTTTAAGATTCCAAAGTGGGGTTTGAATGCAATTGCAATAAATTGTACCATCTGTTTCTTTTAGAGCCTCAATCTGGTGTGCAAATATTCAAACCAGGGTATCATCATATTCAACTAAAGAAAAAACAAACAAACAACAAGTAGTTTCATTTGGGGTGGGGGTTAAAGTTTGGAGAGTTGGAGAGCTCTGGGGTCTTCAGATATCAGCCCTGCCCCTGACTTCTGCACTTCCAAACCCCTGCTGCAATCTCATCCTGGAACTTCCCTCAAGTCTTAGCCTTCTCAAGTAAATCCCTCTGCAAGGGCCATCCTACCTTCCCCACAGGTGAATTCCTCCTGTGGCCTCCATTTTGTAGAGGGGCCTGCCCTGGTCTAACTTTGTTCCCTTCCTGGTTCAGCCCCTGACTTTCCAGTCTTCATTCTTCTCCCGGTTCCACTCCCTGACTTCCAAGTTTCAAAACCAAGCCTCAGAGGAGGTGACCTTGACTTCAATACCTACTCTCCTCCCTCAGCTTTATAACTCCTTTTTGTGCGTTTGTCTTCCCTTATTAGAATGTAAGCTCCGTGAGGGCAGGGACTGTCTTTTTTTTGGCTTGATTTTATGTCCTTGGTCTTTCACTCATCCCTGATAAACAGTAAATGCTAAATAAATATGGTTTTTCCCTTCTCTCCCTTCCTTCCTATTATAATACCTTATTTAACTATACATATCATGACCCTGACACCAAATCCAAGCAATTCAATTAAAGGCTGTCACTGTGAGGTATGTTGTAAGGGGGAATCCTTTTTCCCAACTCTGAAATCCTGTGAAATACCTAACATAGAATTAAATAGTTGCACAGTCTCCTTCGATTTACATTTGCCAGGCCCCTTCTCAAGTCAGCACATGCTGAACAAGATTTTTCAGAAATGCAGCTGTTGATCTGTGAAGGAGGGAGTATGCCCTGATCCACCCAGATAGGTAGAAGGAATGGAAGGGTGGATCCAGACCTCACCTTAGCCCTGATGTCTGTAATAAGAGACTAAAGCCAGGCACAAGTCACAGGTGGGGGCCTAGCATGGATTCTCAATATAAATCAGACATGCTTGCTTTTTTTTAAGGGCATTTCACGGATAACAGTTCACATCTACTTGGTGCTTAAGTGGTGCTAAACTTGCTTTTTCTCACAGCAGCCCTGTAAGGTAGGTTATACAAATATTGGTGGTGGTTGTTCCATTGTTTTACAGTTGTGTCTGACTCTTTGTGACCCATTTGGGGTTTTCTTGGCAGAGAAACTGGAATGGTTTGCCATTTCCTTCTCCAGCTCATTTTACAGATGAGGAAACTGAGGCAAATAGGGTTAAGTGACTTGCCCAAGATCACAGAGCTAGTAAATGTGAACAGATGAGTCTAATGTCAATAGCAGAAGTAAAGTATTTATGTTATAGAAAGGCTCTGCCTTCAAAGTTGGTAAATTCTCAAGCTTGCCAAGGCTGGGAGTTCCTAAACATTAGGCTGATGTAAAGATCTGTGATTTCATCAGAGGAGGGAACTCCCTCCATGGAGAGATTTATGACTTAGATAACATTTATGGAATTCGTTGAAGCTCACAAAGGTTTTAAGTGATTTCTCCAGGGTCAGAGAGCTAGTGTCAGAGGGATTTGAACCCAACTCTACGGCCAGTTCCCCATCCACTGCCTCTATGGTGATAACCTAGAGACAGATAAAGGACGAAAGATGGAAGGTCATTCCTCCCCAGAAGGGGGGATTTTTGAAAGGGTCAGTCAGTCAATAAGAATTTATCAAGCCCCTACTCCATGCCAGGCACTGCTCTAAACTCTGGGAATACAAATACAGAAAAGACAGTCCCTACCCTTAAGGAGCATACCTTCTAATGGCTGAACCTATATATTGTCTTAAAGCATTACATACGTGTAGACTGTTATTATTATAATATTGTAAAACTGATGAGGTAAATTGGACCCATTTTACAATCATTAAAAATTTGGAGGACAACATAAAGCATAGCAAAAATAAAATCTGTAAGTGACCTAATTAACACATTAGGAGCTTCATGACTCTTCCTATTATCATATTAGCTAGATTTTTTTTAACCCAAAAATGTTGTCTAATTTAAAACTAAGGTTAGATATGCTGTTAGGAAGATACTAAAGGGATTATTTATTGTTTAGATAATTCATAATAAAATGACTGATATAATGATTATCTCAGGTATATAATGAAGGGAAATGAGATTGGCAGGTAGAACTGACATAGGTGAGGAGTAAAATAATTAACCATAATAATAGTAGAGCCAGTAAGCATTTATATGCCTTATTTGTACAGTACTTTACAATTTACAAAGAATTTTCTCATATATTATCACATTAGATCCTGGCAACAACCTTGTAAGGTATTATTATCCCAAATAACTAGCAATTCTGAGCCTAGGGCAAATTCTCTTGGAGAGGTAGAGAAGCCTTGTAGTATTTGAAGCCCATCCTTGCAAGAAGCTGTACAGGCTGAACTGGGGAATATCTCACTTGATAGCTTCTATAGAAGCTATCCATAAGGATGTGGAGGACCTTGCCACAGGGCAGGCAGAATACCACTCACAGCAGTGTCTGGGAAGATGTGTGTCCCCTGGATGTCAGTTACACACTTGTACCCTGGAATAAAGCCCTAGTGGTCCCACTTGGGTTACACCTCTGTTACAGATGAGGAAATTATTCAGAAAGGTTCAGTGATTTGCCAGTGTCATATAGATGGTAAATGGTAGTGATAGGTCTTCTGATACTAAGTTTAATGTTCTCTTTAGACCAACAGTTCTCAAAGCATAGTCTGGGTGTCTACAAGACCCTTTCAAGGGGCCCATGAGGTCAGAACTATTTTCATAATAATACTAAGACATTTTAACTTCTAACACTGTAAATTTCAATGGATATAACCTCTATAAAAGTTCTTTGGGTGGCATCCTCTATAATTTTTAAGAATTATAAAGAGATCCTGAGACCCCTTTGAGAACAGCTGCTTTAGATTACACTCAGGATTCCCAACTTAAAGGCCAAAAACCCCAGAAAAAATACTTATTGCAAAGAGTCTCAATATCTATATGAATATCAATCCTCATTTGGTCACTATCTGTTTCCTTAATAGATACTAATAGGAGTTGATCAAGGGAGTAACCCAGTCAACTTGACATTGGGACTCTTGAAAGCTTCTCCCTTTTTAGACCAGTGGTTCTCAACCTTCCTAATGCTACGACCCTTTAATACAGTTCCTCATGTTGTGGTGACCCCCAACCATAAAATTATTTTCGTTGCTACTTCATAACTGTCATTTTGCTACTGTTATGAATCATGATGTAAATATCTGATATGCAGGATGTATTTTCATTGTTACAAATTGAACATAACCCACAGGTTGAGAACCACTGCTTTAGACACTGTGGGCATGCCCATTGGCATCTCAAGAGGAAAGAAGACAGCACTTGATTAAGTCTCTGCCCTGAGATGGATTGGTTCATTTGGAGCTGTACCCATTGGGCATTTGCTACCTTATATACTTGAAGAGGACATGGGAACACTGTCATCTATATTTATGGAAACTTATGCACCAGCTATATTAGTGATTTTTCAGCAGAGTAAACTCTGAATGTAGACATAAGGAGGCAGAGATAGATATTGATTTTTTTTAGCGTCACCTCCAAGATTGGCCCTGGTTGATAATAATAAGGAAATAATAATGATTATTACTGACAACAACAACATGGCTGGTTATAAATCACTTTAACATTTATAAAGTGCTTTACAAATATCTCATTTTATCCTTCCAACAAGCCTGTGTGAAGTCTGGTGCTATTATTATCCCCATTTTATAGACAAGGAAACTAAGGCAGACAGAAGTTAAGTGACTTGGCCAGGGTCATACAGCTAGTAAATATTCAAGGTCAGATCTGAACAAATAGACCAGCTTTTTAAGACAAGAAATAATAGACTCAATGACAGACTATACTCAGGACATGAAGGGAAGTCAAAATGACTCCAAGGTATTTAAATTAGGCAGTTCGTAGTGGGTCCTATCACCAGCAGAAATGGGGTAATGGGAAGGGAAGCCAGCATATGGGGAGAAAGTATAACTTCAGTTTGGGATGGATTGTGTTTCAAGACAACCGTGATTTTAAAACAGTGGAGCTGTCCAGCATTCAACTGAAAATATGGGAGAGCTGAAAAAGACCAGTGTCAGAGACCATAGGTCCTTTCATGGAGATACCCCTCAAAGAAGAGGAAAAGTCTTGACTAGATGGGTCAGGTATGGGAGCTTGACGCTGAACCTGGGAGCTATTAAACTCATCATTGACCTTATCCCTGGTGATTTGATTCCCAGTGTGTCTACTCTAACTGACCTTGTAGCTCAAGATAGATATGACCAGTACTACATGTGGACTCCATTTCCCCAAGGCAATATTGGTATGAGCAGTGGTGTGCTGGTAAATATTTAACAACTGGCTCTTTGGAGGATACACTTTTAATTTTAATTTGCATTAACTTTTTTCTCCATCAGTTTCTGAAGTCTAGATAATTAATGAAACAATAAATCAAGTCCTGATTTATAGCATTTGTTATTTGCCATGTTGTATGCACTCACACTGAAAATTTAACAATTGGTTCCAGTTGGTTCAAGCTGGCATATCCCTAGGCATAAGATGCACCAACTGATTATGAGATTGAGTGCACTGACAATTCCCACTGATACATCGGCATTGTGGTGGAAAATACGGTTCTCTGATCTCACTGCGGTTTTGTCAACATTCTGAAGCAAAGATCATTCCTCCATTTCTTGCACATAGATAACAGAGCTCTTAATTTGTCCTCAAGAGAATGGAGTTGGGCCAGTTATCAAATCACCAGCACTTTTATGGTACTAGAGTCTGAGCTAAATACGTTGCAAATCTGAAATCACTGGCCCCAGGTGAAATCCCCTGCAGCCAGTTCCTGCAAAGGTTTTTTACTCTTTTTCTGATACTGCTATGGAATATGATTGTTCCACATTCCTGCTTGCAGCTGACAGGGTCAGGATATAGCTTTGGGAGAGACTCGCATAGCAGTAATAACTTGAGCCATGTGAATGGAGAAGATCCCCTGAGGGAGTAAGTGGATAATGATGTGGGGGCGGGGTGTGTGTGTGGGGGGAACATGAGAGCATAAAGGGATAATCACAGTGAAGGTCAGAGTAAGAAGAAGACCATGCAGAGGAAACAGAGAAAAAGGGAGGCAAGAGAGAATTAAGAAGAACAGAGGCACAGAAGGCAAGGAAGGAGAGTTCTAAGAAATGCTCAGTTAATAGCATCATGTGCTTTGGAAATGTCAAAGAGGATGAGGCCCGAGAAAAGACCATTGAATCTGACACAGTTTAGATCATTAATAGCCAACTATAAAGAATGTATTTTTTTCAAATGAATCCTTAGTTTTTCATTAATGAATCAATTTTTAGTTTTTTCATTAATCTAGTCTTTTATCTACAGATTTAAAAAGGACAGGGAGAATAACCATTCACATTTACAAAGGTAGATGACCTGGATTGAAGTCCCAGATGCACCATTTACTCTTTGCAGAACCATAACTAGCACAAAGCCAAAAAGACTTTGCCCCAAGGCGTTGAGATGTACAGGGAGAGGGTGCTTTATGCATACAAAGGGTTCTCATTTTTATTTGATTCCTGTGAAGTAGGTAGCATGAGTATGATCCCTGTTTTACAGATGAGGAAACTAAGTCTCAAGCTCAGAAACTGACTGGGAGGAGGGAGAAAAGTCACACACCTAGAGGAGTCACGCCAGGCAAGGGGAGATGGTCCAACCCCTACTTTTGAGGGATCTGGAGAAGGTGAAGGAAGATTCCCTCAAGAGGGACATCATGGAGACAGGTGATGGGACTTGAGAAGTGAAGCCTAGAGTAGTTCCAGCAAAATGTTACAAGGCGAAGTGCCAAGATAAGGGTCACCATGTGAAGGAATCCTGTCAGCACCCTGGAGAAAAGCCCTTTGGGGCCTGCAGTAGGTATATCTCTGAAAATAGTAAATGGAGAACTGGGACTTGAACTTGGGCCTTTTCTTGACCTGGGCACCATTTGTCTCTATCATTACGTAAGTTTGTACAATTGAAAGTATTCACCTAGGCCCTAGACCTCATCGTCTTCCATGATCATTCAAGGAAGAAACAAGTCCCGTCAATTCTGCCTTCACAATTTTCTATCTTTTCCTTCCTTTTTGTCCTAATGGGACTCCTACTTCATTCCTCCGACCCTTCAATCCATTCTATACATTGCTGCAAGGCCAGTCTTCCTGAATCACACTGCCCTACTCAAAAGTCTTCTATAGCTGCCTACTCCCTCTAGGATAACGGCAGCTAGATGGCACAGTGGATAGGGCTTCGGGCCTGGAGTTAGGAAGATTTGAGTTCAAATCTAGCCTTAGACACTTACTAGCTGTGTGACCTGGGCAAGTCACTCAACTGGTTCTGTTTGCTTCAGTTTTCTCATCCGTAAAATGATCTGGAAAAAGAAATGGCAAACCACTCCAGTATCTTGGTCAAGAAAATCCCAGATAGGGTCATGAACAGTCAGACATGACTGAAATGACTGAACAACAACAAAACCTCTAGGATAAAATCCAAATTCCTTAGCTCAATTCTTCTACAATCTGGCCTCAACCAAACTTTTTAGTTCTATTTCCAACCAGTCATGTATAGAAACTCTTTGATCCATAGTCAACTCATCATCCCAGAAAATACTTTATATATACTCTGGACTTTTGCATGAACCATGTGCCTTGTCTGGGATGCCTCCAACCTTTCCTTTGTTGCTCACCAAAATCCTACTCATTCTTTAAATCCCACTTTCTTTACATCTCTACCTTTTCTGTGAATTCTTTGCTGTCACCCCATCCCATTGTGATCACTGCCCATGCCCTTCTTTTGTTACTGAAAATGTTTCCTTATACTATTAGTTATATTTTTATCTATCTCCCCAACTACCAATCAATCAGCAAATATTTATTAAGCACCTACTATGCTCCAAATATTGTTAGGTCCTACAGCTATGAGGAAAAAGAAAGTCCCTGTCCTCAAGGAAGGGCATTCTCTTACATTAGAAACTTACATTCCATTGGGGGAGACAACATGTACACATATAAGTATGTACAAAATGGACACAAATAAATTTAAAGTGGGTGGGGGAATGGCACGGTCAGCCCTGTGCTTTAAGACTACCTCTTTGGCATCTGGGTGGAGGATGGACCAGAGAGGGGAGGCAAGCACAGGACATAGCCCAGGACCTTGAACACAGCAGCAGGTGTCTTGTAAATATTTGATGAATTTGGAAATATCTTACACCTTTTAACTGGGTGGAAGGGCTGGTTATGAAGTTTCAGCATTCTTCTGTGTTAACTGATAAGGACTGTCATTGACATGTGTCTAGTGGGTGTCTAGGACACATGACTGCTGGATGAGAATCTGTAAACTGAAACTGTGCCTGCAGATTTAATAGGTGTCCACTCCAGTAAGTGATTGCACAAAGCTGCTCTGAGAAATCTCCTTATATGTGGGCGTCCTAGAATTGCCCAGGGTCATTAATTCCTGTGATGCATTCAGTCTCTGCATTGAGCATGTGGAATATTTTTTACTTAGGCTCCATGTCAGATCACTCCATGGCAACTTGGGAATGTGGGCTATTTTGAGAAATAGCATGCTTTGTTCCATAGGCAGCACTGTTTATATCTGAGTTCAGACCAGACCTAAACAAAGTGTCATGAGTGATGACTGCTTTGTAAGTTGGAAATGATGCTACTTGCCTAATACTCGGCTTCTGCTGATCTCACTGTGCATTTTTATTATATTTTTCTTCAGTGAAAGCCCCTATTAACATATCTTGCTTATGGGTACATCTCTTGCTATAAAAATCACAAAACACCGAAAAGAACAAAGAGGTTGACTCAACCTCCCTTTCCTCTGTTTTGTACCTTCTCTGTCTGTGTGGTTTCATGAATAAGCTTCATGGAGATGAGGCATTTTGCCATTTTGAAAGAGGCAAATGCACCCCCCCCCCCCAAGTCAGTTTAATAATCAGCAAATCTATCCCACAACTTTGTAGCTCTACTTTGGAGGAACAAAAAGTCCCATATCAAGATATTATTATTATTAGGCTACTTGTCACCCAAGCTAAAGAGACTTTGTAGGTTGATACAGGGAAAATGGCTATGTCCATATGTGTCTTATTACAGTGGAGGTGAGGAGCACAGAGGCAAGAACACAAGGCAAGCAGCGGCTCCTAGATACAAAAGGGACCTTTATAGAATTTGGAAGTCAACCTGCTGCCTGGGCCCCTTCTAATCCAGATTGATGTGTTTTGGCTTGATCAAGAAGTAACTGGCTAGGAAGTAGTGGGGATTGGGAGGTGGCAACAAGGTGGGAAACTGGAGGTAATGTCATTCCATCAAGGTACTTCCCTTATACAATTCTAGCTTCTTCTTTCAGGAGCTTTAGGATCTCCTTGTTTCTAGAAACCCAGCTGTCAACTAAGAGTGGAGGTCCATCGGCAGCAGGAGAGTCCAGGTCTGGCTTTAATGGGGTGGGCAAGCCTGAACTTGAGACTGTGATTTATGAAGATTCTTCCACTGTGCAAACAGGGAGATGTGTGTTCTAGAAATGTAGGAGAGGCACACTTTCAGTGAGGACCATGTAACTATTTAATTCAGCTCCAAAAGTGATGTGATCTAAACCAGGGCTGTCAAAACAAATAGAAATAGATCTCTACAGATCTCTGTTGAAACAACACAACATCATATTTTGTCAAACATTTCCCAATTATATTTTAATCTGGTTCTGATCAGTGAGTTTTGCCTGCAGAACAGAGTTTGATACTTCTGCTTTGTGTTCAATCTGCTACATTCCATGTATCTCTATGTTCCTAGAATATGATATATATTAGACTTCAAAGGATAGAGAACTAGCTTCAGAGTGAGGAAAACTCCTACCTCTGACCTATTCTGGCTATGTGACTTTGGGCAAATTGTTTTAATAAAGCAGGATTTTCCTATGTAAAAAGACCTATAGGGAAATCAAACCTGTAACTTTGGTCTTTTCAGCAATACTTCTCAACCAAGTGACCCAGGTGAAACCCATCTTCAAGAGAGGACTGAGGAATGAAGGTGGTGGTGATATGAGTGCTTCGCAAGCTTTCTGTTCTACAGCCCTAATCCCAGTACTCATTGTAATATCTCCCGCTAATTTTATGAATATGCTGAGCCTCTTTTCTAAATAATCATCAGAGATGAAGGCTGTATAACAATTGCTAATGATCAGCCTCCTTTCACTGACCTTATAGATAGCTCACAGTTCACACAAATGAATTTTCCTGCAAGTTGTTTTAAGTGTTTGAGTGTGAATAATTTTTCCCAAGATGCTATAGTAGAGCAAATATTTCCAATATATTGTCTCGCTTTCATCTCCTCAGGATGGACTGTAGTTAGGGAAGGTAAAATAAAAATCACTCACTCTCCTCCCTTTAGCTTTAGTATTCACTTGGAACATGCATAATGGGGCATGGCAAGGGATGGATCTAGTAAAGGAGCATGCTATCATGGGATTCTTGGGGGCTCATGAAGGTTTTAATTACCTGCTTGAATTATATTTATTATTGAATTTATTTATATTGAATTATATTTAATATTATTGAATTATACACTGTAATGGTAATGGTAATTTGAAGATCTTCCTTGCCCTTTAATAGACCTAAGTGAATTTGAGGAACTTCTCTGATTTGAAAATATACTCTGCCCCCTAATAGGCTGAATGTGATCACATGGAACCTGTGGTAGGAGAAGTTTGCTGAAGTGTGGAACAGAGCCCACTGGAGAAGTTTGCTGGAGGGAGGCCTGTTTTTCAGGAAGGCACAACTTTTGTTACTTTGTAGTCAAGTGGGTCATGAGGACTGTGATATTCTCTGACCCTGGAGAGAGCTATATATATCTCTGCGTGAGGTTTTGCTTTGGGGCTCACTTATGGGAAGAGTTGTGTAATCTGGCCAGATGAGACTCTGGGTAGCCTTGAGCCCCCCAGATGTTGGTGCTTCTCTCTCTGGTAACTAACAGTGTAGGTATGTGATGGTCACACAGCTAGCAGCCCTGTCTGTTGAATTGTGTTATTTTCTCTGTCTGTATTTTTTTTGTCTGCTTGTAACCTCTGTTTGTATTTTTTCTGAAGTTTAGAGTGCAGACTTTCCCCCCCTGAACTAGGTAAATGACATATGTTTGATTAAAGTAATATTGTTAACCCCTTTTGAGTTGCTTTCTTTTAGAAAAGCAGATCAAAGAACCTGTGCTAGCAGCCATCCTGGGTATGCTTGCTGCTACACACACACACACACACACACACACACACACACACACACACACTTTAGAAAAGCCACCATATAACTCCTCTACTGAAAGTGCCTGTGCTTGGGGAGTGAATCTCCTCTAGTCACAAAAACAAAGAACAGAATTAGAGAAGGAGGGAAAGGGATGGAAGGAGAGTCTTTCATTCTCCATGCTTCAGAAAGGTCTCTCTCTGATGTCAAGTTCTTTTAAATGTGAAGACAAACAGGTGCTGTATCTTCAAGTTATAAGGGTACACAGTGTGCTAGTCAGAAATTCTGTCAAAATGAATTGCAAAAGTCTTATGAACTTTTTCTTGGGCCTGGGCCTGGGCCTAGGTTGTCAAGTGGAGGCCAATCAGCAGAGGTGGTCAGGCATTCTTTCAACAAACAGTTATTAAGTGTCTACTATTATATGCCAAGCAATTTGTTGGCTACTGGTGATCCAAAGACAAAAAAACAAAACAAAACAAACTAAACCAACCTCAGAGAAGTGCCTGTGCTCAAACTGTAGCCACATTTTGTTAAGCCTGTTTCCACAAAGTCACAGAACCTGAGAGCTGGAAGGGTCCTCAGAGGTCCCAACTCATACTTAAACAACCATCCCTTCTAAAACTTAACCAACAAACAACCATCCAAGTCTTGCTTGAAGATCTGCAGTAACGGGAAATTCACCACATCTGAAGACAGCCCTTTCCATTTGAACAATTCTAACTATCTATAGGAAAGGAAGAGAATAAGCATTTATTAAGCACCTCCTGTGTGCCGAGCACTGAGCAAAGCACTTTACAAATATTATCTCATTGGATCCTTGCAGCAACCCTATGAGATTGGAGAGTGCTTTATTTTTCTATCCTAGGGCTTAAAACACTGGGATATTAAAAGATATCCTTTATTTTAACACTGGGATATTAACATAAGTAAGGAACACAAGGGATATCCTTTATTATAACCCTGGAATATTGATATAAACATGGCTAATATTGTTATACAATTATACAACAAAACACTGGGATATTAATATAAAATATTAAGAATACTGAGCACATAGTAGGTGCTTAATAGATGTTTACTGAATGAATGAAGTCTCACCCTACAATAATCATATTGTACTACCAAACTTCCCAGTGAATTGATTTACTGACCCTCCCAATGCTCACCAATAAACAGAGTTCCTTCCACAAGGGGTCCCCACTCCATTAAGCAAGATGGATACACCAGAGCCAATTGCCAGCACTCAGAATTCTAGATGTGGCACAGAGACTCAGGCACTGGACACCAAACTGCAGCGTTGTGGCTACTGCTGATGCCACCCATGTTCTGTGCAGCAGCCCAACCGTTGGAGTAATCCAGCCATATCATAACCAACTGGAAGGGTGGGGCTGGGAAAGAGAATCCATAGCAATGACAGCAAGGATCATTTAGGTATTTTCAGAATGATGCTCTTTGATCTGTCATCTGTCTCTCAGGTCATGATCCAAGACCGTCAGCCACTTGTACCCACCAGGTGCTGTCCTTGAAAGCTCAACCTCAGAGCTCCGCCAAGAAAGACTAGAAGAACCTCTCAAATGTGGTATGATCCATGCAGTGTAATCTATTCATTTATGCCCAGGGCCCAATTTGCTATATTCCATGTGTTCATTAATTACCAGAATGAAATATGTTAGACTACAGAGGCTACTTGGCAGAGAGGGCAGAGAGACAAATTCAAGTCAGGAAGGCCTGGATTAAGACCTATCTCTGACACATTCTGGCCCTGGGTAATTTTACCAAATCTCTCAATGTACCCCAGAGGCTAATAATGCCCTGTCCAGGCATCTAGATGGCCCAGGGGATGGAATGCTGGACCTGGAGTCAGGAAGACATGAGTTCAAATCCAGTCAAAGAAGCTTGCTAGCTATGTCACCCTGTGCAAGTCACTCATCCTTTGCTGGCTGCCATTTCCCTATATGTAAAATGTGGATAATTACAGCACCTACCCCCTCCTCAGGATGGTTGTGAGAATCAAATGAGATAATAATTAGAAAAAATTATTTTAAAAAATTGTAAAGCACTTAGCCCTGTGCCTGGCATATAGAAAGCACTATAGAAATTCTAGCTATTACTACTGCTACTGCTTCTGCTGCTGCTGCTGCTACTGTTGCTGATCCTGCTACTGTTGCTGCTGCTCCTGTTGCTGCTGCTGCTACTGTTGCTGCTGCTATTGCTACTACTGCTATTGCTGCTGCTGCTGCTACTACTAGTACTACTAGTACTACTGCTGCTGCTGCTGTAGCCACTACAAGTAAATTACTATTACTCTGTATAGGCATCTAGGTCTTAGTGCTAGACTTGGAGTCAGGAAGACCTGAATTATGTGACCCTGGACAAGACCTCTGCCTGCCTCAGTTTCCTCATCCATAAAATGAGAATAATAGAAGTATTTATCTCTAAAGATTTTTGTGAAAATAAAAAATAATATTTTCAAAGTGCTGAGCCCCCCCAATGCTAATTAATATTATTAAGTGCTAGCTGCACATGGCAGAAAAGATGCTATCTGCCCTGGTAGAGGGACCTCATTAAACCAATTAAATCACAGGTTCAAAGAACAAAATGAGATTATAAAGGAAAATAATTTTTTTCCAACTCTGTTCCCTTTTCCATTCAAAAGACTGATTTTTAAAAGACCCTGATTTTTTTCCACCTGTGTTGGAAATATTACAGTTAGGTCCTAATTAGTACAAATAATGAATTCTAATGAAGTGGTCACCTTGTTCAAATTCACCCCACACATTTCCACCACACTGAAACCAATTTCCATATTTTAGACAATTACACCTTTGAATAGCATAAATTCTGGTCTGAATTAGTCAATTCATTATTTGCACTATTTAGGACCTGGCTGTACTTCAATTAAATTCTCTTACAATGCTATGGAATTGGCCCTAAGTTGCTGAAGGCTGGACCTTCAGAAGGAAACCTTTGCTAGGACCTAAGAAGGTTCTGAGTATGGATTCTAGAAATACACTGAATTTCTTGTCTCAGGACCAATCTATTGTTAACTTCCTTGGAAGGTTGGCAACTAGGTTATGGATTTTGGTGCCCCAACAGCTCATGAAGACCATCTATAAGGAGGGGAGTGGTGGTAATATATTTTGCATATATATTTAGTGTTGGTGTGTTTAAAAAAATACATAGACACATACACTGTTTCTGATGCCTGGAATGCTCTCTCTCATCTCCACCTCCTGGTTTCCCTAATTTCCTTCAAGTCCCAGCTAAAATCCCACCTTCTATAGCAGTGGTTCTCAGCCTTCCTAATGCCGCAACCCTTTAATACTCGTATGTGGGTATATCTGCATGTGGGTGGACCTGCCTGGAGACGGATAGAGGAGCTCTGTGTCTCCGTTCCTAAGACCATCAGAAATACGTTTTCTGTTGGTCTTAGGTGACTCCTGTGATCCCTGTGAAAGGGTTGTTTGATGCCCAAAGGGCACTTGACCCACAGGTTGAGAACTACTATTCTACAGGAAGCCTTTCCCAATCGCTCTTAATGCTAGTGCCTTCTCTCTGTTGATTATTTCCCATTTCTCCTTTATATCTTTTTTTTTTATATAGTTATTTGCATGTTGTCTCCCTGATTAGACTGTGATCTTTCTTTGTGTCCCCAGTGTTTAGCACAATGGCTGGCATAGTACAAAGGCTTAAATAAATGCTTATTAGCTGACTGTCATGCCTATTTGTATATGTATACTCTTGTATATACTCATGCTTAGTAACTACATGATAGAATGTAAGCTCTTTGAGGGCAGGAACGATTTCGTTTTTGTGTTTCTATCTCCAAATCCTAACATAATGTCTAGCATAAAGTAGGTATGCTTGTTGGTTGGTCGATTGTGATCTGCATAGATGGAGGAAATACCAAACCATTGAAATAATGGGTCTTTCAAAGGACTGACATTTGAAGAAACATTTTAAATATGGAAACATGCATTTTAGTATTTACCACAACCAAGAGAGGAGTATGCACCAAAATCCACAACCTGGTAGAGAGCCTTCCAAGGATGTACATATACGATCATTAGACTAATTTTTAAACCACATGGCACAATTTCTCAATCTAAATGAATGTTCCTTTCCACTTATTCTAGTAAAGCTTCCATTGCTCAGAACAATATGGGAACTCCCTTTAAGAAATGACTTCAGGGCAGCAAGACATTCTATGCCATTCGACAGACATAACTTCATTTAATACAATACCTTGAGGTCCCTAAAGCTGGGACATTATTTTCTTTCCTGCTCTGCCTTGCCACCTACTTGCTTACTTGCATTACAAACAAAGCAAGTCTCATGAGTCCATAAGTGCATATCTATTTCCTATCTGTACGACTCCAGGAAAATCACTTGACCTCTCTGGGTCCTACTTTCCTCATCTGTAAAATGAGGGAGTTGTACTAGATGACTTCATAGCTCCCTTCTAGCACTGAATTTGTGGTCCTACATTATTACCCACCCACAAAAGTTCTCTATTGGAGAATCTCAGGACCATCAGTGGTATTTAAGCAGAGATACGTTCTGGAATTTAATGAAAAAAATTACTTCCCAGTAAATTCATATTAAATATCTTATTTGTGAGGGTACAAACTTTCCTCCAGTACATCTCCACCCAGCAATATAAATAATAATTGATCCAATTAAACTTTAATAAGGTATTATTAGTAAGGAATCTCAGATAGTAGAACCAGACTTTTGACTGTACACAGACAACAAATAGCCCCATTGACCAGAAATTAGGGTTGAGGAAAAGATAAAAAGATCTCCCAGGCAGGCAGCCTGAATCTTACCTGTATGTCCATGCCCTTGTGTTCTTCCAAATGCTGCAAAAGTTCTTGCTTCTCTCTGGATAGCTGTTCGACAAGCTTCTCTTGGGCAGCGAGGCGTTCGCTCAGCTCATCAATCCTTCTGGAATAATGAAAGAATATCAATAATGATGAGAGTGATGGGGAGGGGGAGATAGCATCATCTTTGATTTAAGGCTGACTCAAAAGACAGAACAAAAACTCTAGTGAAAAGAGCCCTGGACTAGGGAGGGCATCAGGATGGTCTAGTTTCCTCCTGGTTCTGCTGCTAATTAGCTCTGTGGCTTGAGGCAAGTCATCAAGCTTACTTGGAGATGATTTTCCTCAGCTAGAATCATAGGCTGTTAGAGCTGGAAAGAATCTGATTAATCAGTCAATGAATAAACATTTATAATTATTTTATTAATTGATTGGTTGATATTAAGTAGCTACTAAGGGTCAGGCAACATGCTAAGCTCTGAGGATATAAAAAGAGGCAAAAAGACAGTCCCCACCCTGGAGGAGCTTACAATCTAATGGCCAGACAACAAGCAGACAAGTACAAACAAGCTACAGACAGGATAAATGGGAAGTAAATAAGAGATCATCTGGTCCTAATGATAATGGCTAACTTTGCTCCAGAGCAGATACTTAATAAATGCTTGTTGACTTTCTGGTTTGCAAAATGTTTTATGTAATGTTATCTCTTTTGGTTCCCCAATAGAATAGGAATTCCTGGAGAGCAGGACTGTTTCTGCTTTTCCATTTGTATCTGCAGTTCTGTATACATCTTGTACTTCATACATCTTAAGTATTTAACAAATATTTTTTTATTCATTCATTCATTCATTCATTCATTCATTCATTCATTCATTCATTTGTAAGGGTGAGGTTGAAATCACCCTATTTTAGCTCTGATGCCTTTGGCAGTGTTGGTAGCATTGATTCACACAACCTGAATGAGGCCCATGAAACGTCTTTGAATCAATCAAAGCCATTGTGTGAAATTAGATGTGTTCTTCTCTCCCTCCTTCTCCTCAATCAATTTGTATAAAAGAAAGAAGCAATCTTAGATTAAAGAGGAGGCTGAAGCAAACACGGCATTTCCAGTGCTCTTTGGAGGAGAAAATGGAGGATTGAACTGTGGAAGAGAAGGAAGCTATGGGAGAGTCATTGTCTGAGCAGGGTATCTCAGATTTAGAGGACTCAGGCTAAGGGAAATTCCAAGAAAATGTCTCTGCTCTAATTGTTAGAAAATTGCCTCCTTGGAGGCTCATCGTGACTAAACTCAGAACTTTTCATCTAAAATAGTCTCCCTAAAATTGAAGAGGAGAGAATCAAGTAGACCATCAGGGCTATTGTGGTGTTCCCTAAGCTTAAAACAAGATAATTGTTGAAATGGAGCATTAGACATTCATTATTCCTCATAACACTGTTATCCCCATTTTATAGAAGAGGAAACCAAGGCAGACAAGTGACTTATCTAGGGTCAAACAGTTACCAATAACCTGTGGCAGTATTCAGACTCAGGTCTTTCTGAACCCAAGTCCAGTGCTCTAACTAATACACCACACTACCTTCACCCACACCTTTCATTTTATATATGATGATACTGAAGTTCAGAGGGAATAACTTGGCCAAAGCAGTCAGTGACAAGATTTGGGATCAGAATTCAGATCTCCCAGTACCAAGTCTGGTCCCCTTTTTTCACTCTCCTATGTTGCCTCTGTTATGGGAATCTGAAGATCTTCCCTGCCCCTAGGCCCTTTGCTGAAGTGACTACGTGACTCTGAGGACCCTTGGATATTTGAAAGCATACTCTGTTCCCTAATAGGCTGAATGTGGTCACGTGGAGCCTGTGGCGCCAGGCTTGTTTTCCA
>CM053586.1:38963777-39012331 GCA_028646515.1 Pseudochirops corinnae | reverse complement strand
CAAAAAAAAAAAAAAAAAAGGGTTAAACCACTATTCAGTCAGTCATGCATCTGACAGGGAAATATAGATAACTTTCATTTTTTAATTGTAATAGAAGGTCAACGAATAATTCGTTAATTAAATTTAATTATAATTTTCCATAACAGAAAGGGAATAAGAAAGGGATATGTTTATGATGAATGAGCAAAGTGAATGATCTATTTTTCACAAATTCTTAGGGAGGAACATCAAACCTTATTTACTCTGCTCAATCTTCTCTAGGTTAATTAATTTAGAAATGTATGGGTGGAAGACTCTGGAGACTTTAGGGAACAGCAGCAGTGATGAGACCTGAACAGCTCCCCTTAGTAAGGCAGTGCCAAACTCCCCTGATGTTTACAGAATACCAGAAGAGTTACTCATTTGGCTTCTTCCACTACTGTCTCTTTCTAGCCTTAGATAACCAGAGTGAGAAGGCAAAACAGAATCTTCAAAGCTTTGTTAAGTTAAAAAGAAAACGAAAAACTGGTAACAATTACAACCAAAATAAAGTCTATAATTTCTTTTCATCTGGCACTTTCTTTCCAAACATCTGAAATGATTCTCTGAATTTCTTAAAGCTTCCCCAGAAGACAATTTATGTAGAGAGATAATGCACAAAGAAAGCAAAATCAGAATAATATACATACTGATAACGACTATATCTTAAAAATAACACCAATGCCTCATAAGCACACAAAATGAAAAAGAAAAAAATAGTATGTTACCACAGTTTCAAGTTTAAATAGTGTTTCCTATGATCAAAATGTAAATAGTTCAGCATTTATCTTATTATTTAGGATTTTATTTCTCATTCTACTTGCTCATTTTTGTCAAGACTGTAATTAAATTTGCAACAAAATATTGTATAAGGCACACAGATAAATAGCAAACACTGGAAAAGAGTCAACATTATTTTCCCAATTTATACATTGAGTCAGCTGGAAAGCAAAATGAAACACCCTAATCTTCCAGACTCCAGCAGTTTCCTCACATGGGGTCACCGAACACTCCATGCCACACAGATATCAGTGCCACCAGCTGCTTCTGAGAGATGTCCTTTTATCGGCATAGATTCCAAGCCCGGACAATTAAGTCCTATGGAGTTGCCCAAAGCAGAGGGGTCCACAGTTAGCTAGTATATGGGATTGGATCTGAACCCAGGTCTTCCCAGCACCACGCTCAGCACTCTGATCAACTCCAGTACATTGCTTCTTACAAAAAAAAAGTTATCTTAGGTAAACAACCTGAAATAACCATCAAGACATATGTAGAAAACAAAAGAAAATAAACTTTAAAAAATCCTGCTTTATTCTCTCCCTCTAAGAAGACTGAGAGGCAGGGAGATCCAGTGGCTACAAAGCTGTCTTTGATGTCAGCAAGGCTGGAGTTTAAGGCCAGCTCAGACCCCTTCTGCCTCCAGAGCCCTGGACAAGGTGACTGTAAGCCCAGGGCTCCTCTTAACCATATGTGTATGTGTGCGTGTGTGACTGAGAGTGTGCATGTATCTGTGTGTGAGATCCCTTTGGCAGTCTGGTGAAACCTATGGATCCTTTATCAGAATAATGTGTATTATGTCATTGGAATAATATATAAATAAAATAAAATACACAGAATTATGAAGGAAACCAATTATATTGAAGTATGTTGTCGTTCAGTAGTTCCAGTCTTATCTATGACACCATTCGAGATTTCCTTGGAGTGATTTCCATTTCCTTCTCCAGCTCATTTTACAGATGAATAACTGAGGCAAACAGGGTTATGACTTGTCCAGGGTCACAGAGCTAGTAATTGTGTGAGGCCACATTTGAATTCCGGGCCTCCAGATTCTGGCACTGGCACTCCATCTACATAGTTATCAAACAATTTTTAAAAACCAAGTTCACAGAATCTCGGTTAAGAATCTTTGCTCTGAAACGCTAAACAGCAAAGCAGGTGCTGTCCAGGAGCTCACTATGTCAATGAGATCCCAGGTCCAGGCTCTACCCCTATCCCTACGAGGACCAGGAAGAGGTAATGGGGGAAAGAAACCCAATCCAAGAGGCCCAAATTCAGGGGCAGTGACCCTAGTCTTTGTTTAGGATATTGGTCACCACTGTGACTATTTGGCAAATGGGCAAGGGCTATTTTTTTTCCATACCTTTAAATCAGCATCTGTTTTTGTCTAGCCTAAATGGCACCCAAGGGTTACAAACTGGGGGAGTGCCTTACACTGGACAGTCACCATCGGGGGAGAGCCTGTTCTTCCCAGTAAGGTAAGTAGGAGGGAGGGGAATAATCCCTGAGCCATCATTCTAGGAAACAGGAACATAGACAAAGCATCACAAGGCAAATCACTGTGAGACATTCTCTGCGATTTAATGGAGAAAGCAGCTTAGCTGATAGAAAGGGTTATGAGGAAGAGAAGACAAAAAAATAAAATACCAGGATATGTTTCTACTATCATTTATCTTCACCTCCAGAACTGAAATCTTTTCTCACCATGTACTGATAAAAGTAAACAAACTGCAGAAATAAGACATGCTGTGTCATCAGTGGATTAAATTACAAACTTGGTTGGGTAGGAAGAGAAGTATTAGGCACACCCCTGTCTCCTTAAAACAAGACACAAATGTCACCTCTCATTTTGCTTTTAATTCACCAAGTGAGGATACACAAGTAAGTCCAGAACAGATTAAACTGAAGGTTCTAAAGGAATTAAATTAAAAGCTTCAGAACTCATCATTGGCTTGATCTAGTCCCTATATAAAATCATAAAATTTCTCAATATTATCAAGGCTCCAGTTCTCTTCTAAATCTAAAGAGTCAAAATCATTCTAAATTTCCCTAGGAGGCTTCCTTTAGGAATTCTGCAGACAGCCCCAAATGCCTGAGAGTCCTGGGGTCTGAGACATTTTGAGACACTAGTGAGATGGAGAAAAAAATCTATTTAGTCTAAGAATTTGCTGTATAAGCTTCACACTACCTTTAAAACTGGAGAGGAAGGTCCAAAATACAGGAAGTATCTCCCCTCCTCTTCCTACACCCAAAGTGTCCAGTTTGGGAGCAACTCACCTCTTCAATTACAAACAAGACTGAGTAAATCAACCACCTGCCATTCCCATAAACTGCCCTGCAGCCAAGTCTGGACAAATAAAGGAGTGATGCCAACACTGAAAAGAATTAGAGCAAAATGGCGACAAATTTGCAAAAGCAAAGGAGGCAGTGGCTGTCCAAAGCCCAGGTGTGGTCAGAGGAGCGACTACAGGAAAGTGCCAGGCGGCAGCGGGGGCTGGTGGGATGAGGTCAGGAGGGGCCTCAGAGGGTATAGAATCAGGCACGTCCCAGGCACAGAGGTCACACAACTGGTAGCTGAGGCAGAATTTGAGCCTGTCCTGGACTCCCAAGCCCAGGCTGCTTCTGGGCACTGTCAGCTCAACTTACTTTCCCCCCTTTTTCCCTCAGGGCACATAACTATAAGCAAGCTGCCCTTCGGGTGTTGGGGATCCATTAAGAGAGCCAAGAACTCTGACTCACGTGCCCAATCCAAGCCATTTTAGCAATGCGTCCCACAGACTAAAAACCTGGAAATGAACAGGGCCCAACAGCAGAGACCCTTCTTTTGGTGCTTCTACCCCCAAATAGGGAGCCCCACCTAGATAAACGAAAGCAAAACTCATACAACACATTTACTTTAATCATTCAAAAAGCCCTAATTAAATACTTCATAGGAAGGAGAGAAGTGTCTAGCCTAGGACAGGTTAGAGAAGCCCCTAAGCAACAAACATCAGACAGTGCCTTCATTCCTCTCCAGACCGTCCTCCGGACCCTCCCAGACTCCCTCTTCAGTTAGCACACTGCCCAGCATGTAGTAAGCAATCAGGGCTTGATGACTTGACCAGACAAGTGGCCATATACACTCTGCTTAAGGACCTAGTAAAGGAAAATCCACTACCTCCCAAAGCCAAGGAACCCACTTTTGGACAGCTCTCCTGGTTGGATAGTTTTTCCTTACAAAGAAAGACTTGTAACCTCCTTCCTGGTAACCGCCACCCATGATTTCCAGCTTGTCCTGGGGCCAAGCAGAACTAATCTAATACTTTTTTTCCACATCGCTGCCGTGGGAATACCTGAAAGCAGCTCTCATATCTCTACTAACATTTTTCTCTTCTTCAGGCTAAAACACCCTCCTGTTCCTCAAACAAACCTCATTGTTGCATGTTCTTCAGGGCCTGCCTACAGTCCTTCTGGATGTTCTCCAGCTTCCTAAAATCAGAGATTTAGGGCCAGGAGGGATCTTAGAAGTTATCACGTCCAACCCCCTAAATTTACAGATGAGGAAATGAAGGCACAGAGAAATCAAGTGATTTATTTGTCCAGGGTCACACAGCTTGTGTGTGACCTCAAGGTCACATATGGTCCTCTAGGTCCTCAGGCGCAGCCCTTTGATTGAAGCCAAGCTCCACAGCACAAATTCTCTTAAAGGATTAAATGATTAAAAGGAATTGTTCTGTGAAGTCTGGATTCAAAGTTCTACACTTAAGGATCTAGAGGGCCATATGTGTCCTTGAGGCCATAGATTCCCCACCCCTGTTTAGGTTATTTAACACTGTTCTCATTTTGAGCTTGTGGTCCAGTAAAACTCTCAGGTCTTTTTTGGCTAAAAAAGTCAAATGTCCCCCCAAAGCTCCTACTTGTTAAGTCAGTCATTGTTGAAGGATCCCAAGAGTAATCCTTATATCTGACCTTCTGGGAAACCCTAGCCCCTTTCCCCCTACCCCCTGGATTTCAGAAGATCTGTAAACTTGCATGGGGGGAGAGGGGAACCGAATCACATTTTTACTTTTACTAACCTCTAAGTGAAATTCAGCATTACCTTCAGTTATTTAAAAACATTATTTTCAGGCAAGAGGTCCAGAGAGGTCCTTTGATTGGCCAAGAGTGTGTGCTTGACACACACAAAAGCAAGAATCCCTGATTTAGACAAGACAGTTCTAATTGAGGCAGTTTTCCCTTGCAATCCTCCCAGTCATCCGCTCTCCTAAGAAATTCATAGCTTCTCATTTCCACTCACTCCACAACCTGGAGCCAAGCCTGCTTGTTTCTACCTTGGAATCATCTTACCTATACATGCCCTTCTCTCCTCACCACCTGGCTCATCAACTCATGCCTGGGTTATTTCAACAACCTGCTGTCTGCTCTTCCCACTACATCCCCCAAATCTGTAGCCAAAGAGACCTTCCTAAAGCCCTCCCCTACTTAGGAAAGTACTCTTCTCACTGTAAGAAAAGACTCTCCAACAAGTAGAAGTATTTTTTAAAAAAATTGAATGCTCCCTATTACTTCCAGGATATATATATATACATACACACACAAATACACAAGTGTGTATAATATATCTGCATATGTGTATGTATGTATGTGTGTCTGTGTGGATATATATCTATGTGTTCCTGTTTGGCTTTTAAACAACCCTCCACAGCTTGGCCCTCCCTACCTTTCCAATCCTCTTACTCTTTACTCCCTTCCACCCATTCTATCTAGAGACACTGGCCTCGTCGCTGTTCCTCGAACATGATACTCCCATCTTCCAACTCCGCTGTCCCAACTCGTTTCCACCACCCGGCTTCCTTCAAGATTCTGGTCAAAATCTACCTTTTGCAAAAATCCTTTCCCCTCCCACCCTGCCCCGCCCCGCCCCGCCTCTGACTTGACATCCCTTTCACTTTACATCTAATCGGTACAAAGCGGTGTGCTCGATCTCTTCCTTTAGAATGGATGCTCCTTGAGGGCAAGGCCTGCTTAGGGCTTCCAGGGTGGCCCCTCCCCGCGCTAGGCTTAAGACAGCGAGTTGAGCGGATCTCAGCCCCCCTTCACGCCTGCCAGTTCTGGCTCTAATCCATTTTCCACCCATGACAGCTCTTCAGACCCTGGAAGACTGCTCCCGGAAGCCTCGGCAGACACCAAGACCAAGCACACCGCGAGAGGGCAGCTCGCCAGGACTCTCTGCTGCAACTGACCAGCCTAGAAACCGAGCAGCCTCCGAGGCAGGCTCGGAGACCGGCAGAAGGAGGAGAGGGGAGAGGGCACGAGGGCCCTGCCCCCCGCCGCGCGCTGCGCACCTTGGAGTCGGGAACGCTGAAGACGCTCGGGTCGTCCGTGCTGCCCACCATGATCTTGTGTGGGTGCTCTTTACCGTGCGCCTGCCCGCCGGCGCCATCGGCGCGGTGGGACTTGGAGCCGTGGCGCTCCCCGGGCACCCGCTCGCTCGTGGTGTTACCCATGGCGGCTCGGGGGGCACGCAGCGGGGGAGTGCGTACGTCCTCTTACTCCGCCGCTGCAGCCGCCCCTCCCCGGGCTTCCTCAGGGCACCACCCCCTCCTTCTCCAGTGAAGATGGCGAGCAGCAGCCCGGGATCCCCTGACTTCCTCCGACTGCCCTCCGGGAATCCCCCGGGACTGCCGTCCCCCACCGTAGATGCCGCCCCATTCGCCTCAGCTGCGGAGCGCCCTCCTTCCGGGAGGGGGAGGGGAGCGGGAAAGCGGCTGCGCCTGCGCAGAGGTAGTTGCTCTCTCGCCTGCGGGCTCAATAAAGTTATTGAAACGGAAGAGCCGGCTGGCGGTTCGCGTTTCCTCCTAAAATGGCGCGGAAGCCGCCGCGGGGTCGGGGGGAGGGGGGGGGGGGCGGCCCTTTCTGGGCCCCTCCCCCGCGCGTGACCCTCTAGGCTCGCAGGCTTCTCGATGGTACTCGACGTAGCTCGGTGGGCGTGGTCCTGGGGGTGGAGCCCACGGAAGCGAGGGGGGTCTCTCCGCTGCCGCTGCCTAGCCTTGCAGCCTGAGTGTGGAGCCAGGTGAAGTCTTAACGACGTGCCCACCCTTTGCACGGATGAAGAAACTGAGGCCCAGGGGGCGGGGAAAGTAGGCGTCAGTGGCATTTCAGTTACCCATGTCCCATTTTTAATTTTCACTATCTTGCTTAAATAATTTAGGTTATATCTTATTAACTACGCAGATCTTTCATTTTTATTTCATTAACTACTTCCCAATTACATTAAAAAAAATATTCTTAGCATTCATTTTTTCAAAAAACGGATCTCCAAATTGTCTCCCAGCCCTTGAGAAGACAGGCAATGTGATATTGATTATACTTGTGAAGTCATGCAAAACGTTTCCCTATTAGCCGTTGTAAATAATTGTAATAAAAAGCAAGAAACAAAAAAACCAAAAAAAGTCTGCTTTAATCTGCACTCAGAGTTCATCAGTTCTCCCTCTGGAGGTGGAGAACATCCTTTGGAATTGTCTTGGATCATCGTATTGCTATTCCCAGCTAAGTCCTTTACCGTTACTCTTCATATAGTCTTGCTGTTACTATATACAATATTCTCCTGGTTCTGCTCACTCAGCTTTTAGGCAGTATCTCTCATGAATTTTCTTGTTTATTATTAATTCTGATCAGACTGTGAAGAGTTAATGGTCTGTGCACAGACAGCTAACTCGGGAATAGCTCCCACTTCAATAATAAACTTTCTTGCCTACTGAAATGCAGATGTCTTTATTCTTTACTATGTTTATGGGGCTTCCCATACCCTGAGACCATCAATTTTGAAGAAAGAGTTCATGATACAGAAGCTTGTGGATTCTATAAAATCTATAAGTCTTTGGGCTTTCTGAGTTCTTTCTTCTGAACCCCACTTACCCTATACGTCTCTCCATTCTCACTTTTTCTCACTGATACTTTTTCAAGTATCAGAGTGAATGTTGATTTAATCCAAAGATGAGAAAAGGTGAGAAAGGGGAGATATATGTGGTCAAGTATAGTTTAAAAGAAGGAACTGAAGAAATCCAGACTTGTGGTTTTTCCTTCATTTTCCAAGAGGACTATGACATCAGGGAGATGAGGTGATTTGCAGTTGACTTTGATTTGAGTTAGGGAGGACTGCAAAGCCTCTCTTTCTCCTTTAGAGCCATCTGGGTCCATTGGGCAGATAACCATCAGGACTGCTGGAGATGGCCTCACCCAAGGACTTGTAGAAGGCACAAGCTTTCCCTGTCATGAACTCTTTCCTCAGAACTTGTGGGTGCAGGATATTTGGTCTTTTGGTCTTGCAAGATCAAATACATTTCAAACGGCAAGAAAACTTATAAAAGGGTCTTATAAGCTCTTCATGGAAAACAGAAATGACTTCAACATTGGCTAATATCTTTATCCAGAAGTTAAACCCATGTAAATTAATTCCCGCACAGAGAATGAAGGAATCCAGAAAATGCCTTGGTCAACAAAGCTCGTTTTATTTGTGTAAGAGAGAGAAATGTTTGTCAAAGACAATACCAGGCTAGAATATGAACTCTATAAAAATGTCATAAAGAAGAATTATGGATGACTATGAGGACTATCCTCTCATAAAGCAATAAAAAGCAAAAGAGTCAAAGGAGTTAAAAGAAAGCTTGGCAAGATAGCCAACTAAACAAAATAATCCCAATGGCATTCAAAGATGAAAAGGAAAAGAAGGCTAGAAATAGAAGAAAAATGGAAGCGATTTACAAAAAAATCGTTTCTACAAATTTCTCTAAGCCTAGTGGAATCACCATATTTCAGCCCTAAAATCATAGTCCCTGAGGTAGAAATCATACTAAAGAAAACAAACACAGGGATTTGGCCAAGTAAATATAGAAATACATTCTGGAGGTTACACAGTTTTTTGAAGACATTAAGGGACTGATGTGCAAAGTGTCTGCAAGAGGAAAAGATACCAAAGGTGTGGAAAGAAACGTTGATGGAGAAAACATCAGTGACCACTGACCTATGTAGCTTCTTTCCTATCTATATTAAATTTATATAAAGATCATCTGCATGAATTGAGGGTATCCTTGATGGTGATACCAATAGGGAATAAGCAGGTTTTCTAAAGCAATATTCAGTAGTTAACAACAATATCCAAATTGACTGAAAGATGTAGGATATAAGATCCAGTTGTTGTTGGTTTTTTTTGTTTGAGATAAGTAGGTAACAGCAGATAGAGCACTGGACCTGGAGTCGGGAGAACCTGAATTCAAATCCAGCTTCAGATACTTACTATGTGATCCTGGGCAAGCCACCTAACATCTGTCTGCCTCAGCTTCCTCATCTGTAAAATGGGAGTGATAACAGCACCTACATCCCAAGATTGTTAGGATCAGATGACATAATATTTGTAAAGAACTTTGCAAACCTTGAAATGCTATATAAATGCTAACTATAATTATCATTGCTAATTTAACAAGGTGTTTCCCATTCATCCATCCAGATCTTTCAGGATTCCTTGGAAGAGGTGACAACAGAAATAGCCCTGTTCAGTGACCCTTTGACAATAAGCATTAGGTGAGGCATCAAACAGAGATGCTTGCTCGCCAAAAGTATTTGTTGTTGCAACGGAGATCTAGCACGGAGTCTAGGCTGAAGAGGGGGAAGTCCTCCAGATGCTCCTGTTTGCAAGTGATATTTTATTGATTTCATTAAGCCTCAAAACATTGCAGAGCCTCCTGAAAGATTTTTAATCACTCAAAGGAATTTAACCTGTCTATCCACACCGGGAAGACCAAATGGATAAAAATGTCTGTTGCCTAGAGTTTCAACCAGCATCTGAATGAAAGCCCTACAGATTTTTACAATAACAACAACACCACACACACACACAAATGGTACAAATGGGACACTAACTTGGGTCCAGAGTTGAAAAGGAGGAGAGTAGGCTGGATTGCTTTCAAGAAACTACAAACTTTTACTGACCCCAAACTTTCCATGAGAGTTTTCATCTGCTCACCCCAACATGGGGGGCCGTTCTTTGAGCAGGTACTCTGCCTGATGCCAATTCATGTGGATACTTGGTGAGCCTGTTTCTAGAAATGTATGAGGATAGTGCCTTTTCCCAGATCATGTATCTGTTTTGGTTTTTTTCTTAAAGACACAAATTAACAGAAAGAACTCTCTCTTCCTGGCAGCATTCAGTGAAAAGGAGGAAATGCTGTCAGCCTTTAAGGGAAAGTTACACAGGGATAGGTGCCCTGTCTCCCCACCCAGTCACCACATGGCCATGAATTCATTGCACAGTGGGTTTGTTTTGCTTTTTTATCTTTTTGTGTCTATTTCCTTATCTTAGGTGAATAAGTATCAGAGACAGAATAGAACAGGTTATGACCTAGGGAGCTTTAAATGATTGGAAAAACACCAGAGATCTAACAGCTGGTTTCCATATGTTGTGTAAGAAGACACAGCTCCTCAGGGTTACTGATGGAATTCTGAAGGGAGAAGTAGTTACTGCTTTCTAGGAACCCAACCTGCCTATTGGAGGAGGATTAGGAAAGTGAATCCAGAGGGGATGCTGCATGTATTTAAGCCACACCTGTTATTTTATTGGTATTGAAAATCCCCAGTGAGGAAACTCTTTCTATAATTACAACAAAAACTTTAAATCTGAAAAGAAAATGGCCTAGTCATTGGTAAATTTTTGCACAGGTTACCTTTGGTAAAGGACATTAAAGCTGGTAGTCCAGAGTTGTAAAATGCTGCAGGCCCAGGCATTCCTTATACATGTACTTACCTCCCTGCTATGTTTCTGTAAGTTTATGTCCACTCCCCTCCCTCCATGGATACTTATCCATTGAGTATAGAATGTGCCCTCAGTTTACAGGTGGCATATTATGTTATCATTCTTGCTTTGCCTTCTCTTTAGTAAATGTTTCTGAAATAATTGAGCTCATTTTGGCTAATTTGTTAAATGGGAAGTATATCAGAGGGGACTCAGAAGCCCTTGTTATGGCTAGTATAAGTGTAGCTCCTGAAGCCGAGGGTGTCCCCTAGGATCCTCAGAGAATGAGTTACAGGATGCATGCATACTCTGGAACCCCTGACCTGCCAGCATGAGAGTGACTTGGATGATTGAGCCAACTCAGAGAGAAAAGAGAAGGAAACAGGAAAGGGGTGTGGGGATGGGTCAGACACCATATCCACTGCACTACAAAAAGACTGGAAAAACATCAAGAAAATATAATTATCCAGAACAGAGCTATTAAAAAAAAAGTCTGAGTTACTATGATGAAAACACCTGTCAAAGAACCCATATCCAGATGAAGCTAGCATCAGGCTTTTGCCCAAACAATATATAAAAAATTAGGCTGTCAAGTGGAAGAGAGACCCAGTTACAGCAGGAAGAAGTGATAGCCTGAGGGAAGAGACAAAATTGCCAAAACATGGAGCTAGAAAACCATGACCATCTAGGGCAGTGGCCTCCAAAGTAGAGTGTGCACACCCTTCCGGGTACAAAAGAGAATTCACCCATGTGCTGGAGGAAAACAGAACTGCTGTTTCTAATTTGTTTTATTTAAAGAAAGAAATTAAGCTTTACTAATATGAATGTATATGTTGAACAGTCAGGTGCCACATGCCATGGGTGATCCAGAGGAAAGAGAGCTCCTCATTATTTGCTTTCAGAGGACTGTTATGCATAGAAGTTTATGTGTGTGGTTAAGTGAATTTATGGAATATGTTATCTAGCCTTTAAATAAATGAATCTCCCAACAAAGTCCAATGACTTGAAAAGATTCCTACTAAGAACCACTAAATGAAAGATAATACTAATGAAATAACCCCAGGAAAAAAATGAATGGCAGAGCTCCCATTCCTAACTTCAGCCTTTTAGCTCTATAGGAACCAAAAAACAAAACAAAACAACCCCAACGAAGATGATATAATTAGACTTTTCTCTTTTTCTTTTTTTGGAGACAACTGGGGTTAAGTGACTTGCCTAGGGTCATACACCTAGAAAGTATCTGAGGACAGATTTGAACTCAGGTCCTCTTATCGCTTAAAACAAAACCGTATCATATATTAAAACGCATATGGACACACTTAGAAAACTAGGAAACAAAATTTTCTAACATGCTTAAAAATCTTCCAACTAAAAAACGTTAGTGGATTTTAAACTGTTGTTTGTTGTCAAAAAACAACAATACAACACCTTCTGATTATAAGAGCAACTGGTTGATGTCAGAAGGAGGAAGTTTTTTGGTAGGATTTGAGCAAAAGCTTTTGCATTGTTGGTGAATAGAATTAAGAAACGCGTATCATTGGTATGCAGAGCCAATGATGCACTTCTACTTGGATCTATTTTTTTTCATTGGGCACCTTTTTTTCAGCAAGTGCTGCAATAGACTGAACTTAGAAACAAAGCTTTGAGCTACTATGTCACAAAATGTTAAAAAAAATTCAAAAATAATAAAATATATCCAATTATATTGCTTTTACTATAACATGATATTTTATGGTAAAAGTAAAAAGGGGTTTTGTATTGGTAACAGGTAAAATAAAATTACTTTAAAATAATGTTTTTAACATCTTTATCTCATACTTTAAAAATTCTATTTGGATGTATGTTCTATAATTTGTACATAATACATATTATTAAAAGTAGTGGAGGCATAGAATTTATTTTTTTTTTCTTAATAGTATTTGATTTTTTTCCAATTACACGTAAAGATAGTTTTCAGCATTCATTTCTGTAAGGTTTTGAGTTCCAGGTTTTTCTCCTTCCTGCCTTTTGTCCCTCTCTCCAAGGCAGCAAGCAATCTGATATAGATTTTACATGTACAATCATGTTAAACATATTTCTATATTAGTCATGTTGTGAAAAAAAGAATCAGAACAAAAGAGGAAAATCATTTAAAATAAAAAACAACCAAAAAGGAAAAATAGTCTGCTTTAATCTGCATTCAGACTCCATAGTTCTTTGGATGTGTTTAGCATTTTCCAACACGAGTCTTTTGCAATTGTCTTGGATCATTGTCAAGGGATGGCCCCTTTAATTAGGAAAAACAAAAGGACTTGGACCTATCCCCAATCAATGTGTCAGAGGTTTTCCTCTGGACTCCCTCCCCTAGCTCTTCAATTGTAAACCAACAATTCGAAACATTACAGAAGGAAATTTTATTGACCAAAAAAAAAAAATGGAGGAAGATGAACAAAGCTGAAAACTATGGAGGCATATCGATTACTCCCAAAGATTTAAATCACTCCCTTTGGTTTTGAAAAGCTTTATAAATTCCCAGAGCCAATCAGAGTTGCAGATAGGATGGTTCCTCTCATGTTATGGTACCCAGCAGACAGTCTGGGCAGGGGCCCATAGCTCTCTGCTGCCTTCCAACTGTTCTAATATAGCTCTAGTTGTGTGGTTCTTTCTTTAATTCCATTTGCTACCCACAGAGTTCTTCAGCCTTCTCTCTTATTTAGTTGTTCTTTAGCTCAAAGGGGTTAAAAAAAAAAACAAACAAACTTTTCTATGGAGTAGAGCTTTTTTTTATTCTTAGGCATGGTCTTAGCTACCAAAGGGGTAAAAAAAAAGAAGAGTTTTTACAGGAAATACAGTGCATCTCTTGCTCTGCTTAGCCTCTGGTTATACCAGTATCCACAGAAAACAGGACTTAACTTGTTCTTCAGCTTTGAAAGAGTCCTCATCAGTTATCAATTCTAGGTTCTGATATGATAACCACAAATCTTGATGTCTTTTCCTCCTTTGACATCTGGGAGGAGCATCTTCCACCCAACGGAACATTCCTTGATTATTTAGGAGCCAGCAAGGCAGCTCGATTTCTTCCTAGTCATCTCTCTTAAGGACCTGGGTGAGATGATTGTGATTATCTGCAGCTCTCAAAAGTCTTAGCCAGTTGCCAGTGCTGTCTAGGGTGGGCTCTGTGTTTCTAGCAGTCCTTAGGTAGGCATTCCTTCTGGCGCTCACCGTTGGTTTTCTCAAGCAATTCAGTGGGGAAAGGGAGAGGGGAGGAGAGCCCAGCACCTGCAATATTTGCTAAAGTAGGTAACAAATTGGTCATTTCTGCAAATTATATCAGATATTGCTTCTACAGAGAGACAGTTGTAGTGTCAAACTCAAATAAAAAGGGGAGACCACTTATCCATAAAGATCCCTGAGAACCACGTATAGACTTGGTTTTAAAATGTAACACAATCTATGTTTTATTGGATTTACATGTATTTTGTTAAATCTTTCCCAGTTACATTTTAATCTAGTTCAGACTGTACTTGGATGTGTTATAAGTTTACTGAGGTCTCTGCAGTCTGCTCTGAGCAACCTCCTAAGATCATAAGGCACCATTCTGTATTGGTAGGAGTTTTGTCATCTGAGAGTTTACCTTTCTTTTTATCCTCAGCTTAGCACAGTGCCTGGCCCATAGTAGGACTTAATTATTGACTGCCAAAACCCTATCCATACTAAATTCATACAGGTCCACATCCTATCCCACGCTCTACTGTTCATCACAAAAATAATAATAGCTAGAATTTGCATAGCACTTGAAGGTTTACAAAGAACTTTTATAAATATTATCTCATTTTATTATGTTCATACAAAACACGTCTACATATATACATATTCTAGTCTATAACACGGGTATAATTAGATAGAAAAAATGTATGAAACAGCAATATTGTTTTAAGAATGACTTTGAGTGAACAGGTCATTTTGACTATTAGAAATATCTGAATTAACTATGAAGGAAATATGATGAAAGATGCTATCTGCCTCCAGAGAAAGAACTGGTAGGAAGGACTATAGATAGAAAACTTTTCATATCTAGATACCCATTTGTGTCTAATGGTAACCGTCTCTAAGGAAGGGGGCCAGGAAGAAAGAAAAAGGATAAAAAGAAAAAAATTTACATGATAACTGTATTATGTATTTAAAAGGAATGGCAAGTTATACATAATAAATATTCAGTTCCATGTGAAATCACCTTTTTTATTATACTGTTATGGAAATGATTGTTTTATTCCATAAATTAAAAATAAATAAATGTGGGCGAAAAAAGAATATATGATATTCGTGCCTAGTACAGTCACATCTAGTAAACTTTATACACTTGCTTAGCTATTTACCATTCTCCACAGGGTGCAGACTGCTCCCAGGGCCAGGCGTCACCCACTTGCTCCGTCTTAATTCATTCTGCAGAGCATCAAAGGCTGCCCAAAAAATCCAAGCATTAATTGCTGCCACTACACCATGTTTTTTGTTCTATGGGGGAGAAGAGTTTTGAACACAGTCAGTAAGCATTTATTAAGCCCTACTATGCGCCAGGCTAGGGGTACAAAGAAAGGTAAGGGACAGTCCTCATCCTCAGGAGCTCATGTTCTAATGGGGGAGAGAACCTGCCAACGGCCACATTACAAACAAGGTCTATGCAGGCTAAATTGACTAGAAATAAAAGGGGGTGGGAAAGAATTCCTGTAGAAGGTAGGATTTCAGCTGGAACTTGAAGGAAGCTGGGGAAGCCAGGAAGCAGAGATTCGGAGGGAGAGCATTCTGGGAATGGGGTCAGCCAGGGCAGATTCCCAGAGGTAGGGGAGGAGTTGTTTTGTTTGGGGAATGCAGTGACCCACAGACAGGCTGTGGCTCCTCTGGATACCCGAGGGCCATCAGGCTTATCTTTTGTAGAGAATCACATATCTCACATGTCTGTGTCACCGGGCAGGTGACATCCATCCATCTGCCTGTTACTGCTAAGTAGCCTCGGTGGTGATGAGGGAGTAGCTGGGGAGGGGAGAGGAACGAGCCAGGTACAGCTCTGAGTGCTTGGGATGATCCCTGTGTTTTATCCTTCCCACAGCAAGGCGGGTGTCACTATGCCCACTTTGTACTTGAGGAAATAGAGACAAACGAGTTAAATGACTTGCCTTGATGTAAGTGTCTGAGGTTGGATTTGAACTCAGATCTTCCTGGCTCTAGGTCCAGTGCTCTGTGTGCATGTGTGTGTTTGTATGTGCGTGTGTCTGTGTGTACATGCACATATACATGTATACACACATACACACATATATGTGTTTATTATATATACAAATGTGTATATAAAATCTCATTTGAGGCTTGATAAAGGCTGCTCTTGGTTTAATATCTTGCCTCAATTCAATTTAAAGAACATTTATTATTAAATTCATACCAGTCTTGGGAACACAGAGACGACAATGAGAAGATACTGAGGGGATGCAATACATACCCAAGGACATAAAACACATACAGAGCAGCACAAAGCTGCTGGCAGAGGGTCCAGGAGCCACTCCCTGGGTGGATGAGGAAAGGCCACTTCTAGGAGGTGTCCCCTGAAGGCCAAGCATTCTAGGAGGTGGAGGGGAGGGGCGAGTCCAGATCTGAGGGTTTTGCCTGTGCTAAAGCCAGGTGGGGGGAATGTCACGTGCTGAGAACCGGTAACAGGTCAGTTTGTAACAGAGTCTGTGAAGGGTAATGACATGAAAGCAGAATGAAAAGGTAGGTGGGAGCCAGACAGTGGACAGGCCCCTGTGTGAGGCTAAGTATTCTACCTTCTGTTCTCGAGAACAAGGAGCCCAAGTTTTTGAGTATGGCCAGAAGGATGGAGATGTTGTTAGATCACTGTTTGAAGACCGACCATTTGGAAGCTCTGGGGAGAATATGTTAGATAAGGAAGAGGCTGGGGGCGAGGGGCAGGGAGGCTAACCGCTGGTGCTTGCTAGAATCTAGGTGAGAAATGGTGAGGGCTTGAACCAGGGTGGAGGTTATGGAAGCAGAGAAGAGAAGAGAGAAAGGTTGGTTAGGTAGAGATGAAGAGACTTAGCAGCTCGTGGGGCCTGGGAGCTGAGGATGAGGAAAGAGTCAGGAATAAGGATGGGGCAGTTTCCTTTTTTCTCTGTATTGTTGGCACCCAGCATGACACCTGGCACATAGTAGGACAGCAAATGGGAACTGGACCTGTGATTTCACTAGTACCGGAAACTCTCTTGCTCTTGTTCCTTTTAGTACAATTAATTCTCCTATGGTGCAGCTAGGTTGGTGCAATGGATAGAGGGCATGGAGTCAGGAGGACCTGAGTTCAAATCCTGTCTCAGATTCTTACTAGCTGTATGACTCTGGGCAAGTCACTTGACTCTGCCTCAGTTTCCTCATCTGTAAAATGAGCTGGAGAAGGAAATGGCAAATCAGTCCAATATCTTTGCTAAGGAAACTCCAAAAGAGTCACAAAGAATGGGACATGACTGAATAACAAAAGTTCCCTCATAGGCACTAAGTAAATGCAATCAATGCATTGTCTTTGTAGAATCCAGTCAATTGCTTTTGTTACTAGAATGACAGACTTCCTGACAACAGCAACAGCAGGAGAGCAACCGCATGTATTCTAAAAATATCTATCATGTGCTAAGCAATGGGTGGGGGTGGGGAATGTAAAGTTTAAAGATTATACAGTCCCCCATCCTCTCAGGGACCTGACAGAGCACTGCTTCTCATCAGTCTGATAGCTTGTGTTTTCTAGTGATACTAAGATGATTTAGCAGGATTGTCACTTAGCTGGAATTCTTGACAATGCACCTGATGATACAAGGCAGGTGAGTCCTCTCAGGTATTCTGTGCTAAAGCTATGGCTGCCCTTCTGGGTATCCTTCAGCCCAGTCACAAATCCAAAGCTGAGATCATTGAGAAGTTTTATAAGGTCAATAAAAGTTTTCCAAAAATTTCTGATAGTAGCTGCTTAAAATCTGGACACGATTTCACCTCATGCTAGTTCTCCAAGTGTGGGCAGTGCTTCTTCTTCCCCACTCCCCAAGGTCAGTACTTATTCATTATTGAGATATTATGAGACACCACTAATTCAAAGATGTTGGGCAAAACTGAAACTTCTCAGTGGATAGATAGCTTTAGACTAGGAGCCTCCAGTCGGTCTAATGCATTCAGGAGTGTCTCCTCCAGCTCTAACAACTTCTTTTCATCCAGGTAGCCCAGCCCTGGTAAGAAACTCATGGTGCCAATCATTTTTTCCCACGAATTGTTGAAAAGTAGTCAGTGTCCAAGAAATCTTTTACTTGGAGCCTTTGCTTAAATCAGAGGTTCTTAACCTGGGGTCCAAAGACCTCTAAGGGAGTCTGTGGACAGATTTTAGGAGATCAATGAATTTGAATGAGAAAATAATTACATCTTTATTTCACCAACCTCTAACTGAAAATTTGTATTTCCTTAAATTGTGAATATAAGCAATGAAATATGATTCTGAGAAAGGGTTCATAGGCTTTAGTATGCTACCAAAGGGCATAAAAAAGGCTAATAACCTTTGACTTAAATAGATAGAACTCTACTGGGTCAACAATAGTCTTCTTTTTTTGCTTTTCAGAGGGGGGAAGGCAGAGCAATTGGGGTTAAGTGACTTGCCCAAGGTCACACAGCTAGCAAGTATTAAGTGTCTGAGGCCAGATTTGATCTCAGGTCCTCCTGACTCCAGGGCTGGTACTCTATTCACTGCACCACCTAGCCACACACCCTCCCCCCCCACAACATAGTCTTCTCGTCATGGGTTCTGAAGGCTTTCTCTCTGGAAGTCTAATATGGAGACTCACTGCATACCCTGCAAGCAAGCCAAGGCAAACAGCATAGTGACTGGTCCCTCTCAGTACAAAGTATTGTTCTTAACCCTATCATGGCTCGTTCGTATTAAGGTCATGAACCTTTTCATCAACAGTATAATTTATTTTCCAATTTTTCCATATAACTGGAAGACTTTTCATTCACTTCTTGGAGTATAATTTAGAATTCTACACAGAGGTCTTTAGCACAGTCCACATCCCCCAAGAGGCAATTCAGGATGCTTGAGCAATCATGTGCCATACCAGAATGAATGACTTTTCATTTTGAGTGTGAAACACATCAAATCCAGGTCCCTGGGATTCTCTAGTAGTCGGTTTAGCTTTTCTGCTTTTGATGCCTATGATTTCCATAGTTATTGGCAATTCGTATTTCTCCACTACTTCTAGGACAATAGTGTCTCCTAAATATAATGATCAATTCCTGGGGCAGCCCATCCGGGTACAATTATAATATCTGCCTTTACGTCTGCCTGAGGACCTGCCTGTGCCACATGGAGGAGCATAATAAGCCATGCCTCACACCTCTCTTTCAAAAATATTATAAAAGCATTTTTTGCTAGATCCTAGACCAAAACCTCTGGACCAATCACCATGAGAAACCTTACCAGTTTTTTAACTATCACTTCCTAAAAAAATCCCTTTCCCCCTGGCCAAAGTCCTAATCCCTTCCTTTGAGGAAGTCTAATAAACAGATAAGGAATTCTATTCTCCAGGATGGTCAAATCAGGCCTTTTATAACCTTTGCAGTTTTCTTACACTCTTCTCCCTCTCCATGTACTCTGCAGGCCAGTGGGACTGTGGCCAGAGCCCACTCCTGGACTTCTTTCTCTCCTCATCTCTGCCCCCTGGCTTCAATCATTTCCTCTCACCTTACAAATCTATTCCTGACATTAAGCTTAAACGTGCTTCTTCATGATTTCCCTCCTCATTATGCCTGGTTCTGCTTTCCATGGCTTAACAGTCTCGTCTCTTTTCCGCACAAAATTCCTTCCAATACTTGAAGCCAGTTATCATGTTCTTTGGGTCTTCTCTTCCCCAAGCGAAACATTCTCAACTCCTTTAACTGA
Source organism: Pseudochirops corinnae (assembly GCA_028646515.1). Taxonomy (NCBI): domain Eukaryota; kingdom Metazoa; phylum Chordata; class Mammalia; order Diprotodontia; family Pseudocheiridae; genus Pseudochirops; species Pseudochirops corinnae. Next base: position 38,992,844 of record CM053586.1, on the reverse strand, counting down.
GACTAATATGACAGATTCAAGATCCTTCCCCACCCTGGTTATCATCCTTCACACAGTCCAGCTTGTCAGCATCTCTTGTCAGTACTCTAGGGGCTGTCTAATAAGGGCAGAGGACAGAGGGACTGCCACTTTGCCTTCCATATCAAATTGCTGACTCATACTGAGCCTGCAATCTACTGAGATCATTTTCTGACAAATTCTCATTCAACCTTGCCTCCCGCACTTATAAGATTTTGTTTTTTGAGCTCAGGCATAAGACTTTACATTTATCCCTATTGTATTTTATTTTGTTGTTTTTGTCTGAGCCTTCATGATCCTGTGGGCACGGCCAGTGCTGGCCGTGAGGTTTTCTTGGCAAAGATACTGGAGTGCTTTGCCATTTCCTTGTCCAGTGGATTTGATGTGGTTAGGATTAGGGTTGCCCTGGAGACCCCAAAATACCAACACGCCAGGTCCTGCTGAATGAATTCTACTCAAGTTTTCTCTCAGCCAAAGAAAAGCAAAGTTTATTAAAAGTCCCCCTGTATTGGACACAGAGCAAGTCTGTGCTAGAAAATTCTATGGCGCTCTCACACACATGGGGGCAAGAAGGGATCTTATATACAGAAAGGTTGTGGGATGAATCTAGGGGTGGTCAGGAGGAGTTTGGGGAGGGTCTTCAAGAGGTGTCAATGAGGTCAGACTCATAGGGGAGTGGGAAGTTGCTGAAGGCTACCCGGAGCCAACAGATAATGGTGGGCTAAGCCAGTTTAAGGGTGGATTGATAATTTGATAGGCTCAAGGGTGGGAAGTAGATGGACAATGGAGGGCCAGGCTAGTAACAAGAGATCTGGGCCCAGACACAATGAAAGGCCTATGGCCTCAGGCAAATGCCTTAGTGCGAAGATTCAAGGAGAGCTCAAGGGGGTTCCCAGAGCCTGCACCTCATCAGATTAAGGCAAACAGTGGTTTAAGTGACTTGCCCAAGGTCGCATAGTGTCTAAGGCCTGGTTTGAACCCAGGGCTTGTTGACTCGTGACCCAGTGCTCTATTTACTGAACCACCTAGCTGCACCTCTATCTTATTAAATCTAACTTATCAAGATTTCTATGGATCTTGCCTCTGTCACGCAGTATGTTAAGTATCCCTCCCAGCTTTGTATCATCTGTAGATCTGGTGAACATTCATTTCATCTATGTTTTTATTTAAGTCATTGATAAAAATATTCAACAGGACAAATTCCTGAGGCACTCACTGGAGACCTCCTGCCAAAGTAACAATGAACGATTAATGACAACTCTTGGAGTCTGGCAAATTAATCAGCTTTAAATCCATTAATTGTATTATTGTCTAGTTCTCCTTGATATTCTTGATTCTTATATCCTTATTCAGGAAACCTAGGAAAATCTACATTTATGACTCTCCGGTACACTGAAGGCAACTCCCCATTTGCAGGTATTCAGTTCATAACTTTGGGCAGCTAGGTTGCACAGCAGATAGAGTGTTGTGCTTGGAGTCAGCCACTCATCTTCCTGAATTTCAGTCTGGCCTCAGACGCTTCCTAGCTACGTGACCCTGGGCAAATCACTCACCCCAGTTTGCGAGTTCATAACATTACAGCTGAAAGTCTTATTGAAAAGAAAAAAAGGAGATGAGAAAGAAATCTGTGAACGAGTAACTATTGATTCCAAATATCCTCACTCCTTCCACTGACTAGATGGTTTTTGGTGTGGCTCTCTGCTGCCCTCTCCTGTTCACCCAGTGCTTCTTCTAATTTTTCTAATTGGCAACATTTCTTTTGCAGGTAAGCTATACTTCCAGCCAGATATGGCTCTTGCACATCGGCACAGTTGTCTGTTGATCCAGGAAGACCGAAAAATACTTTCTGGGGAGGCCAAAATTCTCCTTGTCATTGGGTTTAGGAACTCCCAAGTTCTTTTTGTCCATCAGGAAATATTCCTTGCGGTTCTAACAATGCAGGGTCAGACCAGGAATTGTTTTGGCCCCTGCCTTCTTGCCCAGGACCAGGGTTTCACATGTCCTCCAGCTTCTGGAGAGTTTCCATTCCATCCCAAATTTTAGGTTCAGATAGGGGCAGAGGTGCGCTGATCAGTGTTTAACAACTGGATTTTCCCCACACCTAATACTTTTTAAAGTTCAATCAGCATTTTAAATATTTCCTCCGTCACTTTCTTAGGTCTAGAAAACCAGCAAAATACCAAATCAGTTTGTAGCAGCTTCGGATTTCTGAAGTGCAGATACTCTCACTGACAGTTTGACAATCAACTTGGGCTAGAAGCCTGTCTCCAGCATCCCCTAAAAGGTTGAGTAGATGTCTTTTTATTCTCTGACACCTAGTGTTGATATCCCAGGATCATGGGACATTAGAAGTTATGAGGAAACAGACCTAGAGAAGGGAAGAAACTTTCCCAAGGTTATATAGGCCTCCACTGACTCTCCTGGACCTCTGTCACCCTCCTGCTCCTGCTAGGAAGGACCCATATGCACAGACACCTGTTGGACATCTTCCCCAGAAGACCTCCAGGCTTTTGCACAATGCTTCCAATCTTGTACGAACCTCCATTCCTAGACTCCTCATCCATCAAAGAGAGCACCATCCTCCCCGGCTCCCTCTGCTTCTCATTCAAGTCTCAGTGAGGACTCTTGCCTTATATTTCAGTGAAAAGCTGAAACCACTTGCTGAATTCTCTCTTTATTTCCCATGATTCAGATACCTTCTACCACTATCTCATCCTTCTCCCCTGTTTCACATGAGGTTTGTGGTTGAAAGTTATTCACCAAAAGGAACAAAACGAATTGCACTGTGATTTATTTATACAGTTCGGACTGAAGGCGGAAAAAGACACAAATCAAATGTACAGCGTATGTCATTCGCAGAGGAAGCTGTGCTAGTGTTATGGCTCTCGGCCAATTCCAGAACAAAAACCAGGCACTTGGTTTGCAACTTTAATCAAAGATAACATAATTGGGTAAATAGCAAATCCTCTCCATAACTGCAGTAAACCGTATTGATCCGATGAACAGGTCATATCAATACCCGTTAGTCCCGTCATTACCAAACTATGAAAGTTCTATCTGATTGAAATACCTTTGTTGCCACATTATAAGTACCCATTACCTGATCTTTATTTGTAGCTGGAAGCGGGCAAATTCTAGGAAGGCTGTGGCCCCTTCCTCTCAGAAGACAGTGAGTTAATGGTTCTTTCCTTCAGAGCAGCGGTTCTCAAAGTTTTTGGTCTCAGGACTCATTTATACTCTTAAAAATTAGGGTCAGCCTCCTTCCCCCCTCCAAATTTTTATGTGAGATATAGAGGTATACATATATATGTATACACGTATACACATATACATATATTACAAATTTCTAATGTGGTAAATTTCTAATACGGTAAATAGTAAGTTTTATATAATACATATATATACATATACCTAAACATATTTGAGATTATATATAATATACATACATATATGTGTGTTCGTTTTGTTGTTCCATTGTTTCAATTGTGTCCAATTCTTCATGACCCCATTTGGAGTTTTCTTGGCAAAGATACTGGAGTGGTTTGCCATTTTCTATTCCAGCTCATTTATAGTTGAGGAAACAGAGGCAAACAGGGTGAAATGACTTGCCCAGGGTCACACAGCTAGTAAGTGTAGCCTAAGGCCAGATTTGAATTCTATCTCTCTCTGCATACACACATATACATGCATATGCATATGTATATATATATACATATATATGCATATAAATGGAATCTCAGTATTTACCATATTAGAAATTAAAATGTCTTCATTTTATGATGAAAATAATTTTGATCTCGTAGACTCCCCCCTCCTGAAAGGGTGTGAGGACCTTCAGAGTTCCCCAGATCACACTTTCATTCTTCGAGAACAGCTGCTTTGGAGAAAATCCTTAGAGGAGGAGCTCTGAGTAGTGTTCCAAGCAGGAATGGAATATTCTCCCTGGGTCTTTAGCACATACTAATCAGGCTAATTTACTTACTAGAAGATAGCTCCAGAAATGTAAAACAAAAGTGAACAAAACTAAGGGGCAATTTGTTTCCTAATTATATAAATCAGTCAATAAACTAAAGGTCAGCCTTGAAGACTACATAAGGTAACTGAGAAAGGCCATAGGATTAGGAAAGGACAGAGGAAAAGGCAGAGTCTCTAAAGGGCAGGCCCCTCTGATTCTGAGGAAGTTGTAACTGCCTTCCAGTAATCTCCAGAACAGTCACCTCTTCAGCATCTGCAAATAGTGTTGTTTGTTTAGCCAGTCCAGTGTTGGGCGCTGATCTCAGATGTTGCATATTATTGCACAAGATGTTACATATTATTGCAAATGAAAAACCAGCTCATGATGGGATGTGGAAGGAAATCCTTTCTTAAAGGGGGATCTTTGAATGATCAGTTACCTCCTAAGGGAGGCAGAGAGAGCCCAGCTCAGTGATGAGAATTCTGTCTAATGATGGTGAATAAAAGAGAAGCACCAGCACTCAAATCTGGGTCTTTCATTTATACCTCACTTCTTTATTCTCGAGACTACAGAGGGCATCTAGGTTGGAATGGGAGAGATGTAAACCGAGGTCTTACATTCTCCTTTGCACTGGCTAATTCTAATCATAGAATGTCTATTTCCTCCTGGTTAAATGAAACTATGCTATCAGCCTGAAATGGTTCAAGCAACATTTTGTCCTGGTCATCTTTGTTAAGCCTATCAGAAAGGGGCAAAAGGTCCGCCCAGGATAGGTGGAAAATTTATTGCAAAATCTCAGGGGCATCAGCCTCGCTCAATGAATTCTTATCTGGGTTTCAACAAATTCCAGGACACAAGTTACCATGGCCCCTGTCAGTTTCATAGTCACACCTGATACCTGGGACAGTTTGTTGTGGTTCAGTCGTTTTTCAGCCATGACTGGTTCTCCATGACCCCATTTGGGGTTTTCTTGGCAGAGATACTGGAATGGTTTGCCATTTCCTTCTCCAGTTCATTTTATAGATGAGGAAACTGAGGCAAAGAGGGTTAAGTGACGTGCCCAGGGTCACACAGCTGGTAAGTGCCTGAGGTTGGATTTGAACTCATGAAGATGAGTCTTCCAGACTCTAGGCCTGGTTTTCTGTCCACCTTGCTGTCCTCTCGGTCAGTTACTGACTGTATTACATACAAATCACTTTAGTTGAGCTCCACTAACAATCTGACAGTGTTGTCTCAGCCAAAGTGGGCATAGGGGCTCTGCCCCAGAGCTTGGGGTCAGAATCTGGTGAGCAAAAAGGGAAAGGGAACTGAACTAACAAAAATGGGGGAAAGGGGAACAACAGGGACCAAGGTTGTGGAAGCAATTGGAAGGAAAAGCCCTGATCTGAAGAGTGGAGAATAGCCCCACTAGTTTCTCTTTTTACATTCTGAAGGCACCTTTGGAGCTAGCTACCCCATTAAAAATGTGCAATGAACTCCAGAGCTAAAAATACGCTAAGATGATGGAAATGAAGACTACAGTCAGCATCCATTTGCCAATCATCGTTATCATTGAGGAACTGTAGCTATTTTTTCCTAGCGGCCTTGTCTTCAATGGCTTCTTGATACGGTCATTCACTGTAAGGATGGCCTTTCGGGCTCCATCCCACTTCCCCCGGCCCTGAAGACGATACTGGATCGGCGTACATGGTCCGAAGAACAAATGGAATGCCAATTTGGGATCAGTGAAGACCAGGAGCAGCAGGCTGGGCCTCACCCCCACCAAATCAGCAAGGTCCTCCATATATTCCATGTAGTCTGTCTGGATGGTGTGGCGGGGGCTCTCCACATATCTGTGGGAAGGCAGACAGAAGCAATGACCCTTTATCAGTCTAACCAGTCACTCAACAGGTACCTAGTGTGGGCTCAGCCCTGTGCCTAGAGTTGTGGGAGATACAGTAGGGATCCCACCCTCTGGGAGTTTACATCCTTGCTGGGGAGATAAAACTGAGACAACAGATGATAATTGAATGCCGTATGGTGCTACAGTAATTAAGAGAAAAGGGGGATGGCTAAGGGCTTGCTTAAGTTGCTGGGAAAGGCTTCAGGTATGTCCCAGGATTTCCTGCTGTAGCTTGGGCCCAGAATACCTACCCTCCATTCTCACTTTTCTCTAATTCCCAGATGTTTTTAAAGGCTCAGCTCAAATTCTGTCTCTCCTATGAAGCCTTCCCTGATTTGGCCCTGAATGAAATGATTTCTCTGCTCTGAATTAACAATGCATTTGTCTGTATCTTATTGCTCATTCATTCATTGTCTCTCTCATATTAGTTATTGGTGTTTGATTATTCATTTTGATGGGATGCTTGGGTGCCTGTGCTTGAACATCAGTTTGTAAAATCATATTTCTCCCTAACCTCTAATCCCCCTATCCTCAAAACTTTATCTCAGGCAGTTTCTCTCTAGCTTAAGGGCAGCATGCCCTCATAAAATACTTATCTCTCTTCCTGTCACGGTGGCCAGCTGCACCTATAGAACTGACTAGTTTGACCCTCACGGTGGCCAGCTGCACCTATAGAACTGACTAGTTTGACCCAACTGTGTACTGGCTGAAGCAGCTGTATACTGGGTCATACTTATCATATATATCCTAGACTTAGTTATATGTATACTCCCTAGCTCATTATTTACATCCTGAATCCCTCGTTAGCTTGGGACATATGTATACTCCCAACATCCATCTTGTCAAACGTGACATTGATGGGTGGCAGCTTGGTCAGTCCTGACCACTAGCTAACTAACTGATGTTTCAAGCCTAAAATCACACCTCCAGGCAGCCCCCCCCCCCCCCCCGGGCTGTTTCCCAGTGAATTCTGGGCAATATGCCTGCGCAGTAGATATTAAAAGTGAATGTTCCTTTAAGAATGGACCACTCCTTAACTCCTCCTTAATCCTGCCCTGACTCACCTAGTTAGCATAATTTACATCTGATTTACTGTGATTATCCTTTATAACCTTTAACTGTAACCCTTTAAGGTTGCAGGTTCCTTAAGAACTCTTGCCTGCTGTAAAGAGTAACAATAAACTTTTATCACCATGACTCAGAGAATGCTTGAGTCTGTCAATTCATTCCAGACTACCCACCAGGGGACTCTGGTTATTGGGGTTCCTGGACTCCTGAAATATCCCCCCCCCTCGCCAATATCAATCACTCAGTAAGCACAGGGTGTCACAGGGAACCTAGAATCAGGAAGATCTTGTGAACCTGGGGACCTGGGAGGATGGTGGTGTTAGTAGAGAAGTCGGAAGTGGAGATGGTTTACAGAGAAAGTAATGAGTTCAGTTTGGGACATGCTGAGTTTAAGCTATCTACAGGACATCCAATCTGAGATGTCCACTAATGGGCAGCTAGAGATGTAGTCAGGGGCACCTGCCACCAATTCTCCTTTGGGCTATGAAAATACCTGTAAGTTACAGGTGTGAGTCCCTGCTAAATTAGACTCTCCAGCCTCAATACTGAAGCCCACACTTGCTGCCTTTTACCCTCACAAGGAGCTTGCCCATGTGGAAGACCAGTGCCAGGGACGATGCAGAGCTTTGGAGACCTGCCTCACCAGCCTTAGTTTTATCCCTTTCTCATACCATGCTTCTTGCTGCCTCAGGCATTTCTACCTGAATAGAGCAGCACTGGTCCAGGCAACACATAACCACAATTACACGCTTCGTTTCTTCCCCTCACCCTTGCTTGTGTCCATGGATTTCAGGTACGGGGTTTGAGAAACTTCTCTGACCTGTCTTCCTTTACCCCTCCTCAGTTTGTTGGTAATTATACCAGAACTTTCTTTGTATAGCAACCTGTTGTTTTGTCTACACACACACACACACACACACACACACACACACACATATTTTTTAATTTTTAATTTGTTTTGCTTTTTGGAGGGCAATTGGTGTTAAGTGACTTGCCCAAGGTCACATGGCTAGTAAGTGTCAAGTGTCTGAGTGTGGATTTGAATTCAGGTCCTCCTGACTCCACGGCCCGTGCTCTATTCACTGTGCCACCTAGAGGCCCCATTTTGTCTATATTTTTTAAAAAAACAACTATATTGATAGGGACAACATTCTGGATTATAAGGTCATTAGGAGTCAACTAAATATTGCTCCTGGCAGATCTAAATTACATAGGTAATGAAATGAAAACATATCCCATAGAACGTTAGCATTGGGTCCTTAGAGATCATTTTGTCCAATCTCCTCATTTTAAAGATGCGGAAAGTTAAACCCAGAAAAGTTGTGACTTGCCCAAGGTCTGAGAGCCAGGAAATTACCATTAAAAAAATTTTTTTTTCTTACCTTTTGGCCATTTCTTCTTTAGTTTTAGTGACTTCTTCCATCATTTCACTTTGTGAAGGCAAGCTCTTTAGTCCTAAATCATAAACAAATAAATCCTCAGACCTCCGAAAGGTCAGATTCTCATTCCAGATGAATCAGCCAGCAAATACTTACTCCACAGCACACTGTGCTGCCCCCAATACAAGAATATAGTAGCCTTGCTCCCCAAGTTCAAAGAGTTTATCCCGTAATAGTTCAAGTTTGAACCTAAGTAACCCCATCTTGATCTTCACAGGACTTCTCTGAAAGCTAAAACTACAACAATGTTTAACCAGGAACAGCTACCTACCCATACCTTGTGGCCTCTTTGAACAGGCATTCCCTTCTATAGTTAATTGCCTGGGGTATATATCACTTATATCATGTTTTAACTGTCTGTGCCACGTATCATGTATCTTTTTTTAAAGTGAATTTTTTTTAAACCATGAGTTTACTCTTCTGTACTCTCAGGTATTCCTGTACCTGGGAAGGCAGATGGCCTCACGTATGAAATACTGGAAGTGAGGAAGACCTGCCTTGAACATGTTAGCTGCACGACCCCCCTTCTTCCCAGCCTCAGTTTCCTCATCTGTAAGATGCAGATAACACTAGAACCTGCCTCCAAGGGTTGTGAGGTTTAAAAGTGATGTTTGTAAACAGCTTTGCAAACCTTAAAGCACTACATCGATGCTAATTTGTTAATATTTCAAGTTAGTGCAGCCAGTCAGAATCCTGTAAGCTTGTCCTTTGATTTTTGTTTCTTCTTTTTGGAGGGGGGAAGGCAGGGCAATTGGGGTTAAGTGACTTGCCCAAGGTCACACAGCCAGTAAGTGGTCACACAGCAAGTGTCTGAGGCTGGATTTGAACTCAGGTCTTTCTGACTCCAGGGCTGGTGCTCTATTCACTGTGCTACCAAGCTGTCCCCATTGTTTTTCTGTATAAGTTGGGCAGGAAAACTGAGTAGAGTTTGTACTCAGAGGCATCTCATATTTGTTCACCAGGGAATGTGTCTCACGAGTTTTTCTTTCAGGTGGATTGATCTCCAGAAGAACTCTGAGAGGTCACCTGGTCCTTTGGTAACTATGGGGTCACAGGGAATAGAGTGCTGGGCCTGGAGTCAGGGAGATCTCTGTTCAAATTAAGCCTTAGACCCCTACTAGATGTGTGACCCTGGACAAGTCACTTTCCTTTGTTTGCCTCAATTTTTCTCATGTGTAAAATGGGTATAGTATTAGCACCCACTCCCCAAAGTTCTTGTGAGGACCAAGTAAGATAACAGTTATAAGGCACTTAGCACAGGGCCTGGCACATCATATACTCTATAGAAATATGTATTCTCTTTTTGCTTCCTCTTCACCCAGTCTGAATGTATATTTAAGCAGGAATCCTTTCTATCACATTGCTGGAAGAGTGGTCAGCTAGTGTCTGCTTAATGGCCTCCAAGAGGTCTTGACTTTTGGGCAGATTGAGTTTCTCCTTATGTTGAGCAGAAATCTGCTCAGGAAATCCCAACTTCCACATTCTCTCCCTACCTCTCCTCTCCTCACGCTGCCAGAGCTACCAAGCCGTCTTCCCCCTTTGCAGAACTTTCAATTTAGGAAGGGGAACATGGACTGGAGATGACATAGTACTATTTATACTACCTTCCTCACAGGATTGTGGTGAGCAGAGCACTCAGATGTTCCACAGGGGCAAGTAGGTGGTGTAGCAGATAGAGCACTGAGAACCTGAGTTCAAATCCCACTTCAGACACTTACTAACTGTGTGACTTTGGACAAGTCACTTAACCCTGATTTCCTTCCCCACCAAAAAAAAAAATTAAATACTCTATAAATGTGAACTGTCATATTTGGTTTCAAGAGGAAATTCAAAGAAGCAAAATCAGCTCCCTTACCATCTAATAATAGTGGGGCTTTACATCAGGGAGAAAAGGAACACAGTTATAGAAAACCACAATCAAAGCCTAAATAAATCCTCAGGAGACCAATAAGCCTCACCTTCTAAAATCTCATCCTTCAGGTGAAGGGCCAAAGGACCACTCACAGGACATGCATGTTGGAGATGGAAGTCCCAGAGACCAAGGGGGCAAGGTCAGAAAAAAGTCAAGAGGATTCTAAAGGAAATGGCTTTAAGTGTTTCAGCTTTGAACTCATATTTCTTGGTAATCTACCGTGTAGATTTTACCCCTTAGGAGTTAACTGCAATGAGAACACTTGTGACCCACAGCGCCTCACTCTGTATGGTTATGAATTTCTCACAGTATGTGAGGAAGAGTGCTAGTTTTATGACTCAGTCGATCCACAAGCATTTAAGTGCCTGTTGTATGCCAGGCCTCTGGGGATACAAGGAATAAAGCAATTCTTGCTTCCAGTGAGCTTTTGTTCTGATGCAGGAAAGCAACACAGAAGTCTGAGGGTGCTTCGCTTAGGGCTTATTTAGTAACAATGGAACCAAAAAGCCTGCTCACCCAATCCCTAACCCCAAACTCACTCCATCTAAACTCCACTTTTATTGGGCACTTGTTTATTCCCAATGGCACTTTAAAAATATATATATATTTAAATATGTATATATTTTAAAATATGTATATATTTTATGTATATATTTCAAAATATATAAATAAGTATATATGTATACATTTTATGTATATGTATGTATCTGTATATATTTTATGTATATATGTATATATTTTATGTATATGTATATATTTTAAATATGTATATATTTATGTGCCATTGACAATAATATAAATAAAATATAAAATAAATAAAATAAATATTATATATATATATATTAGGTGCCATTGACAATAAAAGGGGTATGAGAGTATACAGATATATGTGCTTATGTGTATACACATAAACATGTGTACACACTCATACATACATATGTGTGTCCATGTTATATATATATATGAATTTGACAGATTTATCCACTAGATTTTTAATTAAACAGCCAAAGCAAGCAGATTCAAAGCACCGAATGCTGAGCACTGTGGTATGTGTACTTTTGTTAAACATGGATCGCCCTAGGCCCTTAACCAAGCAGGGATTCTTAGCCACCTTTACAGTGTTTTGCAATTTCCTAAATGCTTTCCTGTTAAAGAGGCAGTCAAATCATGTTCCTGTTTTGTAAGGGAGGAAACAGAGGCCAAAGAAATCATGACCCAGGTCAGACTGTTGGAGGATTGTTGCACTGAGCCAAGAGCCCAGTAGAATCAGAGGTCGTGGCAAAGGAACTTTCAGTCTGATCCTTGGACTGAGCCAAGGGCCACAGGCCTTATCTCTCTGACTTGCCCTTTCCCTTTAATTTTTATTTTCCAGATCTCGGTGTGGCCACTGACCAGATTCCTTACCCTCCCAAGGTGGCTGCATTCCCTTCTGCATGGCTGGCCACTACTGAGTAAGGCTAAAACTCTGTGGGAGGCACTCAGACGCAAATTTCCTTTCAGAGTGTAGAGAGTATCCTAATTTCACTCGCTCATAGATTCACTGGCATTTTCAGGACATATTCCCTTGAACTATTCTCTACTATCTTAGTCTCAAGTGTGGACCCCTTCCCGTACATTTCGGCAGTTTCCCTGTTCCTATCAACAATCCGGTTTATCTCAGGGGAAAGGTTGTAGACAATCAAGCTAACAATCTATTTGAAATTGGGGTCGTCGGTTGTCCTAAACCAGGTGTTCTTAGCCTATTTTTGCCTTTCTCAGTCTGGTGAAGCCAGACCTCTTTTCAGAATAATATTTTTAAATAATTGAAGGGAATGCTAAATTTTAGTTAGAGGTCAGTGAAAATATCAGTTTGGTTTTTTTCTCCCATCCAAGTTCACAGAACCCCCTGAAATCTAACTGCAGTCCATGAAGCCCAGGTTAAGGCCCCCTCTTCTAACACAATGCTCTCCTCTCACATCAAGCCACTTGAGAAAGTAGACTGTCCAACAAGAAATTGGGCTTCCAGGTCCATGCCATTGGTGGGAAAATGACCCATCATACGATTCTGCTGCTGGCAGATTTAGGGGAATAATTGGAATCTTGGAAATGTCCCAATTCCTTCCCTACCATCTGCTACTCCTTTTTTGTCTGCTACCACAAACAACTTCATGGGGGATGGGAGGAGGAAGAGAAGAAAGCTTTTCTTAAATATTCCTGCCAAGACTTGTTCTAACCCCAATTCGGGATTACTAATGGTAGAAGAATTCAACACCTCATAGGAAATCTGTAGGTGATAGGATTTTGTGAAGTTAGCTAGGTTGGTTCTTAGAAACCAGATAGTCTCCAGGCCCCTACAAAAAGGATTTCTGGTATCACTGACCCTACTCCAGTCTAGGCTCTCTCTAGCAAAGCCTTTGTGAGTGCAGGTCTATTTTCACACCCATGATGAGATGTGGTCTTCATGAAAATAACATTTTGTTATCACCTATTTTTAATAAAGGCTACAACATCATTTTCTCTGTAAATGACTTAAGGAAACAGCTAATACAATGAAAATTATCATTGTGATGATATTAATAATAATAAATGTGAAGGTAGGTAGTATAGTGGATAGAGTGCTGGGCCCGGAGTCAGGAAGATGCATCTTTGTGAGTTCAGATTTACTCTGGACAAGTCACTTAACTCTGCTTGTCTCAGTTTCCTCAACTATAAAATGAGCTAGAGAAGGAAATGGCAAACCACTCTGCTATCTTTGCCAAGAAAATCCCAAACAGGGCCATGAAAAGTTGGACCTGACTAAAATGACTGAACAGCAACAAAATCATAACAAAAGAGAAGTGATAGAAAGAGGAAAAATTAAAGACTGGAGATTGAAATTCTTTGGACTTTCATTCCTGGCTCAATGAGGTTTCACTTTGTATTTATAGCAGGCCTCTACTTTGTTTTTATTATATACTTGTAACATTGGTTAAATAATACAGATTGGTTTTGCAAGAATGGTGTGAGATATAACCACCTAAGCCAGGTCATTATTACCCTGGAGTTGATGAACTTAAAACAAGTCTCAATAACAGTATCTCATTACAATTGCTTTGTTTTGCAACCCCATGCATTTTATTACGTGCATTTAAAAACATTATTCTGAGAAGGCAAAGGGTCCATGACAGAGAAAAATGCTAAGAACTCCTGAGCTAAGCAATAAATAATCATACAGCTTCTTGCTGCTTATAAACAGAGTCTGAAATTGAATTAAATTCAAACAATTTCTTGCTGTTTCTCCAAGTTATTGTACCTGAAATCAGTATAATAAAATTCCTTCCCACAAGCCTGTTATCACTTACCCTTAAATACCTGTGTTGCCCAGCGGCCCTGGAGTTCTGAAATGGGCATGATGGCTCCAAGTGGCTGGATCAGGCCAATGATAGCGAGTGTTGGTTTCTCCAGGTTAAGAGGGAACACCTTCTTATACAGGGAAATCTTATTCTTGACTACTCGGACAGATTCTTCAAGGAAGGGGAAGTCAAAGCTATAGCCCGTAGCAAAGATGACAGCATCAATGTTCTCCTCTCTTGTGCCATCTTCAAAGATGGCAGCCGTCTCTGTGAATTCCTTTACATTTCCCTTGATTTGCACTCGGCCAGAAATAATTCTGTTGGGCAGGTCATCGTTGACTGTTGGGTGCTGGCTCAGAGCTCTGTGTGGAAGTAACAAGAGGAGGGAAGGAAGAGAAAGGAAAGAGAAAAAAAGAGAAAGAACACGAGAAAGAAAGATTATTTAATACCAGCTAGATGAGATTTTGCTTGAATTGAGAGGGTTTCACTAACATTCTAGTGCTTTTCAAGGGACATGGAAACAGTTTGTGCTCCTCTCTCATCTGTCCAGTAAGAATAGACTGGTATAGCATAAATTAGAGCTTCTTGGTAGAAAAGATGAAGTGACTGGTGCCCCTGGATGGCCTAGAACCCGAAGGCAAAAGGGTGAAAGTAATCAGAAGACTGGAAAAGAGATACGACAGAAGGAGTGCAGTACTAATGTGGGTTGGGGCAAATCACTTAATCTTTTAATTTTCTTATCTATAAATGGGGATAATAATTTTTGCATTACCTTTCCAAATAGGATCAATGTGAGGAAAGCGATTGGCAAATTTTAAAACATTATATAAAGGTGAGTAGTTATTACTGGAGATTGTTTATGGGATCTACCTCAAGGGCAGGCTGATATTATTCAACTTAGATGCAAAAAAGTCAACTATACAACATGCAGTGTTGGGAACACATGACTAGAAAACAGTTTACTGTGGAACAATCCTGGGGATTTTCATGGATTGTAGTAATGCGAGCTACCAAAACACACCCACACCCCCACCCCCACCCCCATACACACACCCCTAATGTAATTGATTTGGGGGCTGCATGAACTGAAATAGAGTATCCAGAAATAACAAGGTGATAGACCCACTAGACTGCACCATGATACCTGGGGTGCTGTATTATACCTCAGTGAAGAGGCCATTGAGAAGCTGGTCCCTGTTTACTTATTACCTTCCTGGTCTACTGTTTACTTATTAACTGGGCAGCACAGATGGCCTGATCATTTTACTTCTGGGAATGCCTTTTTATTCCACCCACTCAGCTCCTACCTCCTAGTTGATAGGCCAGGAGCATACCTGTGCATAGGCTTCAGGCCATACATTTCGTGGTTAAACCTTGCATTCATCTTATTTTCCAAATATGAATTCTTTGTAGACAGACTTAAGAACTGTGAGACAAAGTATTTAAATCGGGTATTGATGATAACATCAAGAGGATATCCATTATCTCCCACACGATTTAGTATCCATGAACCTCTCCTAGTGCTGAGGAAGACCTGGGGAGAAGAGAACATCAGGTTTATCAAGTCCCTGTTCAAAGACATTCAATGACTCCCAACTGCCTACTGGATAAAATCCAGACTAATGTTCATTTGATATTCAAGACACTCCAACAGTCCACTTCCAACCTATCCATCAATCCTAATTTTTAGCTACTTATCTTTTCAAACTTTCTACTTCAGCCACAGTGGTCAACTCATTGTTCTCCCATCATAAACTCTACCTCCTTGATTTTATTCATCCTGTCTCCCCTGCTTACAATCTTCTTCCATCTCTCTGCCTGTGCAAACCCTAGTAAGGTCCAACTCAACATGGGGGAGAGCCTCTATGATGTCTTCCCAGATTATGGTAGCCCAGAGTGACTTCCCCTTCAGAATAACTCACAAAGCATTGATTTTTCTTCATCATTCCTCTGGGAATTGATTATGTATTTCATTGGAATGTCTCTTATATTGCTCTTTCCAATGATTATCTTTTGTACAAACATATTTATGTTTTATTTTCCCAACTAGACTGAAGGTTCTTGAGAGTGGTGTCTTAGACTTCTTTATGTTCTCCATAGAGCTGAGCACAGTGCCTTGCACAAAGCAGATGTCAAGAAATGCTTGTGGATTGATTGTCTGATGGAAAAATCAAATTTCTAGTAGGACCTCAGGAAATTAGTAAGGTGGTGTGTGCGCACTGTCATTCTGCCTCAGTTATCTTTGTCTTTGTCTCTGTTCCTCCATTTTTATTACTACTACCCTAATTCAGTCCTTGTCTCCTTCCCTCTCTCCTCTCTCCAATCCCTTCTTCCTTAACAGCTGCCAAAATAATTTTCTTAACACTCAGCTCTGAACATTGACTCCCATTTTAAAAAATACTTCAGTGGCTCCCTATTGCCTTTCATATAAAATAAAGCCTCCTCAGCCTGGTCCTCTATAACATGGCCCCACTCTGCTCTAATTTCCCCCTCCTTCCATTCTTGTACTGTACATTCCAGCCAAACTGGGTGAATGGCCATTCTCCAAACTCGATATGATTTTGCCTACTTTTGTGCACTCATTCATGTTCTCATTCTTGGAATGCCCTCCCTCCCTCCCTTCCTCATCTCTACCCATTGAAATTCATTTCCTTCCCAACTTGGCCCAGATGTCATGTTCTCCATGAAGCCTTTCATGATCCCTGTTTCCTCTTTGAATGTTTTCTCCCCCTGCTCAAATTTTTCTAGAATGCTTTCAGTATATCTCTCCTTTGCTCTCATCACAAGCTATCATCACTATCTATGCTCTTCTCTCCAGTCCTTTGCCCCTTTAATTTATCACTAATCTTGCTCTCATAACATCCAGCCTTGGATTACTCCAACCATCCACTTTGCTTTAGTCACATGCTACTGAAAGAAGCTGGAGAAAACCATGAAACCATGTTGACCAAGCCCACTATGGATCATCTACGTCATCTCTATTGGGGCACTACAATCCTTTTAGAATTTCCTTATCGACTCACTATTCCCCTCCATGTAGCAGCTCTCCTCCAACTTCTCATTGCTTACCCTTCCCCAAGACTTTATCTGAGAACTTTGTCTCATTTTGTGGAAAAAAGTCAAAGCTATTTGCCAAGAACTTCCTCTTCTCTCATCCTCTTCACCTCCCATCATTCAGATGCTTTTCACCGCTATGTTCTCCTTCACTCCTGTCTCACATGAAGAGGTGACCTTTCTTCTTGTCAAGAAAGACCTCTCTGTGCACAAGTGATCCCATGTTCTCCAGCAGTTTGCTTCCTCTATCACTGCATATCTCTCTCCTCTCTTCAAAGTTTCTTTGTCTACCAGCTGCTTCTCTGCTGCTCACAAGCATGCCTATGTCTTTCCCACCCTCAGAAAACCCTGCCCCCTTTTGTGGCTAAACTCCTCAAGAAGGTCATCTATCAAAGGAGCCTCCACCTCCTTTCTTCTCACTCTCTTCTTAACTCTCAGCAGTCTGTCTTCTGACCTTATTATTCAACTGAAACTCTCTTTTCAAAGTTACCAAAGATCTCTTAATTGCCAGGCCTAATGGCCTTCTCTTAATCCTCATCCTTATTGGCCTTTCTAAAGCCTTTGACCAGCAGTGGTCTTCTTCTCCTTGCTACCCTCTATGGTCCAGGGACACTGGCCTTCTTCTTGTTCCTCACATGAAACACTCCATATCCTGGCTCCATGTATTTTCACTGATTGTCCCCCATGCCTGGAATCTTCTCCCTCCTCACATCTCTATCTCCTGGCTTCCTCCAAGTCTTTCAGTATAAAATTCCACCTTCTACAGGAACTCTTCTCTGGCCCCTTTTCATGCTAGTGCCTTCTGTCTGATGGTCATCTCCAATTTATCTCATATATGTCGTGTTTGTACATAGTTTGCAAGTCATTTCTCTTATTGGAATATGGGCTTCTTGAGACCAAAGACTGTCTTTTTCTATTTTTGTATTCCCCCCATACACACCCCAGGCTTAAACCCGCATTAGTACACTTTACTTTAATCCAACCCAATACATGAAAATTTGGGTTTAGGGAACATAGACATAGAACACAGGACATACGACTATTACTTTTTTTAAAAGATTTTCCCTTTTTTATATAAAAGCATTATGCCACAAGATTAAAAAAAATTTTCCTGTGTATAATTTAAAAGTATGATTTTATGATGGAAAGTCACTATCTAGAATGAATATTCATTTTTCATAGACATTATTTACATACAAAATTCACACTGCTACACACCCTCATTATGAAGCCTGAAGAACTATGAAGCTCATAGTTTCTGTAAAAACATTTTTTCCCTGCTTTTGAAATATTTTGACAATATGGTTAAATATTCTTTAGTCACTGACTCAGACATTGATTTACATAGTTTTTCAGGATTCCCTCTGCTATAAAATGTAAGATATCATCACTGACTTGATGTCATCTGGATCTCAGATACCATCTCCACTCACAGATGACTAAGCTGATTTAGGCTGCTCAACGATGCAGATTTTGCTCATTTTTTTTGATGATGGGTTGGGGTCAAACAAAACAAATGATTCACTGCCTCAAACCTGTTTGGCTGTGTGGCTGATCTCCACAGCGAGATCTCCTCCAGAATTCCCAATGCCAATCACAATGACTCGCTTTCCAGCAAATGCCTGTGGGTCTTTATAGTCTCGGCTATGAAAGTACTGACCTTTGAACTTCTCTATCCCTGAGAACCAAAAGCAGAGTGATTTCACAAGGAGGGCAAAGACCATCTAAAGCTCATTTATTTTTCTTACATGTGAGAACACTGGCCAATGATACACTATCTTCTTTCTTCCCACCTACAACACAGCTACTCTACAGATGTTAGATGTTCCTTTAGATGTTCCTTCTAACCCTATTCTCCATTAGCCTCAGCCCAGAGCTCAGTCACTTCCATGTCACAAAGACGTTACTTGAACCATCATTCGTCTTCTGTGGGAAACTTTCTTCCTTCATTTCTTTCACTTTACCCCTTATATCTCTTTTGCCTTTTTGAAGTCCTTTCTCTGTAGATCTTCCAAAACATCTTGCCTGAGGCCAAAGAGGGATCAATCAATATTTTCTTCTGGCACAGAAATATTTTTTCCTTCATAGTTGACAAATTCTAAATTTCCTCTACATTCTTACAAACATACATTTGTGGCCACATCTGTTCATAAAGATTTGTTATAGTTGAGCTAGGTTTCAATTAAGACCTGGGTTCAAATCCTTTTCTCTGCCACCCACTACTTATTTGACCCATCTTATTGGACCCAATGGTCTCTATAATTCCTTCTAATTCTAAATCTATGATTCTATGATATTTCATAGCCCTAGTATCTCAGTTGGAAAGGCAACTCTATAACATCTTCTCACTATTTTTTGTCCCCCAAGAATGTTAAGGTAATAGTGAGATAATATAGGTCAACTTCTAATCTTCCTTGTTGTTGACTTGACAGCTAAAGCCTTGACAAAGATAAGGGTATAGTCATCTCCCTAAGGTAAAATATAGAAAATCAGGGTAAATTGCAGCTTCCTTGCCTCATTTCTACTCACTGGCACAGGAAATACAGCTTGGTGGAATCTGGCCCCAATTCTCCCAGGTCCATACCTGAAAGGCTCAGGTAACATACATGGAAAGCTCAAGGTCCTTTCTTCTTGACTTACCAGGGAAGCACTCCAGGGGCAGGTGAGCATTGGTGTGATGGCCAGTGCAAACCATGACTCCATCAAAAACATTCACTTCTTGCTTCCCATTAGATTCAGTTACTATGTCCCACTGGCCTGAAGTGGGAAAATCAGGTCTCCTCTTCACACTGCATACAGTAGTCTGGAAAGAAATGGGATAGATGCTATAAACTGGTATTAGACTTCCACCCTGAGAAGGGATGAATATTCAACCACAATGTTAAATTCCTTATTGCAGAGGGCAAAGGCATCCAGTACAATGGGGAGCCTTGAATGGAGAGAATGAGTTTTGAAGGACTCTGCCAATGAGAACTATCTGCCAGGGAGGATATCATAGGTCAAGAGTTAGAGTCTCATGCCTTACTCTGATAAATGTTTTTCTTCTCTAAGGTCAAAATGAGACAATTTCCATAAAGGAAGTTGTGTAAATTCTGATAGGACTAATCCACTAGGCTGAGTTTCTAGGAAGAGCAGACTAGTGTTGCCCTTTGTTCTTTCCTTTCTCACTTATTGTTTTAAACTAAAATTATTTTTATTTTAAAACAATTTATTGATTACTTTTCCAGATATACCCAACCTGTACTTATCCAGTGAATTTTTTCTTGTTAAGATAAAACAAAGAAAATCAAGAGATCATGTCTGGCAGCATTCATGATTCCAAGTCAATTAAATCGATCTCCTATGATTTGTTTAGCCATCCCCCAATTGATGGGGATCCATTTTGTTTCTTGTTTTTTGTTATCTAAAACTGCTACCATGAAGATTTTGGCACATATAGGACTTTTCTTTCTTTGATCTCCTTGTGGAATATGTTTAGCAGTGGACTCTCTAGATGAGAGGGTATGAACAGTTTTGTCACTTTTTCTATATAATTGCAAGTTGTTGTTCTTCACATTGTTTTCCAGAAGGGCTTGGCCAGTTCAAAGCATCAATAATAATGCATCAGTGTGCCTGACCCCCTTTACTCCCTCTAAATTAACTCTTCCTATTTTGTGACAAATTTCTAGTTGTGGGGTAAAACCCAAGAGTTACTTGTATTTATCTTATTATTCAGACTTTGGAGCATATTTTCATAAAGTTGTTGAAAGTTAGCAATTTTTCCTTTGAAAACTGTTCATATTATTTGACCATTTATCTATCTGGAAATAGCTCTTGGTCTATATATTTGTATTAATTCCTTATATATTTCTGAACTTTTAACTGATCTAAAGATTCTCCTCCAAATTACAGTGTCTTTTTTTCTATTTCAGCTATATTAATTTTGTTTGTGTAAAATATTTTAAAATTTTATGTAGCGGAAAACCATCCATTTTCTCTCTTAGGATAACACCTCTCTCTTGTTTGATTAAGAATTCTCTATTTTGTCATAGTTGGGAAAGATATGTCCTTCTATTCTCCTCTATCTTAAATGACATATTCTTTTATATTTAGGTCTTGTAGTCATTTAAGACTTAGTGTAGTGTATCACACAGGATGCTGATCTGAACTTTTTTTTTTTAAACAAACTACTTTCCAGTTTTCCTAGTTATTAACGTATGGGTCCATCTCCAAATAATTTATGTTATTAAATTTATTTGAATGTTGGGCTACTGAATTAATTTGTTTTGTATTATTTTTACCTATTATTTCATTTCTACTGATCTACTTTTCTATTTTTAAACTGAGCTAAGTAATGTTGATGATTACTACCTCATAATATTATTTGAGGTCTAAAAGTCCCCATTTATTCCTATTTTTTTTTCATTTTTTTCCACTGAGATTTTAGACCTTTTGCTCTTCTAAATCCTTCCCATAGCACTACATTCATAGATTAATTTAAGTGGTTTCAGCATTTTTATGTTATTGGCATAATCCCAACCATGAACAAAGAAGATCCCTCCAATTATTTATCTTTCTTTCTGTAAAGAGTGTTATGTAATTAACATATAAAACTTGAGAATATCTTCACATGTGAATTCTCAGGTATTTTATGCTTTTTATAGTTATTCTGAATTGGATTTCTAGTTTTATCAATCCTTCCTGGATTTTTAAAATTATAATTTAGAAATACTTATGACCTTTGTGCATTCATTTTGTATTCTACTGCCTATTTATTGCTTCAATTACTTTATTTGTAGATTCTCTGGTGCTTTTATGGTATTATCTACAGATAAATATAATTTTACCTTCCTTTTACTGCCACCGATATCTTTAATTTCATTATCTTATTGCTATCATTAGCATTTCTAGAGCTATATCAAATAGTAGTGGCAAATTGGGGGCATCCTTGCTCTATGCCTATACTTACTAAGAACAATTCTAGTATTTCTCCATAAAAAATGCTAACTCATGGCTTTAGATAAACTTTATCATATTAAAAAAAGAATCCTTTCATTTCTATGTTTCTCAGGGTTTCTAGAATAAATGAATGCTTTACTTCGTCAAGAGTTTTTTCGTCATCTATAGATTTTTTAATATGCTAATGGTTTTCCTAGTGTTCAATTACCTTTAGATTCTGGTAGAAATCCAACTTGACCATGATGACTAATTTTTTACATCTCTTCTCCAATTTTGATACCTCCCCTCCAACTCTCCTAAATACACTGATTCCCATATCTGTTCCACCCCTGCAATACCCATGGGCCACTGAAAATATAGTTGTGTGTTCTGATGGTCTAGTTAGTCCTCTTTGTGACTGTTTATCTTATTGGTCACAGGTTAATAAAAATAAGTCTGTGTCCTCTTATTTTATGACAATCTACTTGTCATATCTCTCTTACATACTCAGGGGGCCTTCTGATATTCCCCCCAAAACTCTAAAGTCATACCTCTGGGATATATCACTAGCATATAGGAGTTTCCTTCCAAAACGTGGAGAGAAATTCAGAGAATAATACATTTTATTTGTTTAAGGCCTTCCCTTTCTCTTAGAAGTGCTTAGATTCATGGGCAGCTATGAGAAAGACACTACCTCATTTCATCCATATTTTAAGATTTCTATTATATTCCAGCTCTTCAGGTCAAGTTGACATTTCATTAGGAGAAAGAGCTGTAACATCCAGCCCCAGGAAACATCTAAGAGTCCAGCCAGATGTGCTTTTAGTATTCTGGTAGGGCACTTATGGCCATGACACAGAACTGTTCTCAATGGAGACATTGTGCCAAAGTAGAACAGTAGAAGACAAGAGGGAAGATTCAGTGGGAATGTAAATGACTTAATTTGGAAATTTACTGGTAACTATCAAAATTACATTATAATGTGCAAGCTGCCATGGGGGGCGGAGGGGAGGGAGGAGAGAAAATTTGAAATTCAAGGGATTCTGGAACTGAATCTTGTAAACTAAAAGTAAATAAACAAATCAATTAAAAATTATATTATAATGTATTACTGTTCAATAATAGGAAGCACCATAGTACAGAAGAAGGAACACTAGAATTCCTTTTGACCAAGAGTCAAAAGAAGAGGATTTTATTCACAACTACACCAGACTTGCTGTATGATCTTGGACAAGTTATTTAATCTCCCTATGTCTCAGAATCTATTTTATAAATGAAGAAATTAACTCATAATCTATTTCACAGCACCACTGTGAGAATCAAATAAATAAGAAGAAGTAAAAGTTCTTAAAAATAGTGCATTTTATAAATACAAGGCATTATTATTTTGCCATTTGCAGAGTGGCCTTAGAACTACATTCCCATACAACAAACTATTCTCAAGCTTCTGAAGAGAAGACCTTTGCCCTTCCTCTGCCAATGTCAATGATGAATATAGTAAGAACACTCTGGTAAGAGGATTAGAAGAATGTCCTTGGCAGTCATATCTACCCCACACAAATGCCTGAAAATATTATATTACTTCCAGTCACAAGTACTTCCTACCTTGAAACGAATGTACTTTAAGAGATCAAATTCTTTGGCATACATCCTGTAGTACTCCATGATTTTAGAGTTGTGCATGAAGTTAGGAAAGTTTTCAGGGATGGGATAGTCGCTGAAACACATCATTTCCTTGGAGGTGTTGATGATCACCGATTTGTAAATACTGGCCCTTCCTTCTTCTGGATTCTCCTGCAGGAAAGATGAAATACACATAAAATTCTCAGCATCTCTTTCATGGAGGAAACTTTCCTCTACAGTTAGTAGGGGCGCCATCTTTCCTAGATAGCCAGTGACACTGGGGAACAAGTAAGTGGTCAGAAAGATCAGACGTTGGGATTCACAGCTGTGTGCCTGTATCTATTCCTGTTTGTTCCTCAGTCTCATCAGATGTTACATTTAAATGTTAGCCAAGAGGAGGTAAGGGCAGTAAGAAGAAAGGAAGGATTCTCTCTATCATATAAGGAGTTTTATAAAGGTGAGATGATGCCTAAAAATGAAATTGAACTTCTTGAGAAATAGATGCTACATCAGCATAAAAATGATTGATGATTGATGTTCTGCATGTTTTCTGGTTGGTAACAGTATAGGGGAAATTGGTAAACTTGTAATGTTGCCATCACCCGGTGTGTTTTGGGCTAATGTGGTTTGACAAGATAAAAGTATTGTGCATGGGTGGCCTTGAGAAAAAGTGAAGGAAATTTTTCTCTGGCTTTCAGGATCTTTTGTATGCTTTTTCTCCCCCACAGTGACTTCTTCCTCTTAATCAACAAGCATTTATTAAGCACCTAGTGTATATATGTCATGTACTCTGCCTTGTACTGGGGATACAATGACAAAATGGAATAGTCCCTGCTTTCAAGGAGCTTACATTCTATGGGGGGGGGCGGGGTAAGCATACGTATCTACAAGCATATACGCAATAGACATGGCAGTTTGGGAAGGAAGGATATAGGCTCTCCACATCTAAAATCACCCAACCTTTCTAGCCTCAATTTACATTACCCTTCATGAACAACACACTTCAGTCAAACTTAGCTAATGTATACCCTGAAGATGTCTTATGCTTTCCTGACTCATGCCTTTGCTTATACTGTTCCCTATGTATGGAATGTCTTCTCTTCCTCTCTGTAACTATTGAATTCTTTCGCATCTTTTAAAAGCCAGTGTAAATATCTCCTTGACTATGAAGCTTAACAATGAAGATCTATAAGTAAAAAGTATCCTTCCCACAAAAATCTCATATAGTAATTTGTTATACAATTCCCTAATGCACTTATCTATTCTTCTGTTATAATTTTCTATCTTCTGATGCCTTTTTGTGGCATGCGAGGCAATTCTGGGTTCTTAAAGTCTATGCCAGCTGAACATGGGCTCTGATAGGTCTTACTAAGCTAGGAAAAAATGTTTGAATTTGTGTCTGGAAATGGATTGTCTGTCTGTGTGTCATCAGAGGGCCAGCCTAGGTAGGTTCAAAGAGGCTCATCATCAATCTGTCTGTAAGATAATGTTTTGGTCACATGAACTCACAAAGACCAGTTCCAATCAGTGTCACAGAATCTCAAGAGAATTTCAGAAGTAGATGAGAATTCAGAGTTTATCTAGTTTAATGCAAATCTGAAGGGAGCCCAGAGACCTGAGCAGGCATATCAGCTGGCAGAGGCAGATAAGGGCAAGAGTCTGAGCCACAGACAATTCCTGGAAGATGGAGCCATGAGAAGTGTTCCAGCTGAAATGCAAACCTTGGGGCTTGAGTTATCTGGGGAATGTTCCCACTCCCCTAGGTGGTAGAAGATCTTGTCACTTTTCCTATGGAGATAAAAGTTCTCTTTGTTATTGTGTGACTTGATGATGTATGGTTCTTGATTTGTTCATAAAAGATATATTGGATGGAGGCTTGAGTGATATTTGCATAATTGGTATCACCCCAAATACCCCATAACAGAACTTAAAGGTTCTAGAGTCATGAGGGGCCCAGGCTACATACCTAAACAGGAGTATCTTCTAAAACCATATAGTTGATAGAGCATCATCCCTGGAGTCAGGAGGACCTGAGTTCAAATCTGGCCTCAGACACTTTCTAGCTGTGTAACCCCCTGGGCAAGTAACTTAACCCTCATCACCTCTAGCATATATATGTATAAGCAGATGTAGATGTAGATGTATGTGTATGTACACATACACATACATGCGTGTGTATATATGTGTGTACAAGTGACATATGTACATGTGTATATGTGTATATATAATATATCCAGCTTTGACTTGAAGACTTCTAAAGAAGAAATTCTATGTTCTAAAATATCATATTCCAGTTTTAGAAAGCTGTAAGCATTAGGAAGATTTTCCTTAAATTGAGTCCAAATCTATGTCTTTGTGATTTCTACACATTGCTCCCAGTTTTCCCTTTGGGGCTAATTAGAATAAATCGAATCCCTCTTCCATAGAATAGTACACTTAGACTTTAGCATCAGGATCTTGGCTGTGTGATATGAAGAAACATGAATGGCATGGAGCAAAACAAAGGTGGGAAAAGTGACTGGGTGACAGTAATGTACACAGAGAAGGTCAGCGCTGGGGGTAATTTTTAGTGCACTGAGGGATCAGTCCTCAAGATATATGAAAGATGGATGGTAGCAAAGATGAGGAAAAAATTACCATTATTATTTTTTTTTAAAAAGGTGATAATATCAGTTCCTACTGACTCATACATTCTTTATCATTCGTATAATGTTTTTTATGAGAATAATCTATATATGAATCTAGGGCATCATCTAAACACATGTAAGAATCAT
Source organism: Pseudochirops corinnae (assembly GCA_028646515.1). Lineage (NCBI taxonomy): Eukaryota > Metazoa > Chordata > Mammalia > Diprotodontia > Pseudocheiridae > Pseudochirops > Pseudochirops corinnae. Next base: position 38,966,891 of record CM053586.1, on the reverse strand, counting down.
ACAAGTTTCCTTGAAAGATATAACAACTCTGACTTTGCTCAGTGAATCTCTGATTACTAATATCAAGCAATGCATAAAGTAGGAACATGTACTCACTAAAGGTGTTTGCCATCGACAAGGAGACAATCCAGCAGAGAGTACAAGTTGAAGAGGAACTGATTCCTATAGAAGGGGAGGTCCTCTGGTCTTCCCTTTGTGGATGGCATAACCAAGTCCTGAGTACTTTGGAGCACCCTGGACAGGATCTACCATCCTTCACCTAGGGAACTAGGTGGCACAGTGGTGATGGGGCTGGAAATGTAGTGAGGAAGACCTGAGTTCAAATCTGCCCCCAGACACTTAGAACAAATCATTCTGCCTCAGTTTGTAATGCAAGGGTAGTAATAGCATTGAACTCCCAGAGTTGTCTATGAGGATAAAATGGGATAATATTTGTAAAGTGCTTTGAAAACTTTAACGCATTATATAAACACTAGTTGTTATATTATTGTTACTATTAATAATGATCAAAAGAATTTGATTTTAATTAAATCTGTCCATAGGAAAAGTCAAGTGGATGAAGAATGAATATTGCCCACACTGTGATATGCACTTGGATGGACAGCCCATAGAGCTGGTTGCTCAGTACACATATCTTAGATATGTAGAGCAAAAGCTTTATGAGCTGGGCTCAGAATTGAACAGGCATAGGGGAGTAGACTAGACTAGCTTTGGAAAATTGCATAATTTTTTACAAAGTGACTTCAAGTTACTCCCTTTAAATACCATTTTTTTTTGGTCTGACTGAGAGTCATAGAAAACTAGAGATACCAAGGATCTGAGGTTGAGGGTGGTCCAAAGGCAATGGAGATTTGCATAGTGGAGATGAGCAGAGAAATAATTATGAAGTTGTATAAAGTTTGTCATCAGAGAAGGGTACAATTGAGGGGAAAATGGGCCAAGTCATTGATGTAATGAGAGTGAGGGATGACATAGTGAGTTCAAGCTTTCACTGACAAACATGCAATGCCAAGATAGTAAGGAAGGCCTCCAGCATATTGGTGAATTTATGGGAGGACTTGGATGAGACTGGTATGAGATGTGCCAAAAGAAGCTGGACTATAATCTGGTTTGAGAGAATGCCTACACTGATGAGTTCAGAGAGCCATTGGAGTAAGTGACATTCATATCATTCCCTAAGGTTTGAAGGTACTTTCTCCACAACTCTGCAAGATAGGTAGTGAAATGATTATCCCCATCTTTTATTGTTGAGGAAACTGGGAGCTTGCGAGAGGCTGTGATTTATCTGTGGGCATACAGGTGGGAAGTGGGAAGCATCTAAGACAAGAATCAAAACCAGCTTTCCAGACTTCAAGTTTCTCACTTTCTTATTTCTTATCTTACCCCATCTATTTATCTGCTTATTCATTAGCTCATTTCTTTTACTGTATATTCTTTACTAACAGATGATAAGTCAAAATCAAATCACTGTAGAATTGAACACAATACTCAGGACAGAGTACTCTCAGCTCCACTATTTTGAGTACAATGTCTCTCAATGTCAGCCTAAAACTGAATGTGTTTTTTAGCTGCCAACTCACACTGGTGACTCTAAATGATCCTAAGATCCATTAAACCCTCACTCCTCCCCAATTATTTTTACACAAACTTCTGCCTCGTTCCAGTTCCCTACCTTTACTTGTGAAGTTGATTTTTTTGAACCCCATGGTAGGACTGTACATATATCTCCTCTACACATCACCTTATATGACTCACTCCAATCAGCTAACCTTTCTAGATCCTAACTTTGTCATCCAAAATGTTAGTTTTATTTATGTGCTTTAAAGTGGCTGAAATTTGATAAGCATGGCATCTAGGCTATCTCTGCCTTTTATAACAATTTTCAGCTACACGGGGTCAAGGGCAGCTTCCTGGGACTCTACTTTAGAAACTTTGCTCCAAGAGGAGATCAACCCACCAATGACTATGCCTTTGGTTCAGCCATTCAGAGGTCTCAGTCTATCCAACTGTATTATCATTTAACCCACATCTTTCCACTGTGCTCATAAAGACAGCACAAAAGATTCTGCAGATGTAAGCTCTGAGCTTATACAGAAACATGCATCCACACCCTCATAAAACACTAAGCACAGGTCCTAAATTGCTTCTATTACCAACAGAAATTTTGAAAAGCTTTTGCCTTTCCCCAATCCCAGATAAGAGTGCCATGCTCGGATTGCCTGCTCATCCTGTTTCCTCCCCTAGTCCCCTTTTTTTCTTTATCTGTGATACCTACCTATCTTCAAGGAATCTCTCCCCTACCAATCCCCCAAGCTTGTTTGTTCCTATTAGTTGTTAATAGAATCAACTATCTGATTCCCTGGTAGGAAACATTGAGCTATTCATAGGAAGCTGTAGCTAACTAGCAGAGAGAGGCATGGGACAGCAGTATGCTTTTGCTAGCTCTCTCCAAGGAACCTCTGCAAGTAAGAAGGGGGAACTGAAAAGTGCTACCTGTGCATATCCATGCACTGGGGAGAAACTCATCATTCTGAAAGATGAAATAGACTCTGGAACTCACATGTCCTCAGCTCCCTTATCCTTCCCTCTGATTGGAGAGGGTGAAGGGTGGACAGTAGAGAGCTCCTCTCTGATTTCCTTCAGCACCACTATCAGACCCAAGGGGACTGGTATCGATCTAACATGGATAAGGCAGCTCTTGTCTTGTAAGCTGGTGCAAAATTTCACCTGTGCTCTCCTAAAGAGCCCAAGACAGTTCAAATATCTTGATCGCTCCTAAGTGATGTTTAACACTGTGGTGCTGGTCAGGCGCTTTACATAAGTGTTTGGGGGTAAGATGTCATTGAGTCAGAGGGCTGAGGCAGAAAAGAGATCACTGCTGCCAGGTTTGGCAATCCTTTATCTCTGTTACTGTTCAGTCATGTCTGACTCTATGTGATCCCATGGACTTTGTCCATGCAGTTTTCTTGACAGAGATACTGCGGTGGTTTGCTATTTCCTTCTCTAGTATGTCCCCATTTTAAAGATGAGGAATTGAGGCAAATAGGGGTTAAGTGACTTGCCCAGGGTCACACAACTAGTAAATGTCTGGGACTGGATTTGGACTCAGGTTCT
>CM053586.1:38949737-38963677 GCA_028646515.1 Pseudochirops corinnae | reverse complement strand
ACCTTCAGCTCTACCCACTGTTACCATCTAGCTGCTTCACTATGGACCTTCAGCTCTATCCACTGTTACCATCTAGCTGCTTCACTATGGACCTTCAGCTCTATCCACTGTTACCATCTAGCTGCTTCACTATGAACCTTCAGCTCTATCCACTGTTACCATCTAGCTGCTTCACTATGAACCTTCAGCCAGAACCATAAAGTCATTTTATACCTAGACATGGAGACCCTACCTGTGGAAGTGAAGAGAGAAGAGAGTAAAGGGAGGCAGGGTTAGTAAAGTCAGTATACAGAAAGTGGAAGGGAACCATTAAGAGGATGAAGGTTCTATTAAGGGGAGAATGGAAAAGAAAAACAGATCTCAGTGTGGATGAATACGTGTTTCTCCTTCAGGCAGATTATTGGGAGGAATGAATAATCACCACTGACTTTCTTTTCTCCTGGGGCGGGGAATTTTTATGGAGGTAGTGGACTTGCCACAATTTTAGTATGTTTTTATAATAATATATCACCTCAGAACACCTTTCAGCCTGAAACATCAAGTTTTACAAATGTGCTATTAATTATTTCACCTGGTAAACCTGAAGTAGGAGCCCTAGAGACATGGGATAGTTCCTTCAACAGCCTGATCACTACCATTGTCTCCTATGCACTGGATGGGAGCACTGACTTTGCTGTGGTCAACTGAGCCTGATGGGTTCCTGCAGCCATAAAAGGGAGTTGAAATGTTTTGGAAGAACCTCTCTGAAGGGACTTTCCCTGCCAGTCCACCTGAGTTAGTGGTGGGGAATTAGGCAATTGCTTTGGGCACAGGATTTGTTAAGGGAGTTACAGAAGATAGCAGGAGTAGCACCTACTACTGTATTACCAGTCATGGTGTCCAGACAAAGGGAGTTTTTCAAGAATTAAGGACGTGGGCAGTTTACCTGAAACCTCCAGAGCCCTCCGATGTCATTGGTCCTCTCAAAGCAGACTGGTTCTAGATCTTCATCCAGGCAACATTTGATAGAACTGAGTCCGCTCACACCCGCTCCAATCACAGCAATTCTCTTCTTGGTCATTTTCTTTGGAGAGATCCTCTGAGGGAAGGGAATTCCACCTGTCAGAGAGAACAGGAGAGGAGGAATCACTAACTCTATTGGAGAATCAGAGAACGTTGGAGTTGCAGAGGGACTCATTCGGCAGATCAAGAACATCTTAGAGTGAGAGAAAGTCTATCTAGAACACTCCAACTTGCCTGGTGCACAAATTCCTTCCACAAGAGCCTGCTCAGCAGATGGCCAGAGTCATCTCACGAAGACCAGATGCTGAGCTCTTCCTGTTTACCCACTATCAGATGTTGAGGAGGGCAGCAGATCTGAGAGGCCTTTTTAGTTTATGGCAGATGAGAGGAGCTTGACCGTGGGGACATGGGATCAGAAAAACCCTAAACTCACCTGCTTTCTAGATCTGTCCTCTTCTGGGCTCTGGGCTGTGCTCTCCTCCTCTGGCACTCACTGGTGGAGACAAGGAAGGAAACAGCTTCAAAAGACTGGGGAGGAGCTGCTCTGCCCCACCTCCCTGCTGATGCCTCCCACTTCTTCAGTCCAGGCTGGAGAGAAAATTATTGCTGCAAGAGGGGAAAAAAAATCCCAAACAGTGAAAAAGGTTTCTTTGCTGGTTTCAGACCTATAATTGCATTGGTATAAGGAAATCTAGTGAGGAAACTGCCTGTGTATCTAATTTGAAATGTAGAGCCTAGACAGGATGTCCTGAGTGCTGAAAAGTTTGGTGAATTGCCTGTAGTCAGTCACACAGTTGGTATGTAGGTGTAAAGGCATGACTTTAACCCAAGTCTTCCTGACCTGGAGGCTGGCTATCTGTCCATATCCTACACTGCTAAGCTGGTGAGAGGTAAGGAGTAGGAGGACTTTTCAAGCATAAGGAGCAGCATAAACAAAGGCAAAGGATGAAGGAAAGTTCGACATGTGTACAAGGGACACACTGGATCACAGTGTGCATGGAAGGAAGGGTGAGGAAAGGCTCAAAAGGTTTCAGAGAGCCTTGATTGTCCGTACAGCCTTGAATTCATTCAGTAAACGGGCATCAGAAGGCACTGAGCTGGGCAGACCTGCTTGGAAGGTAAATGAGCCTGGCAAAGGGTGTGAAAGACGAGCTTGGGGCTAGATGAGGAAACCTAGTTAGGAGGCTGCTATAGTCATTCAGGGCAGTGATGATGAGAGCTGATACTAGCGTAGTTGCAGTGGGTACCACTGCCAAAGCGGGGAAGGTTCTAGATTTATTGCAGATGCTGAATCTTAGGAGAATCCTACCCCAACCTAGCTCCTCTAAGTTTGTCAGACCCAGAAGGGTCCTTTCCCAAGCAGTCTTATGCAAAAATCTGAGGAATGGAAAAGCCATAAAAATATAGATATAGAGCTGGAAGGGACCCTATAGACAATCTAGTCGGACCTCCTAATTTTATAAATGAAGCTCAGAGAGTGTAAGGCTAAAGGAATTATCCAGTGTCACATAGACAGCAGCAGAATGTAATTGGAATCTAGGACCTTTGCCTCCACATTCTGCACAACTTTGACTGGGCCACCCTTAGCTTTCTTTTTCTGTGCTCTTTGCCCTCTCCGCCTCCTGCCCTCTCCTTTGCCTTTTAGGCACCCAATGTCTTTGTTGTATCCCTTCCTTCCCTCTTTTAATGTATCTTCCCTTGAGGGAAAAAAAAATTAAAACAGTTATTTTCCACACCTCACTGTGGTGAGTTTGATAGCTGCTCTAGGAGTATTGGCGTTTTGTCCCCTCAATTATTTTTTTCTAATTAAGGAAAGAAAAGCTTAGTCACTACTTAAGGGGATTTCAGGTATTAGCAGGAAAGTGGCAAGGCAGCCTCCTTGGGGCCTTTGAAATTATACTACTTAGACAATAGCAAGTTAGTGAAATCACTTAAGCCTCTCAGCTGTTTCCTCATTTGTAAAAGGAAGGGGTTGAATTAGATCAGTGTTTCTCAAATTGTAAAAGTGGTGATGGTGGATGAATACCAAAACTGCTTTGTTGTTTGGGTTGGTAGCGCCTAATGTAGGTCTCCTCCAATCAATACCTAGGTGAGCCATCAATAGAAATGGTAGATTTCCATGTTATGATACACAAGGTTGAAAAGTTAGTTACTTCTTGGTCTAGGATCAACAAATGAATTTGTCCAAAAACTTATGTAAACTAGGTTTGCAACCAAGCCTAGAACATTTTGTGTAATACCTCTCCTGTGGAAATCTGGGGTTACTTTATTTATTTACTTACTTTTTGGTTTTGCAGGGGGGAAGGCAGGGCAATTAGGGTTAAGTGACTTGCCCAAGGTCACATGGCTAGTAAGTATTAAGTGTCTGAGGCCAAATTTGAACTCAGGTCTTCCAGACTCCAGGGCCAATGCTCTATTCACTGTGGGATTACTTTATGATACACAATTATGGAACCACAGAATTTAATTTAATAATTTAATTAATTTAGAAGAAATTACATCAGTCAGTCATCCAGCCCAACCCAAGAGAAGATCCCCTACAACACACTCAAAAAAGGGTCATCCAGTATTTGCTTAGAGATCTCTAGAGAAGAACATTTGAGTATCTTTTCCCAGGCAACCCATCTCAATTATAGATAGCTCCCTTAGCCACACACACACACACACACACACACACACACACACACACACACCCTAAATTTGCCTCCTTGAGGCTTCTACCTATTGCTCCTGATTCTACTCCCTGAATCTCCTCTTCTTCAAGATAAACATCTAGAGCAGTGGTTCTCAACCTATGGGTTATGTTCAATTTGTAACAATGAAAATACATCCTGCATATCAGATATTTACATAATGATTCATAACAGTAGCAAAATTACAGTTATGAAGTAGCAACAAAAATAATGTTATAGTTGGGGGTCACCACAACATGAGGAACTGTATTAAAGGGTTGCAGCATTAGGAAGGTTGAGAACCACTGATCTAGAGTTCCTTCACTTGATGCTTAGACAGTATGGCCAACCAGGTGACTGTCAATCTGGCTCAGCAGGTTGCCTGTTAAATAATTTGGGTCCTCATATAACAATGTAAGATTCATAAGAGCATGTGTATGTGTGTTTGTATTTTGTATAGAGACCTTTGAAGGATTGCAAAATTTTTAAAATGCATTCTCTTTTGATTTTTATAACAACTTTGTGACATAAATCCTGTGGATATTCATAGATGATAGTACTCAGGCTCAGATCTTTGCCAAGATCACACTCATCCGGGGAGTATCAGAGGTGTCACTCAAAACCAGAACTTCCTTCTTCTAAGCCTAGTGCTCTATCTGCTAGGTCATGTTGCTCTCATATTGAGAGGATATCCAAAGAGATGCTAAATCTTGTCATTTCTGCCTCTCACAATGTCTCTTCATTCAGATAGCCACCATCTGAGGTCAGGCCTTCCTTACAGCTCACCTAGACCATTGTCATCATTTTTTAAAAAACTGGGCCTCCTGACTCAAGCCTCTCCCCACCGCAGTAACTGCTAAAGTGATTTTCCTAAAGCATATGTTTGACTGTTTCACCTTCAACTCAGCAAATGCCAGGGGCTCTCAATTGCCTCTAGGTTCAAAAGAAACATCTCTGTTTGGCCTTGAAAGTGCTTCACCCTGTGGCCCCTTCCAGTCTTTACTGTTATACACCACCCTTGTCCCATCCCTCTGTGGTCTGGACACACAGACCTACTTACTGTTCTTTATAGCCAATCCTCCACCTGCTGCCTCTGTTCCTTAGCACTGGCCACCCCTCATGCCTGGAATGCTCTCCCTCCTAACTCTGGTCTCTTAGAATCTCTGGCTCCCTCCAAGACTCAGCTCAAAAGACACGTTCCACAGGAGGCCTTTCACCAGGTTCACCCAGGTGCTGATGCCCTCCCCTCTAAGTTTGTCGTGGAGCTACTTCAGATGTATCTTGTACATACTCACATATGCACATTAGAATAGAACAGTACATGCCTTCAGGGCGGAGTAAGCAGACCTATTTTCCCTTTTTCTTTGTAGCCCCAGTGATTAGAATATTGTTGTTCAGTAGTGCCTATGTGACCTACGGACTTTGTCCATGGGGTTTTCTTGGCAAAGATGCTGGATACTTGTCATGTCCTTCTCTGGCATGCCCCCATTTTACAGATGAGGAACTAAGGCAAATAGGAGCTAAGGAACTTTCCAAGGTACACACAGCTAATAAATGTCTGGAGACTGGATTAGAACTCAGATCTTCCTGATTCCAGGCCCAGTGCTCTATCCCCACCCCAATAGTAAGTATTTAATAAATGCTTTCTGATTGATCAACTGAACATCAGCCTTGGAGCCAGGAAGCTCTCAGACTAAGTTCTTCCAGGGCAAATCACTCAGTGCCCCCAAAACTTAAAATTACAGATGGATTTGTGGAGTAATTTCTAATCAAAAGCTTCTTACAAATAAAGCAAATTAAAAGACAAACCACAACTTACTCCCTCCCCATAAAAAAGAACCCCAAACTTTCTTCAGTGACCTGTGACTTCATTGATAGAGGGAATTCCTTTATCTGCACAGAAAGCAACATTTCTACAATGTGACTGATGGTCTTTGAGAGTTATTGTCGTCCCAAGATCTAGCACATCTCAGTGATTCCAGCTGTTGATGATGAACTGGAGCTTAGCTTGGTACGTTCTGGCATGACCATGTCAGTCACAGGGCCCTGCTGGAAGCTTCTCCATCTTGGAGGAACATAAGCTCAGCCTGAATAGCATTTGGAAGCCAGAGTCATCTCCATTATAATACTAGGGATTCAAGGATACATTCTTTTGTACCAATGCCCATTATGGATAGTTATAATAGCTTGGAGATGAAAAAGACATGTCCACATGTTCTAATACCAAATACCCAATATGGAAGGATCACATTTGTGGCCATCACTTTCTTCAATTCTTTTAGTAGTTGTGAAGTGTATTTTGAGTATGTTATCAAATTTAGAAAAGAAAAAGATTAGTTCCATATTCTGACAGAATTGAAAAGACATTTACAATTAAGACTCTTGATTTTTAAAAAAAATTTAGTGTGCTGAACTGAACAACCTGTCAAAATGCTGGCTTGCACAAGCTCCTCTTCATTGTATAAGCCAGAACCTTCTGAAGTACCTCATAAGATAGGCTATGTGTCTTCTGTTGTTCCTAACAACCAAAATCCTTACTGATCAGAAACAATGACATTTTTCTTATCAAGTATAACTATTGTTAGATTAGGTATAAACTTAATTTGTCTGAGATATTTGTCTGAAAATTTGAAAAATTCAGCTTATCGTTATTTGACAAGATGAATAGCGAGAACTTTAAATAATTATTTTTAAAGATTTGATTGTAGCTGTTTTTCCAAAGTTTTGCTGGTGAGGCAAAGTACAGGGTATGGCCCCTGCAGAGTTTGGAAATCCCCAGATCAGATGATTCCTTTTCAATTTTAACATTCTGGGACTGATCAGGTTTGACCTCAGTATCCAAGGCTGCATATGTGAAATCTGACTGTCTTTCCTCATCCTCTTTTCTCTCACTTCCTTTTCTTCTGTGTCTTTCTGTCTTTTTCCCCTGCCCTTTTCTTTCCTTTGTCTTTGGTCTGCCAATGGCACCCATAGGCATTGCTGAACCCGTCTTGAGGCCCTGTAGGTTAAGGTTTACACTTACCCCTGCTCTGCTGTCTCTTGGTACCTTTTTGGATTCAGTTTAACAACTAAGTTTCAGTTGAATTCAGTAAACTGGATTCAGTTTACCAACTACCACAGCCCTGAATGCCCTTTGGCTCCAAATAACGTTTACTCAGCATCATCTGATTATCTCCCTGGAGAAATAGCACTCACTCAAAGGTTATGTTATTCAGTTACCTATAAAAAAAAGGTATTTGCTCTGTAAATAACTCCAATTTCCATCAATCCAATTTAATTCAACAATCATTTATGAAGAACCTACAGTACACAAGGCACCATACCAGGGATACCAAGAAACAAAAATAAGCTCCGGCCTTGTAAAAGCTTGTACTCAGACAGGATACAGCATGTAAACGATTCAGTATGTGCATGGTTGTTTGAGGGGCTCTAACAACGAGGGGCATCAGGAAGGTTTTCCAAAGAGCCAGACAAGCAGATGAAGGAGGCCACAGATTCTAAGCAATGGAGGTAAATAGTAGGAAGTGCCTCTTTCCATGCAGGGGGGAGCATTAGAGCAAAGGGCCCAGAGGGAGGAGACTGAAGATCAAGTTTGAGGAATAGTAAGCAGGTGAAATTGGTGGGAACAGGTTTGGTGTCAAAGGGAGTACTGTGAAAGAGGCCTGGAAAAGAAAGCTGACTAGGAAGGGCTCTAAATGCTAAAAGAAGGAAGACAGGAAGGTAGGAATGCCTGGGATGCATCCAGCCAAGGGTTTGGGGAACATAAGTGAATGACAGCATTGTCAAGGGACCTGGTGAGGATCATCTGATTGTTTGATAGGAAGCAGCCAGGCACCCAGGGAGGAAGGCACCACCATTTCCTATCAGGTCTCAGCAGAGAACCCTACTCATCAGAGACTTGGGCCTTGCAGCGCCCATCAGGCTATTGACCATGACTCCAGTCGGCTCTTGCTGCTATAGTCCAGAGTGGCAGCCTCTGAGGAGACTATTCCCTCTGTCAGTGCTGAAAAAGAAAATTCTCACCCACAAAGCCTTTCACCTCCATTGCCAAAGAATTCAGCAGAAGTTTTTATCAGCTGATGTGGCCCTCCATTAGTTAATCAACAGACATTCATTAAACATCACGCTGTGCTAAGTGCTGGGGATCCAGAGACAAAGCTAAAAGAGCCCCGCCCTGAGGAGGCCCACGCTCCAGTGCGGGAGGCCCCTTGCACGAACACGTGCAGGCTGTCAAGCTTGAGTAAGCTCTGAGCCCTTGCACTTCTGGAGCGCTTGGTCCCTGAGGCCTCTGCTACAGAAAACGCCTTTCTCTCCCTCCTACCTGGCAGCTAGACAGGAGTATTTGCTCTCTGTCCAGCAACCGTACCCTGAGGACTATTGGGCCTTTCCATCCGCCCTGAAGTGGGACCCTCCTATGTGTTGGCTCATCCACGAATAATGGAGCTCCTTAGGAACAGAGACTATCTTAGTGCTTGGTGACGGTGACAGTGGCTGTGTGCCAGGTACTGTGTCGGACACTCTACATTAATGATCTCAACAACCCTGGGAGATAGGTGCCGTTACTATCCCCATTTGACAGATGAGGAAACTGAGGCAAATAGATGTTAAGCAACTTGCCCTGTGTCACACGGCTAGTAAGTATCTGAGGCTGGATTTGAACTCAAGTCTTCCTGACTCCAGGTCCAGTGCTCTATCCATTATAGTGTTTTGAATGTAGTAAGTACTTAATATTTTTTAAAAAATTTCCCTTTCATTTATTCATAGAATTTAGGGCTACAAGGGACCTTGAGAAATAAACGAGTTCAACTACCTCCCTTGGGGATGATGAAAATGAAGCCTGAGAGTGACTAGTAGCAGAGCTAGGATTGGGACCCAGCTTGTGTGATGCCCAAGCCAGGACTTATCATACTCGCCCATGCTCTTCCCCACACAAGGTTGAATCAGGCCTTTATCTCCCAAGCTCCTGTCCTTCGACTGCTCTTCCACCTGGTGCTCTTCCACCTGGTGCTCTTCCACCTGGTGCTCTTCCACCTGGTGCTCTTCCACCTGGTGCTCTTCCACCTGGTGCTCTTCCACCTGGTGCTCTTCCACCTGGTGCTCTTCCACCTGGTGCTCTTCCACCTGCTGCTCTTCCACCTGCTGCTCTTCCACCTGCTGCTCTTCCACCTGCTGCTCTTTCACCTCTTTTATCCATCTGGCTCTTCTGGTTTCTCTCCTTCCTTAATTAGTGTCAGCGACTTATTATTTACCTTGCTGCAGAAAATGGGGCTGATTAACTGCAAAAAGCAGCCAGGTGATCACTTTATGACGCACCAATGAACTAAAAATGGGAGAAGAGTGAAAGGTCAAGCCCAGAGTAAACTTTCACCAGCTTCACTGAGTCAGGCAGATCTGAGGAGGAGCCCAGCTCCTGATAGGATGAGCAGGAAGAAAATCACACTATGAGATGGCCAGGTGTAGGAAGTTAGGAACCATGGGAAGTTTGTTAATGAGGCTCTATTGAGTAGGGGGAGTGGAGGCATCAGGAAGAGGTAAAGAAAGGAGCCAGAATTCTGGGTCTGATGCTGCCTGGGCCAATGCGGGCCAAGCTGTGTCAAGAGCCAAGCTTTGTTGCTTAAAATCCTTGGACCATGGACTCCAAGAGAGTAGTCCTGAATCTCCTTTCATACTGGAGTTCCTTCATGGGAACTTAAAACTCTTACCTCTCACTAGGAGGATGAAGTTTGTTTTGTTGTCTGCTTTATCTTTATCCACAGTAGTTTTGTTGTTGTTGTTAATTAATTTTTCCATTGGGTCCAACTCTTCATGACCCCCTTTGGGGTTTTCTTGGCAGAGATACTTGGAGTGGTTTGCCATTTCCTTCTCCAGTTCATTTTACAAATGAGTAAGTGGGGCAGACAAGGTTAAGTGATTTGCCCAGAATCACACAGCCTAGTAAGTGTCTGAAGCTAGATTTGGACTCATGAAGATGAGTCTTTCTGGTTCCAAGCTCAGTGGTCTATCCATTTTGGCACCTAGCTGTATCCACAGTGGTAACTACTGGCAATTGCTATGCTAGTCAGGGTGATGTTTATTGGGAGTACAGATGGGAGGAAGTGACTGAAGAGGGAAACATACCCAGAAAAGACACGTGGGTCTACCATGATGTGTTAGACCAGAAGGGCCTTCTCTGGCTAGGCAATTAGAGTTATCAAAAAACACACAAGGGAATTGTAGATCTTTTGGTATTACCTCCCCAAGTGGAGGAGTGCTTAACCAGAGAAAACTCACTTAATCAGTAAGTCAGTAGAAGGGTGAGAGGCACGATCCCCTGCTTTAAGAAAGGACCAGAACTACTTCACAATAAAATGTAAATGATAAATAAGACTTTAAATAATATTGCTCCCAAATGTACTTTACCTTTACTAGGGACATCAGTCTAAACTACAGGAATGATAGTAGTAAAATTTCAGGCAGCAGGGAGTGCCTGCGTTGGCGGGGAGGCAACAAGACCTTCCCTAAATCCACATGGAATCTCACCCCTTAGGCAGATACCTGTATGCAGAATGCTTCTGACTCTGTCCATTTCTTACTTATCTTAACAATCTGACAATCTATTTACTGTCCATTTACTTACGTTTTTTTATAAACTGGTTTTTAGAAAACACATATATGATTTTGCAAGTTTTATTTATCCACCAAAGGAAGTTGGAAAGTATTTGGGTATTTTGGAAAAACTGACCCCAAGCACAGATCTGGGTTCATTTCTGAGCTCTGTGTCTCCCAATGCATCCTGGACCATCTCCAGTCATCCTGATGAATATCTGGCCACTGGACCCAGATGGCTCTGGAGGAGAAAGTGAGGCTGATGACCTTGCACAGCCCTCCCTCACTCAAATCCAAGTCAACTGAAAGTCATGTCATCATTTCCCTGATGTCATGGTCCTCTTTGAGAACGAAAGACAAACACAATAACAATCTCTAGAGGGTTCTGATTCAGTCACTTATTAGCCATTTACTAGCCACCGGGCAAACATGTGCCTGTAGTCAAGCCAGATTATGAAGGACAAACCAAGAAGCTACTAGAACGAATGGAAAATACATCTTGCGTCACCTGGGACAAACACCTGACTTTGTGTCTGCTTTGGGTGTTTGTTAGTTTCCCCATCTGTTGTATAGAGATAATATTACTCCTGCTACCTGTGTCATAGAGTTCTTAGTTGTGAGGATCAAAAAAATCTCGAGCACACAATCTTTATTCTAGTCAGTCAGATTTCCTTGATGTTTCTTGCCTTTATTCCTGATTCCATGCCTTTGCTCATGTGGACACCCCTCTATGAAATGCATATCTGCTCACCTAATTCTACCCACTTTTAATCTCCAGTAGAATGCCCTTTCCTTTCGAGATCTCCCCATCAATTTCCACTCAATATTATTCTTTTTTCTCTGAACACTTATTGTATTTATAGTCAGACACAGTTTTGCCTGTGCTGGGTAATTACCATGTTATTTTGTCTTCCCAAATACATTATAAATACCTGAAGGGCAGTTATGATGTCTTTTTTGTGGGCATGTCCTAAAACACAGAGCATACTTTTGAACTTGCAGTAGCCATTCAATAAATATTTGGTAATTAATTGTCGTAAGAGAAAGGGCACTCGGAATCAAAGTGAAAAGCTCTACATTTGGGGGGCCTTTACCACTTAGCACTAGTATCTCTTTGGGCAAAGCCTCAAACTTACTGAATCTTAGGTTCCTTATCCTCTGTCATAACACATCTAGGGTACTACGTTTCATTTCCACCTTCTACATATTAGAAGGGACAGCCAAGACGGTGAAAAGCCTGGAGTTCATGATATTTGAGGAGTGGCTGAAGGAACCTGGTGTGTTTCGCTTGGAGATATCTCAGATCAGATATGACTCACATTATTAAGCCTAACATGGGGTTATGTAATTATATATAAAACAAGATATAAAATAAAGGAACAATGACCTCCATTCTTTACTGTTCCAAGTCTTGACCGATTGTCATTCCCACCCATCACTAAACATAATTAATATCAGTTTTCAATTAACAAGTCATTCCTTTTGTGATCAGGCATTTCAATCACTATTAATTAGTTCTCCGTAGAGGAATAACTCTACCCAAATAGATATGGGAAGTCACTTCATTAATACTCTGAAAACAGGGTACACAAATGAATTCTCAATGAATGGTCCATCCCTTTAATGACCAGGCAATTCAATCATTATTAATTAGTTCTCCACAAAGAACCCTAACAACCCAAATAGATATGGGAAACACTTCATTAATATTTTGAAAACTGGACAACCCTTGAAGGTGATGAATTAGTTTTGCCAACTATCCCTCTCTTTATTAATTTGTATCCCTAATGTCCCCACTCCCAATTTGCCTGGCAATCCAGGCTGTCAAGAACTATTTTAGCTGTAGTGCTAATAACCGAGGCCCCAGGCCCCCCCAGAAATGGCCAGCTGGGCTTTCTCTCCAAGACACATAAATCTTAAGTAGGTGATTAAAGTCACAACACTCAGCCACATCCTCAAGAACTTTTCCTACGTGGGAAAAGCTTCACACAGCCTGATATTTGGTTTTCTCAAGCCTCTTTCTTTCCAAGATAGAAAATACAAAACCAAGGAATGGAATGGTTTTTTTCCTATTAAGATGAAAACAATGAAACTCAGAACTGGATCACTTGACCCTTCTTCTTATTTCCTCCCAGTTCAAAATGCTTACACCTCTTAATTACAAGCATCCTCTTTAACCTACAGTTAGTTCCATACATTCAAGTCTCAGTGCAATCTTTTTTGCAGTCTTTGCCTTTTTCCAGAAAACTAGTTTTGTCTGACTACCATAACCACTTGGCTTCTGATTGTATTGCCTTTTCTCCTGCACTTACAAGGAATCCTTGCCTTTCTTGTGCTGCTACTTTGTGAGGCTAGTGCTTGCCACACTTTTTGCAGAAAAAGTTCTGCATGGACATTCACCAAAGGGCTGCGCTGGGCTTCCAACTGGGCTTCTCTGATGTCCAGGTTGCTGGGATCCCTCCACTGAGGGCTCACAGACCAGTGCTGAAGATGGCTGGCTTTGATGGATGACAGTGGAAGGTATCCTTTTACTTTTTAAAAAAAGGGGTATCAACAATTTCTTCTCTTTCTCTTTCCTGTATCTCCACTCCATCTTTCCTCCCCACTGGATAAAAAAGAAAAACAAGGCCCCTACAAAAATATCCACAGTCAAGAAAAACAAATCCCCACATTGTCTTTGCCTGAAAACATAAAATATCTGTCATTTTCTGTATCTTGAGTCCCTTCTGTCAAGAGGTGAGTACCATCCAGTTTTTGATATAAGTTCTAAATTCAATCTCTCAAGAAATTCCATTTTTAAGTGTTTTCATTTCTCCTCTTCCCAGTCACCATGGGCAAAAATCTCTCCAGAACTATACTTATAAATTGCTATTTCTCTTTATAGAATTATTTTTATTTATTTATAAAACAACAATTAAGATAATTATGGATGTAGATATGGATATGAATATATATATGGATATAATTTTTTGTCTTTCCCACTGATTCTGCACAGATCAAAGTTAATATACTTCTACTCTCCCTGACTTCAGAGGGAGAAGAACCCCTTAGAAAGACAGTTGCAATTGTAGTTACAAATTACCCTCTCCACAACATTCCATTTGGCTCTTAGTTAACTATTGTCTCCGTGCTACAGGCTAAAAGAACATTTCCTCTTGTAAGGGTGTTTGACGTCATCAGCCGCTGGGGGTACACCACAACAGCCTGGGGACGGGGTAGAGGCCCGCGCATGTCTCTAAGCCATGGCTGTGAGTGCCTCGTCAGCCTTTGGGCTTGAGCAGAGGACGTTACGTGGGCAATGAAGAAGGCATGATCACGCGAGATGTCTTCTTATCTTCGGGGCTGTACGTGAGTGGCTCACCGGCGATGATGGCATTCTTAGGAGGGAATCAAAAGCTAGGGGATAAAAAGAGGAACCGCTTGAGTGTATCTCTCTCTTTTTTCTGCGCTTGCTGCAATAAAAGGACCTCAAGAAAACTACATCAGTGTGCTGGGTGCTCTGTGGGGGGATGGTTCTTCAAGCTAGTCTTGATGCTGGTGACGACCAAAGCCTGAGAGGAGGAAAACAGCTGGAAGAGGTAAGCAATCAGACCATTAGTATACTGTAGGAGAATAGGGTCCCCAGAGTTTAAGTTGGGGGGCACTCTTCAGCTGGCGCCCAAACAGGGACCCTCTTTTGAT
>CM053586.1:38932095-38949237 GCA_028646515.1 Pseudochirops corinnae | reverse complement strand
TCCTGATCTTAAAACCCCATGTTTTTGACCCATAGTGATAGAAAGCTTGAGAATCCCTGTAACAGCCAGGTGAAAGAGAAATGCTTAAGAACAAGGTTTATTGAAATTAGTTCCCTTACCTTGTGACTTACTTTTCTGCTTGCAAGGGCCATCTCCACGTGAATCTTCCTTTCAGATTCCTTCGTACCCCACATGGGTGCCATTATCGGGGACCACTTGGGTACCAGCCCCAAGTGGGAGTGGAGACGTGATAAAGTGAAAAGAGAAAAGAGAAACCAGGCAATGTGGATAGTTCAAGGAAGAACCATGAACTCTGTTTAATGATGATTTGAACAAGGTTTTTAAAGATCCAAAGGACAAAGATTCAAGTATTCTCATCAATAGACTTAGTTTTTCACATCCTGGGATATTATCATAGTTTTATCATTACAATAGTCTACTACATCCTGGAAGTAATATTCAGATAAAATAAAAATTTCTGTTTTCTAGGCTCCAAGAGTCTGGGGGCATTCATCAGGTCTTTGGGAAGTCAATTAACATTTTTAAAGGCATTAACAAAGAGGATGCAAAGGCCAGAGCAGGCCTTCAAACATCTAGGTTTTGTAAATCATTGTCTTGCATCTGCTATACCTTGGGACCTCAACGGGAAAGGCTTGTCTTATCTGAAGCTTTGAGAATTCTGGGCACCAAAAGTCTTTGGAAATCCAACAGGTCTTTGGAAGTCAGTTAACATTTTACAGGATGATGCAAATGAGAGCAGGTTTCAAAATGTTTAGGTTTGTTTAACACAAATCTATGCCAAAACCGCTTCTCCAGAGCATCTGTATGTGAACTGACCCACCAGATCAAATGTTTTGGCTTGCTTCAGTTAGCCTCATTCCATCGTTTGCACACTGAGAGATTTGGAATTGATCCCTCTAAGGCCCCTTATATTTCAGCACACTGTGATTTTTTATATGGAGATGAGACCAAGGATACTTGCCCCAAAAGAGGTGAGATTTGGGTTGTTTTCCTGGTCACAAAGATGTCTTTCTGATGAGGCATCTCCATTGTTTTGTGACCAGTGGCTCATTGTGAGATTATGATCTAGGCTTAAGGTTTCTGCCTGTGACTCAGGACAGAGGTTTTCTTTCCATAATCCTCTGATCTTGCCTGCAGAGTGTCCCTGATCATCGAATTTCCTTAAGTTATAGACTGTGATCTAACCAGCTGGGCCAGAGTGAAAGCGAATTAAAAACAAATTGAATTAAAGAAGATCTTTTCCTGAGAATTTCCTGTGAATAGAAGGGGCCATTTCAAAGCACATCTCTGCTTTATCCTCAGAACCTTCTTTACTGATTTCCAAAGGCTTAGCTCCTTCTGTTCTCCTGACTTCTCAGTCTCAGAATGTGAGGCTAAAAATCACCCCAGTTGAATAAAACAGAAACTGAGGCAGACCTCTGAGCCAAAACACTATTAAAGGGACCTGGCCCCCTAAGGAAGCAGACCTCAGACCTTCCTCATGATCTGAGATACCCCCTCCTTCCAGGACCCTATTTTTAATAGGATTAGATGCTGAGACATTCTCGAGCAGCTATACCAAATGCAGAATAATTCCATTAATTGACATATGATTCATAAGCCAGAATAAGCAAAATGGTCTGTCAGTGGGTTCACGGGTTGGGTGAAGCATGAAATATCTCTCCTGACCGGGTAGTTATAGGATGGATGGGTTGGGCAAGAGGAGATGGTATGAGCTCCAAGAATGTATCACAGGGGAGCTTTTGGTAACATGCCACCACCCATACTTGGTCTGGTCCTGGAATCTGAGGCAAACAGGATGAAGATATTCCTGTCTTGTATTCTTGTGGTTACACAAGTAAGCTCCATAGCTAGTAAGCAAGTATTAAAATTGGAGGCCTATTATAATAGGGCCCGCCTATTAGAATCAATATTCCAATATAACTTATATAAAATAGGTATTAATCTTATACCTGTTATTGATTAATTGACTGAATATGTATTACTAAATGAGTACATTAAAATAATTACTAACAATCATTACTCCTTATAGGATCAAACTAGATTAATACTGAATAGAATCTGAGTGAGGGTCCTCAACAAATTAACTTCCTCAAGGGTCTAACCACCTTTTCGTATTGACCTCTCCCTGCTATTGGATGCTACGTTATCTTTCCTTTCCGGTATCTCAGTGGTTCTTAACCTGGTGTTCATGATGTTACTTTTTAAACTAATTTGATAGCTAGGTGTAATGTTAACGGGATAGAAAGTCTTCCTGCCCATTAATAGGCCTCAAGTGGACCCCATTAAGGGAAGCTTGATTAGGGGAGGCTTCTTTTCAGGAAAGCCCACACCTTTTGTTACTTTGTAATTAGGCAGTGGGGCATAAGGATTGTGATGCCCTCTGATCCTGAAGAAGGACACACACACACACACACACACACACACACACACACACACACACACACACACACACACACACACACACACACACACACACACACACACACACTCTCTCTCTCTCTCTCTCTCTCTCTCTCTCTCTCTCTCTCTCTCTCTCTCTCTCTCTCTCTCTCTCTCTCTCTCTGTCTCTCTCTCTGTTAGCATTTTGCTTTGGGGCTCACTCATTGGAAGAGTTTTCTTCATGATTTGACCTGATGAGACTCTGGGTAGCTGTTAAGGAACTCCCGGCTTTGAAAAACCCAGATGTTGGTGCTTCTCTCTCTGGTAACTATGTATGTATTGCCTTGGTCAGACCGTTGATCTGTCTGTTGATCTGTGCTAATTTCTCAGACAGTTAGAACTCCTGTATTTAGGTCTTTATTTCTCTGCTTGTATTTTCTCTGACTTTTCCCCTGAACTAGTGAATGTAATTAAGAGAGATTGTTGACCCCTTAAGCAGCTATCTTTCCTACTAAAGCATATTTAAGAACCTGTGCTGGCAGTCATCCTGAATATGCCAGTGTGGTTGCCGCTACACTCAGTTTCAAGAGAATGGGTTTACTTTGCAGTCTTATATATTTTATTTTAAGCAGTTAACCACACTGGCCTCATCAGACTGGGAGAGCCCACTTGTCCTCAGCCTGTACCCAGTGTGCTTGCTCAGGAAGCTTGGAGTATGGCACAGCTCAGACCTTCTGTGAGAGGATGTAATTGGGGATTGGTCATGGGAATCTGGGAGTTTTTCTACACGGATGGGGCAGGGAGAATAAAGCTGTTTCCTTTTTTTTTTCCCTGTTCCAGACTATTGCCCTTCTCATTTACTTGACTGGGAGTTTAAAGAAGAAAGGACTGTTTCTGATTCTTTGTCCGTTGTCTGTTCTGAGCAATTGGAAGGAAGAGATGGAGAGGTGCGTGCCATTGAAATCCCAGTTTGATCAAAGTAACAGTGACCTTTTGACATTTTTAAAATTTGTTACCTTGAGGCTTTTTCCTTTGCTCTGTCCCTTTCTTGGATTTAGATTTGCTCCTGGCCTTTCTTGCAAAGTATACACAGGGGACAAGGAGGAGAGAGCTCACCTGCAGCAAGTTCTGAAGGAGGACCCCTCTTTTCACGTGCTCCTGAGCACCTATGAGGTACTCGTCTGTTGTCTAGTGAAAGCTGATGTTTCTTCTACCAGTGGACAGAGGGCTTCAGGGAGGAGGGACAGATTCTTAAGCTAGGTGGTCTAGTCTCCTGGATGGGTTCTTAACTAAGCAGTAGAGAACCTTTACAGCAGCCCTCCCAAAGCCAGCCTGGCAAGTTGGCTGAGATGTGTAGGGTCACTGAGACACCTTGACTGGAAGAATGCCCTGAGGGTACCCTCTCCTTTTTCCCTTTTAATTTTACAAGGCTAGGCCCCATCCAGGCATGATGGCCCAAGTCCAGCGCTGTGCGAGCCAGGCATTACTGGGGAGGGCTTATCCTCTGGCTGCCCCTTCCTCTTGCATATAATTCGCTGTCTGATCATTTCTGGAATGTGCCTATGTTCACTCTTTTCCTATGCACAGAACAGGGCTGTGGGGTTTTACTGTACTATAGCAGCTGAGTCCATATTTAACCCCTTAGTCGGCTGTTTTGTGGCTGAAGGAAAGGGAAGGGGACAGGCCTTTATTAAGTACCTTCTGTGTGTCAGGTACCCTGCTAAGTGCTTTATAAATCTTATCTCCTGATCCTCACAACAAAGTTGTGAGGTAAGTGCTGTTATCATCCCTGGTTTACTCTTAAGAAACTGAGCAGACAGGTTAAGTGACTTATCTAGCATTGCACAGCTAGTAAGTGCCTGAAGCCAGGTCTCAATTCAGGTCTTCCTGACTCCAGGCCTGGTCGTGTCCTCTTACCCCACACGTTGATGCTCCTCTTTTTGTCTTTTTCTGCTTTGCCCTAATTTGTTTTCCACGTTTACAAATTTGTGAACATAAATTTAGATTTTTCTATATTGCTTGGCAAATACACTTCAGATAGCTTGAGAACATACTTCCTAAGACAGGGAATTCTCACTGAATTAAAAAGTGTCTTCTGTGAAAGCAATGACCAGTGAAGACAAGATATGCAGAGAGAACCCGTCTCTTTGCTGCTTTAGTTCAGAAAACAAACTCTCCTCGCCGACTTTGTCTTTTCCCCCGTGATAATACTTTCCCCCTCTACAGCCAAGAGTAACTGGTAGGTCACCTGGGTAGCTGCAGGGCAGCCTCAGCAGGTACTGTGTGAGCCCACATTTGGAGCTGAAAGGGACTCCAGGTATCATCTAGTCTAGCCCCTCTCATGTCATAGCCAAGCAAAGAGGGATAAGTGACTGGGGTGGGATTAGAACCTGGGTTTTCTGACTCCAAATCCCTGGCCTCATCATCATTGGAGAAAAAGAGAGGCCGTCTCTTGCCAAACCAGCTTCCTAGTGGCTCCTTCAGGAGCAAGCTGGCATCACTAGGACTATCTATTGTATACAGGTGACATACACCTTCTGGAACAGGGGAGGTATGAGGGCCCATGCTAGATGATGAGGGAGGATGCCCATCTCCTCATTGGACTGTTACACTAACCAGGCTGCAGAGACTACAAGGCCCTTTTCTCATGTCTCCACAAAGCTGTCTGTTGGGTGATAAAAGATCCAGGTGTGGGGAACCTGTTGGTTCCAAACCCTGCCTTCTCTTTTTTGCTTACTTTGTTAAGACAAGAGGTAGCAGGTCAGAATGGAGAGAATTCTGGATGGGGCATCAGGAAGAAAAGGCTTAGTTTCATGTCTAACCCCTGACATTAAGTATGTGAGACCATGGATCCATCCCAGAGCCTCAGGCCACTCCCTACCACTGAGTTATTGAGGAGCTACCATCTGTGTTGGGGGAAGTAGTATTTCATGTACCAGTGAAATCATAGAGCCTTGCTGATTCATTGAAGCAGGTCTGTCCGGTCCCTCCCTGTCCTGCCTCTTCTTTCCTGCATGTGAAAGTGCTTTTGTGCTCAGGATTCTTCTCTTTAAGTAAAATTAGTGATTTTTTTTTTTTAACATTTCTTCATTTCCAAATATATCCTTCTGCCCACCCCTGCCCAGCAAAGAATAAAATTGAGAGAGGAAAAAATGCAGTTCAGCCAAAGAACAATCTGAAAGTATATGCTGGGAATGATTGACACCTGTAGTGCCCCCTCTCTGCAGAACAAGGTGGAGGGGGCTTGTCTTGTCTCCTTTGGGGCCAGCCGAGATCATTGTACTTGCCTGAGGTTCAGGCAATGTTTTCTACATCGACTTATTATTATCATTTTATATAACTTTCTGAGTCTGCTTATTTCATCTTCTTTACCATGGGACCTATAGGATTGCCATAAACTGCTCTGAAACTTCTTGTTACAGAGTACACTTCGCTCTGGGTCTTCAGCATTCCTTTGTTGATTAAATAAGCTTTATTAAGCGCTTGCTGTGTGTACAGCTCTGCATCTGAGAGATAGAGAGCACAAGGTGTAGCTGTAACATCAGACCCGTGGGGGTGCACCTCTCCTCTTCAGACATAGCGCCCCTTCCTGAAATTGAGGTGAAGGAGATTGTGTGGGAGAATAGAAGGAGAGATCCCTCTAGACTTGGCAGGCCTGGGTTCAGATCCTCTGTCATTGGGCAGGTCATTTGGCTACCCTGGGCCTCAGTTTCCTCATCTGTACAATTGAGGGGGTTGGATTCAGGTGACCTCTGATGACTCCTCCAGCTCAATATCTAGTGTCAGAAGGAACACTGTCTGAATCAGGGAGTTTTCTTTGAATAAGCATGACTCACATTTTCTCTGTTACAGAGAAATAGGGTAGGTGTGGAAAAGCAAAATGATCAACTTTTTTGATTGACTTTGGGGAGCTTACTTTCATGTATGGATATGACTGCATGGTCGCTGAGGTCCCTTTCAGCTCTCAGATTCTGTGATGCTGTAGTTCAGTAAATCTAATACCTAGACAGGTTTTCTGTTGGTCTGGTTTGTCCTCTGGGTAGTTGGATTATCCCCTGGTTGTCTCCATGGGATACTACAGATTACACTGATTGATTAGTGGAAGTAAACATTGAATCCTGCCCTCATTTGCCAGGTTACTTTGGACAAGTCTCTGCCCTGGTGTCTGCCTTACTTGTATTGCTTGTTTTCACAGTGGTCCCCATTAGAGCTTCCTGGTAGGAAATCTTTATTACCACCCTGGCCAGAACTTTTCTGTAATGACTGAGTAAATTAACCAGTACCTTACTCAGTGGTATCAAACTCAAAGAGCATTGACTTCAAAAACCACAGATTAACATTATCTGTGTTATATTGTATTTTTATTTATTTTGCTAAATGATTTCCAATTATATTTAATTATATTCCCAATCATATTTTAACCCAGTTACTCCTGGGAAGTTTTGCAGAGCTGGGCTCCAAATTGTAAGTTTTGTTATTAGGAAAATTTCTTTAGAGTTTCCTGAGACCCTAAGGTAAAGACAAGTAGCATAGAGGGAGAGATTATCAGTAACTCATTACCAAAGGAGCAGTTTCTGTACAGGCTTTGTGTAACATACATTGTTTAATTTTTCAGATTTTCCTGAAAGACGCAGCATTTCTAAAGACGTGAGTAAATGGCGTTGCTTCCAAAGTCCACGTTAGCTAGTGCATTACAGACATGTCTTTGAATCAGACCTCCCCTTCCCATCTCCCTTTTTAAAGCATTTTGCCCCCTGTGGTTGTAGTTTATATCTTTCCATATATAAGGACCCCTTGGAATGGATACTTTTCCAGGCCCAGTACTTTAGGATAAGCAAAGAGAATCTGTTATAAGGACTCAGGAAGTGAACATTTTGAGCCACTTAATGAGTCATACCCCCACTCACGGCAGCTCCTCTATTTTTAGGAGATAAGGACTGAAGTGAAAGTCGTTTGCATTCAGGTCCCTTGTCCCCTAAAATGCCGTGATGAGGGCTCAGTAAGAAGAGGCAGTGTGGCTTAGTGGGGATCATGACGTTATCTCCTTCTCAGGGTTATTATGATTGCAAACCTTACAGCACGGTCTAAGCGTGAGCCGCCAAACCCCAGCCCCAGATTATCTGCCACCACCGCCTGCCCCCACTGTTTGTATTGGCCTGCTGCTGAGCAGAGCTGGGAGAAGTCACGTTTGGGCGCATTAACTCCGCAGGCTCCCCAGAGATTCCAGGATCTTTACAAGACGGCCTCTTCCTCGCTTGCCAGTCCTTTTACCCTCCACTGCCCGATATATACCTTGAGATCCAGCTCCACTCACTTTCTTGCTGCCCCTTACACACGACACCCCATCTCCATTTCTGTGCCTTTACACTGACTGTCCCCCTGCCGAGGATTCTTTGCCTCTTCAGCTCTATCTCATGGCTTCCTTCAAGAGTCAGCTTAAATCCCACCCTCCACAAGAGGCATTTCCAAACTCCCCTTTCCCTCACATCACTCTGTTTCCAGTACCTTTTTCCTGAGATCACCTTTCATGTAATCCCTCTACTTCCCATCTCCCTCCTCCCCCAGCACCTGTCCTCAGTCTCTTTCAGTTTGGTTTCTGTGGCCATCACTGAGCTTGAGCCATCCCTCTGAGTCACAGGTGATCTCTCCTGATTGTTTAATCCAAGGGGTTTTCTCTGTGCTCTCTGTGATCTCTCTATAGCTTTTGACCCACCTGTCCTTCTAGGGCTCTGTCCTGGGCCCTTTCCTGGCTCTTATACCCAGTCTTTTGGATAACTCATCAGCTCCCATAGATTTAGCTATCGTCTTTATAGAGTTGCAAAACTGTACACTAATCCTAATCCCTCTCCTGATCTCCAGTCACATGCTGTCATCTCCTCCTGGGAGTCCCAACTTATCTCAAACTCAGTATGTCCATTATTTATCCCCTTAGCCTTGCTCCTCCTCCAGACTTCCCCATTTTTGTTGAAGATACTGCCCTCCTTCAGTCACTCATGACCTTGGAATTGTCCCTGTTCCCCATCACCGGAGCTGTTACAGTAGACTTCTAATTGGTCTCCTTGCACCAAATGAGTCTCCCTTCTATACTGTGTCCTCCATATCGGTGCCAAAGTGGTTTTCCAATTGCACACACGCACACTTTGTGCATATATATGTATATATACAAAGAGTGTATGTGTGTGTATATATATATATACACACACACACACACACACACACACACACACACACACGCACATACACGCAAATGTGCGTATCTCTATGTCTGTATGTGACCATGTCACTCCCTAATTCACATTTCATGGTCACACACTCTATGGACCAGCCCAATTGCCCTTGTTGCTGTTCCTTGCATACAGCCCCTCATGTCCCAGCTCAGCCTTTGTCTAGGCCCCTCAGAATCCCTAGCAGAGCTCAACTCAAGTACCACCTTCTGCACAGTCCTTTTCCTGATCACCCCAGCTGCTTCTAAGGTCCCCCAGTTGCCTTGCATTTATTTTGTACATACTTAACTATGAACAATAGAATGCAAGCCTTTTGAGGGTAGGGACTTTTTCATTTTTGCCTTTGTATCCCCAGAATTTTGCAATAATTGCTTCCCTGATAATAATTTCTTGTTGGTTGGTTGATTGATCTCCAATTACTTACCAAGTCTTATTGATTCTACCTCTGACATTTCTTGCGTCTTTCCAGTTTTTTCCACCACACGTTAGCCATGCCCGGCCTTCGGGACCTCTTGTCTAGATGATCACACTGGCCTCCTAACGCCCCTCCCTTCTCTGATCCAACCTCTTCCAAGCTGCCAAAATAAGCTTGGTAAAGCACAGGCCTGAGGCTGGCTCTTTGTTCAACAGTCTCCACTGGTTCTCTGTGGCTTCCAGTATAAAATGTAAAATCCTTAGCCCAATATTTAAGTTGCCCATAATCTGCCCTCCAGCTTCCTGTGCAGTTGTGTTTCATTTTTCATTTCACCAAATCTGCATTCCAGCCACCATGGACTTGCTACCTGTTCCCCAGAGTGGACTCTCCATCTCTCACCTCTGCATGTACATAGCATTCTCCATGCTGGGAGTTCCCTGATTGTCCTTCCCACTTCCTGAAATTCTGGTCTTCTTTTAAGTTTTAACTCGTGTACTGTGTGTATTCTTAGTGGAGCCTTTCCCACCTCCCCCCACCAGACCCAGACACATACATGTAAATTTCCTCTATGCCTGTTTTTCCCGTCCACTACTATACTTCTTTGTAAACATTGTGTCCTCTCAGAAAAAGGTGAGCTCCTTAAGGGTAGGGCCTACGTCCCTAGTGCCCACACCACGCACATGAGTGCTTAATATCTGTTGAATTGGCTGGCCCTTGTCCTAGCCTTGAAGGAAAGGATGGCTCCTTAATACGTCGTTTGTATCCCCCTCAGGTCCTCCTGCTTTGTAGCAAATGGAGGCATTAAGAAGTCCTGGTTGAGTAAGGGAATGAATGAATGAATGAATGAAGTAATTGACCTGCCTTTGGTCCATTTCTGTTAGAACTGTTAATCTTTCAGCTGCTTGATGTGACTGGGAAATAAGTTAATTAGCAAAAACACACCAGATGGTGATCTGTATTTGGATCAAACAGAGATGTAACATTAATTTTCCTCACAGTTTCTCTTGGAGTGTTCTGGTAGTGGATGAAGCCCACAGATTGAAGAATCAGAGCTCGCTGCTGTACAGAACCCTTTCAGAGGTAAACACAGGATGGTCTTTCTTGGTCCTTTCATTTCTGTCCTTCCATATAGGCTATGCCAGACAAAGAACTGGGTCGTTTGGTGTGTCTGATTTCTATAGGACCAGGTTGACAGCTGTCAAGTGACAAGGCGGGTATTTGGATATGACATTGCTTGTCTTTGGGCCTTAGTAAGGGAAATGAAGTTTAGGAAACACCTGGGTGCTCAGTCTTTCAAATGACTAAGACCCTCAAGCCTGCCCCCTGCCATAATTGCCAAAGGAGATGGGCTGGACTCCCAACTGGAAATAAGATGGAGGATTGCTTTCCCAGGGAAGGCTCTAAAGCCACAGATTTATGTAACAAAGTACTGCTTGGGACTTTGGCTGTATTTTCTCCCAAGAGGAGTGTGTCTTGACTCCAAATTCAGAGGTCCTTCGGCCAGAAAAATTTCAGCAGTGTGGTTTTGCTGGGTGGGAACTTTTTTTTCCTAAATTTGGTGATCTTTCAAGTACTTGAGTCAGTTTTAGATCTAGGATTTCATGATGGGGAAGGAGAGTTCCCTCTTCCCTGTGAGCCCCAGCTCTTTCCCCTTTGCTTCAGCACCACAATGACAATGATGGTTCTCTTTTATCATACCCTTGCTGGTTCACACCTAGAATTGTCCCCAGATACATCTGGTTTCTTTGAGAAGTGGTGGGCTCATTGGGTTCCTCTTCTCTGGAGAGCTTCAAGCAGAGACTGAATGATGGCTCATCAGGTGTGTCGTAGAAGGGCTGTATTGGTTTAATTAGCTGCCTTCTGAGGTCCCTTCCAATTCTGAGATTCTACAGTTTGGTGGCACTTAAAAATAATTTTTAATTCTGCTGTATAGCATGTCAGCCATTTAGCTCTTGCTCCCCAAATTTACATTCGTATCACAAATAGTCAGTAAGTGACTCACATTACCCACATTCCATGAAGGATGTAATTCTCTCTGGTCTGGGGCAAGTGAAACACTCAGGGCCACAGCATTCAGATCAGGTGGGGCTTCTGTTGAGTTTGGACTCCCAAGGCCTTTCCAGGCCTTCTCAGGGCTCCCCAGATAAAGCAGTTCACGGAGTCCTCTGTCGGGCCTCAGGGTATCCCCTGAAGGCCCCCCTCTGGGTAGCTGTCCCTGTGTGCCCCCATGCCTGCTGTTCTGGGCAGGGCCCAGCCTGCCCCTTCCTGCCAGCCAGGCCGCATGTTCTGGGGGCCTTGCTCCAGTCTGCACCTTCTTCTTTGTTTTTATTTGTTGTTGTTATTTTTTTTTGCCAATTTCACACCTCATGTTAAAGGACAGTTTTTTATGCCTTGGAATGTTCCTCACAATTTCTGTTTCTTGTGTCTTTCCCCTATTCTTTATTCTATTTCTGTCCTTGGATGTAGATAGCTACCCTGGACAGAGACAAACCTGTTCCTGCCCCAGGCCCATCCTTGCCTGGGCTTCCTGTGGTGGAGCTGATGAAGGGGCTCTGGTTTTGGTCCTGTAACCCATCATTGCCAGTATGAGATTGTCAGGGTACATACTAGCCACCTACTTTATGCAACTAGAGCATCCAGCCATTTCTGACTTTTTTTGCTCTGGAGAATCTATGAGAAGCACTTGGGGCAAAGTCTAAATCAGTGAAAAATCTGATTGACTGGTAATAACTAAGCAATTAGCTTGTTTTTCAAAATTACGTGAGCATTTGAACTGCCAGCTGTTCTTAAGATCCTCCTGGGTTGATGTTAAGGGACAGATAAGACTTTGTAGTTAACAACCTGCAGTTTCTTGCAAACAACTGAAATGCTGAAATCATTCCAGGTAATGGGTTGTTTAGCAGGTTAAACATAGCCTGTTATTTTGCTCACTTGGTTGCAACATAGCATGACTAAATGACTTTTTGTTCAGCCCAGGCTTCTGAGCACTTCTTTGCAATCATCTTTGCTCCTGAATCTGGTCCTTAGCTTTCCAGTCTAAAAACTCAATGTGGTTACTTCCCCCAGGGTTGATGGGTGGTTCTTTAAGTTGAGACACACCAAAGGAACAAGAAACTAATGAGTGAGCTCTGGTGCCAGTTAATTGATTTATATGTTTGGGGATTGGTCATCTGCACAAACTCCATGGCCTTCCCAGGGAGTAGTCCCTGCAGGAGACCAAATTATAGAGCAGAAATTTCTTGGGTAAATGCCAAGTCAGAGTAAAATGAGTTCGATGTCTTCCAAGGCCCTTTATTTTCCAAGCAATGTTAGCCTAATGAATTGTCCTTCTTTACTTCAGGGATGTTACTGTCTGAATAACTGGGACTGATTGTTCAGAAGTAGGGTGCATTCTCTGCCTGACAGGACTGCAGAGATGCTGGCCAATTCTACTCTCTAGCTTTATTTCTAGATTCTGAGATAATTACCTCCTTTCTGTTGGAATGAGGAGACCCAAGTTTGAGTGTGGCCTGAAGGAAAATTGCTTGATTTCTATGTGCTTTAGCCCTTTATGGGCAAGAGGGGGATAGTGGAAGAGAACAGGACCCCGGGTGTAGAGTCAGAGAACCTGAGTTCTAATCCTGGTCCTGCTCCTTAGCACTTCTGTCCCCTTGGATAAGCCCCTTTAGGTCTCTGGGCAAGGCTTTTCTTCTTTCTCATAAATTGTGGATAAGTTACTGTTGTTTCTTATTGTTCAGTTGTTTTCAGTCATGTCTGACTCTTCATGACCCCATTTGCGGTTTTCTTGGCAAAGATACTAGAGTGGTCTGTCATTTACTTCTCCAGCTCATTTTACAGATGAGGAAACTGAGACACACAGGGTTAAGTGACTTGCCCAGGATCACACAGCTAACAGGTGCTGAGACCAGTTTTGAGGTCAGGCCTGATGCCAGACCTGGAGCATGATCCTCTGTGTCACCTAATTTTGGATGGATGACTTTTGGGTTATGACAGTGAAAAGCCCCTTAATGTCATCAGGATCATTACCAGCTCATCCTGTGTGCAGCAGGCTGGCTTGTTTCAGAGGGAGTTTCTAAGATAGAGGATCCCATCCTCCACAGAGTGTTCATTTTTGTGAGCACCCACCTCCACCATGTCTCCTGCTTCCTCCCTCAGTCACTGCTTATATCAAGGGGCTCCCACTTTTAAGCTCTCCTCTGCACAAGGCCAGCTCATGGCATGTGGCCCACTCAGCTGGATTTCAAACTTTGTTGGGTAATTTCTTTGTTCTTCTTGCTTAGATCTCTGTAGACTTCAGCCTTCTGTTGACTGGCACCCCCATTCAAAACAGCCTTGAGGAGCTCTACTCCCTCCTCAGCTTTGTGGAGCCCAGTGTCTTCCCAAAGGATCAGCTAGAAGATTTCATTCAGCGCTACCAGGCTATTGAGAAAGAAGCTGATTCAGGTAAGTTACCTCCTTTCTCTCCTCCAAAACCACTTCCATGAAGTGTGAAGATCGAGCCTAGCAGTTTGCCTTAGTAATTTAGATGTTCCTTATTCCAGATCACTTTAGGACCATTATTCTGCAATAGGGGTTCTCATCCCGGGGTCTGTGAACTTGGGGGATGTGTGTGTCTGTGTGTCTGTGTATGTCTGTTTATTTTGATAGCTGTATTTTACTATAATTGGTTTTCTTTGACATCCTACATATTTTTTTATTTTTGGCATATAACAACATGATTCTGAAAGGTGTCTATAGGCTTCACCAGGCTTCCAAAGGGGTCCAGGACTCAAAAAAAAGGTTAATACTCCTGACTTGGAGAGTCTAAAGCAGGGGTGGGAAACCTGTGGCCTTGAGGCCATATGTGGCCCTCTAGGTCCTCAAGTGTGACCCTTTGATTGAATCCAGTTGCTTCGAGGCCAGAGTTTGGATTCAAAGAGCTGCACTTGAGGACCTATAGGGCCACATTTGTCTTCGAAGCCGCAGGTTCCCCACCCCTAGAAGCATTAACTGGAAGCAAGGCAAGTTGTCCTTGCCACCTTCTGGGGGGAATGCAGGTGGTGAGGATGGGGAACCCTGCTGCTCATTAGTCATGTGACTTCACCTCCTGGAGTCCCACATGTCTTCCTTCTTACATAGGACTTAGTGGCCACTGATTGTATTTGAGTTTGACACAATACGGTCCAGAGCAGTGGTTAAAAAAGCTTCCTGGGGCAGCTAGGTGGCTCAATGAATAGAACACTAGCCCTGGAGTCTGGAGGACCTGAGTTCAAGTTCAGCCTTTGACATGTAACATTTACTAGCTGTGTGACCTTGGGCAAGTCACTTAATTCCAATTGCCCTGCCTTCGCCCCTTCAGAAAGGCAAAAAAAAAAAAAAGAGAGAGAGAAAGAGTTTCCTTCCAGTAGATTGAGTAGATGTAGCTGCTCTGAGTTTGAAACACCCACTTTTTAAAATCGGGTTGTCTAAATGAGTTAGCACCAGATTCCCGCAGAATCCTTGCAGTTTTGTAGCACTGTCCAAAATCTTACTGGGGTTGCTTGAGAGGTACTGAGTTCCCCATTGATTGCTTTAGGCATTCCCTGCTCTCCATTTCCACATTGCAACACATCTTAAAACCTGGGTGGAACAGAACACAGGAGATGGAAGAGGGGAACGTACCCCATGCACTTGACTCAGTTCAAGCATTTTTAAGCACTTGTTGTATGCTGTGACGGTGCCAGATAGTGCAGATACAAAGGGAACAGTCTCTGCCCTCAAGGAGCTTTCTTTCTACTGGAAAAAACACATATACACAAATAAACTCTTAAAATATATAGTGTACAAAGTCGCTGGTATGGATAGGTTACCATACCACTGTTCCAAATGTCTGTGTTACTGAGTATATCTATTGGAATAACCATTCAGTGGTTTCCGTGGCAACCCTCCACTGCCCACCCTGCCCACAAACTCCGTCACATAATTGTCTGTCCCCTGGATACTGCCCTGTTACTAAATACCTGCCATGTGCCAGGCTTAGTGCTGGGTGCTGCAGATCTAAAGACAAAAGGAAAGCAGGCCTTGTTCTTAAGGAGAGTAGTTATTGAAAGAGGCAAGCAGAGGAGCAGAGAGAGATGGGCAGAGATAGGTGGAGGGACAGAGGGATGGATGGAGCTGAACAGGTGGGACAGAAGTGGGCAGAGGTAGGCAGAAATAGACAAGGAGACAGACAGATGGGCAGAGGTAGGCAAGAGGACAGAGATGGCAGATGTAGGTAGAAGGAGAGATGTTTACAGGAGGACAGGGGAACAAAGAGATGGGTGGAGGTCGGTGGAGTGACAGAGGTGGGCCAGGAAACAGATGGGCTGAGACAGGCAGGGGAGCCGACCCAAGAGGTGGACTGAGACGGGCAGGGGGACAGACCAAGAGATGGGTGGAAGTAGGCAAGGGGACAGAGGTGATTGCTGAACACAAGAATGGTGTTAGACCAGGGGTCCTTAATCTTCTTTGTTCCTTGGACCCCTCGGGCAGGCTGCTGACACCCGCGGATCTCCTTCTCTGAATACTATTTTTAAATGCATAAAATAAAATTCCTAGGATTGAGAGGAAACCAGTTATATTGAAATGAGAATATTATTTTTTAAACCACAAGAAGACGAGGTTCATAGAGCCCAGGCCAACAGTCCCCGTTAGAGGGACATTCTGCAGCTCATTCAGCTCAGACAGAATGTCTGCCTTTGGTCATCTCTCTGCTTGTTTCTCCTTTACTGAGCACCAGATGGCGTGCCTGGCATTCCTTACAGAGCCTGGCATTAGCCTGAGCTCTTTAAAGACTGCCTTGGTCCTGGAATAGAGATGGATTGATGCATCCCAGGCACCACCACTCAGGGCTCCGAGTCTCAGGACCCACCTCCTCACCTTGACTCCGCTGCTGTTTCTCTTGGTGACCCTGGACAAATCACTCCATGTCCCCATTGGTTTGCTCAGCATTCTGACAGTTAGGTAACCCTAGGAAATACCAAGACATCCTGGCAGAGCAGGTAGGGATGGATAAAATGTAAATAAATTAAAGCTAAAAAACCTTTGGGGATAGGGAAGATTGAGATCCAGGCAGACGAGGCCACTTACTCCAATCTTGAGGAGGTGACTTTTTATCTGGGTTGGCCCCTAAAATTTGGAGAATCCGGGGAATAACTAACCCGAGGAATGACTAACCTGGGGAATGACTAACCTGGGGAATGACGAGGAATGACTAACCCAGGGAATGACTAACCCGGGGAATAACTAACCCAAGGAATAGCTGGGTGGTGGTTGTGATAAAGTGGGATAATGGGTATGAAAGCATTTTTAAAGTCCAGAATGCCATACAGATGTAAAAGGGTTTTGCTGTTTCCAATAATAGGCTTATTTGTCATGCCTTCAAGGGTGCTTAGTGGTCAGCTAATAATTTTCCTCTAAAATATGAACTCAGCCTGAGGATTTGTGTTTTTTTTAAAAGGGATTTCTACTTTAGATTGTCAATTATACTTTAAGTGTTAATCAGCCTTTAACAACAAATAAAATGACCAGTCCACATAAAAGTTTTTCCATGCCTGTGTTCCTCCAAGAAGAAGGGCCGGGAGGGGAAAGTCTGAAGCTGGGCAGCTTTTCCCGCTGTCTGAGATGAACCACCAGGTCTGTGCTTAGATAATAACAGGACTAATCTGTCATAGTCGGGAGTGAGTTTGGGACATTTACGGAGTGTGGAGGTGGGAGGGGGGCAGCAGAGACTGCTAATCCGGACAGTGGCTAGCAGACTTGAGGGCCCAGGGGAGCGGGCCCAGAGCTTGCCAGGTAATTTGCCCTGCCTCCTCTGGCAGCTCAGAGCAATGGTCGCACTGAACTTCTCTGCACACTCCTGTTTGACCTCTCCTCACGCAGCATCTGAACTGCATCAGCTCCTGCAGCCCTTTCTGCTGCGGCGAGTCAAGGCCGATGTGGCTCCGGATCTGCCCAAGAAGACAGAACTGGTGCTGTACCATGGCATGTCAGGCCTGCAGAAGAAGTACTACAAGGCCATTTTGATGAAGGATCTAGGTAACCAAGGGCATCTCTGTACTTACAGGCAAAGCTAGGATATAGGTTTTCAGGAAGAAAATGCAT
>CM053586.1:38871510-38931595 GCA_028646515.1 Pseudochirops corinnae | reverse complement strand
TGATAATTGAGTTGTAAGATATAATCAGTAATAATTAATAGGATATAATTAATATAATATAATTGCATGTATGTTAAGTGCTTTAAAAATACCTCATTTGATCTTCCTGATAACCGTAGGAGGTAAGTGCTATTATCATCCCCATTTCACTTTGAGGAAACTGAGTCTGGCAGAAATGATTTGCTCACAGTCACATAGCTACTAAGCATCTGAGGTTGGATTTGAACTCAGGTTGTTCTGAGTCCAGGCCCAGCACTCTACCTGCTGTGCCCCTCAGCTGCCTCCATGAAGAATAGGCATGAAATGAAGTGCTTAGCCTTCTGATCAACTTTCACGTAGCGTAGTTGGTGTAATCCTCTGCCCTCATTGTCATCATCAGCATTCTTCTTGGCAGATTTTTTTCTTTCACCCAACTTTATTATCTATTTCTGTTGTCATGATGGGACCACTAGGGTGAAAATCATGACTTTCAATGTTTTATCTTTTATCTATAACTTCCCCACCTGTTATGGCCTATCATAAGTCTTATAGACTCCAAAAAATCCTTGTCTAATTGAGTTCACTCTTTAATTGACCGATTACGATTGGGGCTCGAGTATTTGATTTGCATTTGTCTAATTCATTGTTCCACCATCGCCTTGACAAGAATTCACTCCTTTTGATTGAGTTTGGAATGCTATAAGAGGGCATCAAGAGACACCTTCAGATCAACTGGAAGTTTAGTCCACCATCTTGAAACTAAATGTTTGACAACAAAACTTGCCAGGTGGACATGTTTTCCTGTAGTTCAGTTAGCATAAAGATATCCCAAATAGAAGTAGAATACAATAGTAAAGGAGGACTCCAGTTCATCAGGCTCTTTATATTTCAGATGCATTTGAAAATGAAATGGCCAAGAAAGTGAAGCTTCAGAATATCCTGGTGCAGCTCAGGAAGTGTGTGGACCACCCTTATCTGTTTGATGGTAAGAGAACGCCTCTGTTTCTCTTAATAGCTTCTATTGATCAGTGATTAGTGGGTTTGTGTCGACAGGGAGGCTGCAAGCTTACATGGACTTCCCCGAGCCCCAGATCCAGCCTTGGTTCCAGAGCCAAGGTGGGCATTCTCTTGTCCAATTACCTGTAAAATTGGGGCTAGGATCAAGATGAGTCATTCCTGCAGCCTGGCAGCCCAAAGGACCATGTGATTTTAGGTGTCCTTAAGAGAAGGCTAGCATCTGGACAGAAGGAGGAAATCGTTTTCATGCATTCTGCTTATTCTGGGCCCCAAAGTTTAGGAAGAATCTCAAATCCTCCACCTGGACTAGAGCATGGGGCTGGGGCTTCATCTTCTTAGGTCCTGTTTTCTGAGGAAACATCTGGTAGGAGGGGTAGAGTCAAGGCCAATAGTAAGTAGGACATAATCAATGTTTTCTTTGTCACCCTACCCTTCTCTTTCTTCTAAGCACCTAGTACCCTCATTCTATGCCTTTGGCCACTCAGTCCCCTCCTCCACCTCCTCCTCATGGGGTTCCATCTCAGTCATTACCTTCAGAGAGTCAAGCTAATTATCTCTCTGTATCTGTCTGTACATATACACATGTATAAACATATATGTGCCTGTGTATGTATGTATATATGTATGTGTATATATGTACATGTATGTGTACATATATATGTATAGAATACATGTAGATATGATATAAGAAAACCTTTGTTGCACAACAAGAAAAGAATGTGAAATAATATAAAGGAGTCATAGTTGCCCATTAATGATAAAACCTTTCTTCCCCCTTTGGAGTTCTTTAGCTCCACATTCCCTTCAGAGGCCTAGGTAGCCTTCTAGACTCTTGTGGCCACTCTGGGATTTGGACTCTCTGCCTCCTCTCCATGAGCTTTAATAGAATGTAAACTCCTTGAGGTCAGGGCTTCTTCTTCTATTTCTGTCCTCTGTGCCTAGCACAGTGCCTTGTACATTGTTGGCCCCAAATAAATGTTTGTTAAATTGCTTCCCTGTCAGCATTCACATGGTCCTTCAGCAAGTCTGGACCACCAAGAAGAAAAAGATTCTTTTTTTTCCCCTTTTTTTTGGAAGGGAGAGGGCAGGACATCTGGGGTTAAGTGACTTACCCAAGGTCATATGGCTAGTAAGTGTTCAGCATTTGAGGCTGGATTTGAACTTAGGTCCTCCTGACTCCAGGGCTGGTGCTCTATTCACTGCACCACCTAGTCGCCCCCAAGAAAAAGATTCTTAATTAGTTCACAATAAACTATGTATGATTGATAAAGCCCCTTTAATCCTCAGAGAGGCGTTGGCTTATTAAAAGAGGTCACTTGTTAATTCAGATCAATCTCCAAATGATGAACATCTAGTCCATGTCGTGTTTGGGGGTGGTTTTGGGCTTTAGATGAGGACAGCTTCCCAGAGGTTTGGGTTCCTGTGGAAACAGGGGTTCTGTACTTTTTGTGCGTCATGGACTCCTCTGGCAGCCTGGTGGTACCTATGGACCCCTTCTCAGAATAATGCTTGTTGTGTACATTTACAAGGGAGGAGATGCTGAATTTCAGTTAGAGATGAGGGAAAATAAAGGTGTTTTTTTCCCCCATCTAAGTTCACAGATGCCCTTAAAATCCAATAGACTCATTAGGGAGCCATGGACCCTAGTTTCAGAACCCCTAGGTGTAGGTTATGGTAATCTAGGAATCCTCAGACCACAGAAACCTTTGCACACTATCCCATCCTCGCCCCCCCCCCCCCCAAGTCCCTCAAACCAAACAAAATGAAAACAAACTTCCTATGAAGGTAAATGAACTTTAAGATTCTATAGATAAGATGCAATTTAAGGCTCCCTAGATCTGATCTTCTTGCCAGGCAGGAATGGCTTACTTTCCCTCTTTAGAAGTGTAGCTGGGCGCAGCACCAGGGCTCTGCTGGCAATGATTTGGGATTCAGGACACTTTTTAGTCCCCACAGTGGGAGGGATGCAGGACAGGAGAGGGGAACACATCTACCCGTGGCCATAATGACCATCCCACTGGCTTCTCTGCTGTAGGTGTTGAGCCGGAGCCTTTTGAAATTGGAGACCACCTGATTGAGGCCAGTGGGAAGCTCCATCTGCTGGATAAGCTGCTGTCCTTCTTGTATGCCAGGTATCCATTCTCTGCCATGGAGCCTTCCCTGACCTCCCCCATCCTGCTGCACCAGTCTTTCCCTTCCCTAATATGCTGTTTGTCCTTGGGCCTGGAGGAGCCTCTGATCTCTGATGGAGACTTCCTGTGGTGCCTGGATGCCCTGAGCCTGGGAAGTCTCTCCCTCGAACTCTAGCCTCTTCAGTTGTAGTTTCACTTTCAAACCAACCATATTGCCACGCCCCAAGGTTTGTGGGGTTCTCACACCTCCGGCCCTCAGTTTTCCTCTGAAGACGAGGGAAGGCAGCTCAGAGGCACAATGGATAGTGTGTCTGGGCTTGGAGTCAGGAAGACCTGGGTTGAAATCCAACCTCAAACACTTACTAGCTTTGTGACGTTGGGCAAATCACGTAACATCTGTGTGCCTTAGTTTCCCTATTTGTAACACGGGGGTAATAACAGCGCCCACCTCACAGAGTTGTTGTGATCATGCTTATGAGGTGCTTAGCTCGGGGCTGGGGCAGAGCGGGCTGCACGTAAAGGTGAGCTGTCGTGGCCCTGCCCCCCAGTAAGAGCAGGATGTTTTAGATGTATGTGTTGTTGCTGCGGGGGAATTTAGCCTTTTGTCATCTTCACTTT
This sequence comes from Pseudochirops corinnae, assembly GCA_028646515.1. NCBI lineage: Eukaryota > Metazoa > Chordata > Mammalia > Diprotodontia > Pseudocheiridae > Pseudochirops > Pseudochirops corinnae. The sequence continues at coordinate 38,927,849 of CM053586.1, read as the reverse complement.
GTTTCCTTTTATTTTTACTGAGACCCTTTGGGTTTTTCTTTATATCATCCCCAATATCCTTCCCCACCAAATCCTTCTTTATGATAATGGATGTCAGCTGAGCAAAACCAGCAAAGCGACTGAAAGTATGTACGACATTCTACACTCATCCCCTCCCCTCACCCACGGTTTCCTCACCTTCCCCCCAGTGGGAGGCAGTGTACCATGTAGTCTGTTCTCCAAGGCCAAGCTTGGTCATTGCCGTTAGCCAGGGTTCAGTTTGGTTTTCATTTGAATTCTTGTAGTCATTATATATGACAGAGGGCAGCTAGCTGGTGCAGTAGATAAGAGTACCAGGCCTGGAGTCAGGAAGACTCATCTTCCTGAGTTCAAATCTGGCCTCAGATACTTACCAGCTGTGTGACCTTGGGCAAGTCACTTAACCCTGTTTGCCTCAGTTTCCTCATCTGTAAAATGAACTGGAGAAGGAAGTGGGTTTTTTTGGCTACTGTGACAAACATTGTTAGAAACACTTTGACACACATGGGACCTAGCTTTTTATCTTTGGCCTTTTATGGTGCTTTTGAAAGGAGAGTGACTGTATTGCTCCTAGGGGAACATCCAGCCAGATAGGAAGATGGCCATTTATATGGAACAGTTCATCAACAAATCCTTATTGAACACCACCCCTGCGTCAGACACTTGGCCGAGTGTCAAGATCAAAGACCAAGGCCTGGAAAGGGCGCTGGCGAGACAGGGCACGGAGTCTGAGTAGCCACAGGGTCAGTCAGCCGGTTATTCTTAGACTCTCCTTTCCAGTGTTTACCCAGTTTTGGCCTCAGTGTTAACTTGGCTTTTGTTCCCTTGCTGTGGATTTGCTTGGTCAGGGCTGCTGTTTCTTAGCTCTTCCAAATCCGTCTCTACAGCCTTTAATTCCAGGGCATGGGAGCCTGGGGTTTAGTCAAGTACATGGCACCTCTAGGAGAAATTGGTTCCTGGGGCAGAAAAGATGGAGCCTTTGGGGTGCCGTGTCACTATTGTAGACTTGTATTTGAAGAGGTAGGAGGAATGGGGTATCCTATGGACACCTGAGTCTTTGGGAAGGTGAATTTGCGAGAGTTTAGAGGAAGGAGAAGCAGATTCCCATGGGCTGAGGTTAAAGCTCTGCAGGGCGAGGGGCTACAAAGAGTAAGACCCTGACGATGTAGTGGCAAGTGATTTTGAGGAGGAAGAGATGGACAGGATGATCAAAGGAACTGACGGGGCTACACAGGGAGCATGTGGACAAACTTAGATTTTAAAGAGTCAAAAATGGAAGCAAGAAGCTTCCATTTCCACTTTAAGGAGAACTTTGAGGATTTTCAGGAGGGCAACCTGGAAATAAAGGAGATGTGAAGGGAAAATGTCCTATGAGAATTGTTAAAGTAATGGGTGATTTTTAAAGCCGAGAAAAGAGAAAGACAGTGGGTGAATTTACAAGAATGTAAATATGAAAGCATGGCAAGGTCCTAGGGTGTGAGAAAAGCTCATTCATCCAGAATGAATGGAGTTTTGCCTCCAGTGCTAAGGATAACAAAAAGGCCTTGTAAACTGTGGTGAGGGTAAGAAGAGATATGGGAAGGTAGGGGACCTCTGACTAGTGGACAGGAGACCATGACAGTGGAGCAGGGAAGATGACTTGGCACCCAGTAGGCTACTGGTTTCCTACCAAGGTGAAAGGATAACAACCAGTCCATCAGCATAGATTTACTGTGCACCTACTGTGTGCTAGACACTCTTCTAGGTGCTGAGGACACAAGTACAAACAATGAAGCAGTCCCTGCTTGCAGTGAGCATACATTTTAAAGGAAAAGATGGTGTGTGTACACATATATATATATATGTGTGTGTCCGTGTATAAATAGTATATATGTTTATATATTGTATATATATATACACACATACATACATACACATGTACATTATATATATATACATACATATAGAGAGAGAGAGAAAGAGAGGGAGAAAGAGGGAGAGAGACAGCATAAATAGAATGTAAATAAATAGAAAATTGTAACGTGACTAAATATAAAATCCATTCAAAGCCCTTCAATCTGAGGCAGTTTTGGAGGGTCGGGACTAGCCTTTGGGGGATCAGAAAAGGTTAGCATTTGTCATTTGCTCTCATGATGTGCTTGTGGATAGGGTGGATGTGTTACAGGGAGCTGGGTTTGAAAGATGTTGAACCACTAAGGGCAGTGATTAATGAAGTGAGGTCATCACAGAGAAAGCTCTGGAAAGTAGCAAGACCCTTGGCCAGTTTTGTCTCTGACTTTGATGAAAGTATAAATCGCATTCCTATTAAATTTGTGGATTCCATAAACCTCAGAAAGATAGCTAATACACTGGATGACAGACTTGAAATTAAAATAGATTTTGACAGGTAGGAACAGTGGTTTTAGCCCTGGTGAAATTGGATAGGGAGAAATGCAAAGCCCTGCCTGCACTTGAGTGAAAACAAAATCTCTTGCATCGTGGGATGATGGGGGTGACAAAGTGGTTGGCGCAGAGGGAGATCTCTAGCAATTTGAGTGGACTGCAGACCCAATATGAGTCACCTAGGTGACTGACCCACCAGAAGAACTAATGTTATCTAGGGGCTTGCCCAAAGCAGAGTGGCCAGGGTCCAGGGGGAATTCCAGAGGTCATTTATGCCAGTTAACCCCCATTTCCACTTTAGGGAAGACCCTGAGGAAATAAAGGAGATGTGGGGGAAATGTCCTAGGAGAATTGTTCAAGTAATGGGTGATTTTTAAAGCTGAGAAAAGAGAAGACAGTGGGTGAGAGATGGCAGTTTTCAGTTATTTAAAAGACCCTCACACGGAAGCGTGACTGTCGTTGGTCCACTTGGCCCTAGAGAGCAGTATCAGAACCAAGGGGATGAAGTTACAGTGAAACAGATCTTGACTCAGTGTATGGAAAAAACTTGCAGGTTTTAGGACTCTCGTGTGTTGCTGTAGGTAGTGCATTCTCTCTCGCTGGGGAGCAGAAGAGAATGAGCATTTACGTGGTGTCTGCTGTGAGCTGGGCCCTGTGCTAAGTGCTTTGCAAAGATCTCATTTGGTCTTCACAACAACCCTAGGGCGGTGGGTGCTATTATTATCCCCATTTTACAGATGAGGAAACTGACGCAAACATGTTAAGTGACTTGCCCGGGGTCACACAGCTCGTAAGTGTCTGAGGCCAGATTTGAACTCAGGTCTTCCTGACTCCTGGCCTGCCATTCTGTCCTCTCTGCCACCAGCTACTCTAGGCAGCCCAAGTAAATGCTGGCTGGTTTACCACCTGGTAAAGATTGAATTAAAAGACTTCTGAGCCTTCTTCCACCACTAGAACTCTGACTCTGTTAGCTTTAGCTAGAATGTTGTATTCCTGTCTTATATTTTAGTCACTCATTTAATAAACACTTTTTGTTCTTTTGCTATTTGAAGAGCATCACGTTAGATGCCAGAAGAAGTAAGTCACAGGGTTGAGGAGCCTGCGGCCTGGAGGCCACGTGTGACCCTCTAGGTCCTCAGGTGTGGCCCTTTTGACTGAATCCAAACTTCACACGACAAATTGGATTTAAGTCAAAGGCTGCACTTGAAGACCGTGAGGGCCACATGTGGCCTCCAGGACGCAGGCTCCCCACCCCTGAAATAAGACATTTAGATAAGTGGGTGAATAGTCTCAAACCCAGATGATTATAATAGAAAATATTGAATAAGTGCCTCAGAGAGGTGCAGAAGACTCCAGAGTTTAATGAATCCAGAAGAGAAAGCTTCATGTAGGAGGTGGCATTTGAGTTGGACTTGAAAGAATGGGTTGGAATTCTGTAGATGAAGAGAAAGAAGGGCATTCCTGGCAGGAGGAACAATGTGAGCCAAAGTTCAGAGGTGGGAAAGGGCAGGGCATCAGGGTGGGCAGAGAATCTAGTTTGGCTGGATTGTAGGATACACAGCTAGAAAATGGAGGGGTGTCAGCTAAAAAAGTGGAGAGGTGTCAGCTTGTGGAGGAGCTTCAAGGAGACAGTGCTGAGAGCGATCTAGGGGCCAGAGGAGGACTTGTAAAGCTTTCTTTGCCAGTTCATGCCAGAGTGCGCCATGGGCACTGACAGGATCGCCTTTTCCCTCTTCTCACAGAGACCATCGTGTTCTGCTGTTCTCACAGATGACCCACATGCTGGATATTCTTCAAGACTACATGGATTACAGAGGTGATTTCTCATAGCCCCCTCACTGGCCAGGCCTTGATCAGACCTCCCACTTTGGTGAGGCTTTACTTGGCACAGGGGCAAGCATGGGGTGAAGGGGTGGGAAGGGGAGAGAGAGAAGAAGCACTAATGAACACCAGCTGAAGAAGACCAGAAGGTGCTCTGCTTTGCCCCCAGGAAACACTTAGTGAGCTGTTATTTAATGCATGAATAATTGAATGAAAGAGGTAGCTTAAAACCAAAGGAAGGTAATGATTAAGGAGAAAGTAGTGGGAAGGATTGGTGGTGGCCCAATGCTGGAAGCCTAGGCAGAAATCAGCATTTAGAGATGTTGGTGTCTGTCCCAGGCATCTCTGTGGCCCTGCTCCTTTTCCCTCTCAGCATCCCAGCTTTCTGGTCAGTCATGTCTCTTTCAGGTTATCAGCTGCTGCTCCTGCTTCCATAATTCATCAGAGTCCCTTGAATGTCAGGACACCTGCCAGGCAAAATCATGGATTTCCTTCACTCTCGTCTGCTTTCCTATTCCCCAGTCATGGCATAACAGTGTCTTTTATATTGACACAGAATTTGCTGTGCTCCCTGGGAGACTTTCTCAGGAATTCTGAATATGGAGTCATCCTACCTGGGCTGCCCCAAGCAGAAGTTAGCAGGGTGAAAGGATCCTGTGCATAGAGAAGGAGTGCATAGGGTAGCCATTGGGGCAAGAGTATGGTGCTCCCCAAGGATCGCAGTAATACAAGAGTTAATCATTTCATAAACTACAAATGATCTTATTATTAATTCTGGTCATCAGCACCAAATCCAGAACATTCACCTTGTCTACCTGGATGATACCCCACCTAACATTTTTCTGCTCTGATTTAGCTATAATGTCAGCCCATTTCTATTTCCCACATAAGGGATTGAATGACCAGAGCTCACTCCTCTCTTTTAGCCTTCCTGAATTGGCTTCTCCAGCCCTCAGTTGTGGCTTGGGCCAGAATTTTCTTCCTATAGCCCTCAACTCAGTCCTCTTTGGGTACCTACCTTTCAGCCTCCTGACCTGGGAAAGTACCCTGAGCTTGTGCCTCCTGAATACACTTAGCACAGTGCCTAGAACATAGTAAGAGCTTAATAAATGTTCATTGCTTGAAGACCTATGGCTCCTTTACCCAGAATACCTTGCTCTCTTCTTTGCCCACATTCCCAGTTCCTCACTCTTGACCAAGCTAAGTTAATGGACAAATCAGAGAGCCAGGAGTTACTGGCTTTCCTTTCCTCCTTAGCCACCTCAGGGTGATAGTTTGGGTACGTTCCCCTTTTTGGTGGATGCAGAAGACAAGGTTTGTTGTGGTAATTGCCATAACCCACATTACAGTGGCCGGTGGCATCACCAAGGCTGTCTCACCCTCTTGGGTATTGGGCAGGGGCATTTAACACAGTCCCAGAGCAGACACTTCAGGGTAGATCCCCAGAATCTTAACTGTAAAATAAATAGTACCATTTGTAAGTGAGGACACTTACAGCCACTAGTTCTTTTTCAGTTTGTAGAAGAAAAACATGTAATCAGAATCCCTATGCCAGACTGTGCCAAGAAGGGGAAAAGAAGAAGGACTCTCCATTATTAGGGACAGTGTTGATGAAAGAAGTCCAGGGCATAGGTGATAGGGAAAGAGGAATAGCAAGGTCATATAGAGTATGGACTGACAGACTTGGGAGCCAAGGAGGCCTGAGTTTGCATCTTGCCTCAGGTGCTTAAGAGCTGTCTGACTCTGGGCAGATCACTTAACCTCTGCCTGCCTCAGCCACTCATCTGTAAAATGGGGATAATGATGGCTCCTACCTGCCAGGATTGTTGTGAGGGTCCAATGAGAAAACACTTGTAAAGTGCTTTGTAAGCTTTAAAGTGTCATATACATCTTAGCTGCCCTTGTCATCATCATCATTATTGGCCATTTCTTAATTTTCCAAATTAACAGTATAATTGGAGTCATTTATTCAGCATTCAGCAAACCAAGTGTTCCCTGTAGGGAAGGTACTTTTGGGCCTCAGCCCAAAAAGTAAAACAATTGATACCATACAGAGAAGTCACTTATATGTAGTTATGACCTTAAAAGTTGTGCATACATCAAGATCTTATAAATTATTTTTTTAAACTGGGACAGTTTACTGTGATCAATCCCTTTGTGAATTAGGGCATCCTTTTACAAAGTGAATCACAATCTTTTTTTTTTTTTTAATCTGGGTTTTCATGTTGGATTTGATTAAAGCTGAGGTACACCTATGAAAATAAGTGGAAGGAGGAAGTTTTGAAACTGACATATTGGTTTGCTCTTTCACCGAGGAGTTCTTGAAAAGGTATTTTGTTCTTCTATTTTCTTTCTGGAAAGGCTACAGCTACGAGCGTTTGGATGGGTCAGTGAGAGGAGAAGAAAGGCACCTTGCAATTAAGAACTTTGGACAGCAGCCCATATTTGTTTTTCTCCTGAGCACCAAGGCAGGTAAAGCATGAAATAATTGGTCAGGTTATTGCCCCTTAGCTTCCGTGTTCCCTGGCCTCAGACCCATCTGTCTCATGGAGGTGTGATTGGTCATGAAGAGAACCATGTGGGTAACTGTAAATGAGTCAGAATTAAGCCACACTGATGTTAGGTCAACACTGTCTTCACATTCAATAGATTGTACATTCTTTGAGGGCAGAGATTGTTTTCATTTTGCCTTTGCATCCCCAGCACCTAGAGCAGTGCCTGGTATGTCATAGGAGCTTAATAAATGCCTATGGATTGATTAGTTATGACATCCTGTTTATAATGACTGAAACTAGGTCTGGAGAGAAAGTTTTTCTAATTGCATCCATGCAAAAGTGTAGGTGAAAACATGGTCCCACAGGGAGTTAAGACAGAATTGATCATACCAAGAGTTTAGAGCCATCCTGTCAGGCAGAGCCATACCTAATCACTAATTGTACTATTTGCCATCACTTTTTAACTTTAGGATGGCAGTTTTATTATTTAAAAGACTTAGATACTTTTCATGAAATTTGGTTATTATATAGCAGTGATGGTCCAGATAGCCCATGGTAACATTAAAAAGAAAAGAAACTTTATCCTTATGGAGAAAGCTTTTTAAAGGCATTAGCTACCAGGCCCATTAATTACAAGGTAATACATCCCATCCTTTAAACAAACCTTTACTTGACTCTACTGTTCCCTTAAGTTACTTTCCTGTATCTTTTCTCCCTTTCACTAGAAACTGTTAGACTAACTATAGGAAGAAACTGCTAGAAAAAGCTATCTATACATTGTTTCCACTTTCTCATTTTCATCCTTTTATAATATGGGCTCCATCCCCACCACTCAACTGCAACAGCTCTCTCAAAAGTCCCTAATGATATCTTTATTGCCAAATCAAATTGTCTGTTCTCGCTTCTCATCCTTCTTCACCTCCCTGTTGGCCTTCTCCTCCTCCTGGATATCCTGACTTCTTGGGTTTTCATGACAGGATACTGTTGTTCTTTTCACAGTCATGCAACAGATCCTTCCTCATCCCCTGTGCAGTGTCCTGGACCCTCTTCTCTTTCTATACTCTTCTCTTGTTCCATTGCTTAGATCTATCAGTCTCCGTGGATTTAACCATCATCTCTGTACTAATTGCTCTCAGGTCTTCATATCTAGCACCCATCTCTCCTGATATCTAGTAGGCATCTCTATCTGCCTGCTAGTTAGACATTTCTACCTGGATATCACATAGTCATCTGTGAACACGAGCATGTCCAAAACAAATCTTGTCTTTCCCTCACCTCTTTCTCCTCCCCACCCCCATCCCCTTTCCCTAGTTTTGATCCCAGGTGCCACCATCTTTCTAGTTAATCAGGTTTCTAAACTGTGAGTCAACCTTAATTCTCCCTTCTTTGACTGTCCCTTCCCACCATGTTCATTCTTTCACCATACATCCTTCCATTCATTTGACTACTATTATAGTTCAAGTCCATTGCAACAACCTAATTGGTCTTCTTGAATCCTTTTTCTCCCCTCTCTAATCCATCTTCCAAATGACTGATCATGTCAGCCTATGCTTAAAAACTTCAGTGGTGCCCTGTTGACTCTAGAGTCAAAAACAGACTCCTCCCTTAAGCATTTAAAGGTCTTCACAGTTGGGGTCCATTCTATATTTCCAGACTGATTACACTTTACCCCTACTCATATACTCTACTTTCTAGCCAATGTGATCTGTTTGGTGTTTCCTGTACACTACATTTCATTTCCCACCTCAGTATCTTTGCACAGGCAGTCTCCTATGCCCCCTTACCTTCTGACTGGGAACTATTTATTACTTGTGTTTAATGCTAAATTTAAATAAAACAATACTTTCCTTAGCAACACCCCAGTAGTACTGCCCTTATTATGAAATATCTAGAACTGTTTTCTGAAAGAATTGTTCTCTACCATAGACCACTTTCAACAAAACTTAGTTGTTTTTTTTTTTAATGTATATTTCAAGTTCATGATGCCAACCTAGGATATATTGGATACTCCTGCTGCTTCCCTCTTTCTTCTTCATCTTGGCATAACGGAGACAGTAGGAGCTCAGTCAGCATTTTGGAACGTCCCTAGCCCTGGAGTGGAGAGGGCAGTGTCTGTGGGAAAGATGGACCGGCTGCTCCGGCCAGGCTTTCACTTTGTTAATCTGCCTTCCTCTCTGTCCCTGATCGTACTCTCACTCTTCTGCATTTCAGGTGGAGTGGGCATGAATCTGACTGCTGCAGATACAGTTATTTTTGTTGACAGTGACTTTAACCCTCAAAATGATTTGCAAGCGATCGCCAGGGCTCACAGAATCGGTCAGAAGAAGTGAGGAATCTGAGCGGCGGCATCCTGATGTCCTTGCCCCTTCCTTTAGTGTTGGATTCTCTGGGCAGTGGCTTGTCTGTTGTTCTGTTGGGGATGGGAAAGTGAGGAGTGAGGAGGTAGGGAAGGGCAGTCGCAGAATTAAAGCCCCAACTTTCCTGTTGACTCCACGAGGTATTTTATTAACCTGTGAAAAGAGGGAATGAAATAATAGACATATCTTTAGAAACCTCCAGAAATATCCATTCCTAGGTAAACTCCACTTAATAGATGAGATTCTGTGACCGGTGGGCTGTTAAAAATAGATCTGTCCATTTGGGGAACTCCCACAGGCAAAGGTTTTCCTGGGTGATGGATGAGAGGAAATTCCAAAGCCGAGAACCTCCATGGCTTCCCCTGGCCTGTGGGAAAGAAATGCTTGAGTAAAACAAATTCAAGATGGAAAGCATATTGACCAAAAGTGTACAGAAAATTTGAGACCATTTTCCAACTAGATTTCAAGTCTTATAAAACATTCCCCAGCATTAACTGTGCTCCGAATAGACCGTCTTATTTCTTTTAAGAAATATTAGACTTAAATGCTTCTTGCTTTTGCTTCTAGACTTTTCACAGGAAACATTTGTCATGTGTGCCTTACACAGGTCTGTGAAGATTATTCGGCTTATTGGCCGAGACACGGTGGAAGAAATCATCTATAGGAGAGCGGCGTCCAAGCTGCGGCTCACCAACACTATTATAGAGGGTGGCCACTTGACTCTGGGAGTACAGAAGTCTCCAGCAGCCTCTGACCTGCAGGTGGGACAATTTTGACCAACCTTTAGATTAGAAGGTGATGTTGAGTGATGGCCATTCCTCTTTGGGTGAGGGTGTAGATGAAGAGGTCATTATAGAATCAACACTTTCTCTTAAACTACAAACACTCTCCTTTTAGTGCAGGGATTCTTAACCTGGAATCCATTCATTTGTTTTCTTTTCCAAATATATTTTTATGACTGTATTTCAATATACTTTAGTTTTCTTTGGAATCCCACGTATTTTATTTATTCTGGAAAGGAGTCCATAGAATTGATCAGACTGTCAGGGAGCTCCATGAAACAAAAAAGATTAAGAACCTCTATTTGAGCATATGTAGCCAGCATTTTAGTTCATCCTGTTTAATTGGATAAAACGTGACCTGACATTGTGATGGAGGATGAGAAGTGTTCAAGATACCATTCAAGAAATAAGGGATCCAAAGCAAATTAAAAACTCTTGGGATTGAGAAAGTGATGGAGCGTTTTAGGATGCCCTTCTCTAGAAAGTTGGGGAAGAGGACAAAGATCTTGGTTTAATATTTAGACAAGCAGGTAGAGAATTGGCAGAGTGATGGCCAGCCTTCAGCATCCTAGTGCTGAGCATGCTCATGAGGAACATGAATATTAGTATCACATTTTATAGATGAAGAAACTGAAGCCTTGTGCAAGGGCTTATGGTGATCCAAGAGCAGAGTGACCTGGCAAGTTGAACACAATGTCATGAAATTTGGGACAGAACCAGTGACTGAGCATAGACCCCCACACTGGAGCCAGGATGTGCCTACTGCCAGGACAGCCTGATCAGGTCTCCTCTCTAAGTAACAGGTTACCAGCTGTTGGTCTAAGTGCTAGAATGTGGATTCTCTGTTGAACTGCACCGCCATATTATTTGAATTTGGGCAGTGCCTCAGTTTCTCTCTCTGTAAAAGGGCAGTTGATTCAGCAAATATTTATGTCCAACACAAGTTGCATTCACATAATGCCTGAGCATCATATGGGACATAGAGATGTGTAAGGTACGGTCTTTACCTTCAGGGAGTTTTTCATCTTAGGGGAGATTGGCCAGTATTGTTTCTGCTACACACACATTGCTCCTTCACTGGTTTTCTTCATTGCCTCTTTATAAACAACTTCATTAGTCTGGGGCTCAGTTTTCTCCGATTTAAATACGGGGATTGGACTGCTTGGACCTAATGTTTTCTTGACATCCTTCTGCAGACAGGTGTACAAGCCCATGGCTAATCTGACTTCCCATTTTCCCCTCTCTCTCCTTAGGTCTGTGGTCTCCAGGTTCTAAGCCAGTGAGGACCACCCTTCTAAGTCCAAAGGGATGAAGTAGTCCAGAAAAGGAAATTTATATGATTGAACAGTCTTGGATATAGTTTTAAGTTTGGGAACAGTGGTCCAGATCAGTAGTGTCCAACTCAGATAGAAATGGGGCCACTGAACTGCACAAAAGGATCTCACTGGGCCACAGATTGACTTAGAAAACCACCTGTTACTATTTTTTTATTGTTGTTGAGTGGTTTCAGTCACATCTGACTCTTCATGACCCCAGATAGATTGTTTTGGGGGTTTTTTGGCAGAGGTGCTAGAGTAGTTTGCCATTTCCCTCTCTAGTTCATTTGACAGTTCAATAAACTGAGGCAGAGTTAAGTGACTTGCCGAGGGTCACACAGCTAGTTAAGTGTCTGAGGCCAGATTTGAACTCAGGAAGATGAGTCTTCTTGACTTCAGTCCCAGGCTCTGTGCTCTATGGTGCCACCTAGCCATCCCAATATTAGTATTATCTGCGTTTTATTGTATTTTTATTTATTTGGTTAGATATTCTCCAAATACATTTTAACCTGGTTAGGGTTGCATTGTGGGGCGTGTGCAGTCTGTGAGCTGCATATTTGATACCCTGAGACCAGGTGATCTGTATAAGGTCTTTTTAGTTCTTCTGTTCCATAATTCTATTGTCTTTAACAGCCACATCCAGAAACACAAATGGCAAAATGTTATTGGCATTTTGTAGATGAAGAATCTGAGACTCAGGGGGGCTTTGACAGGCCCCAGGTTTCTGTCTAGTAAGTGCCAGAGGCCCAGCTGTCCCGCAGGGGCCATGCTTAGTGCAGGCCATTTCTGCCGAGCCTTCTTGCACACAGGCTTTGGGGGTGGGATGGGATGGCAGTATCAGGTGTGCCTCCCAGCAAACCATCATCACCTTCTGGTGTACCCAGTTACAAAGACGACCACTCAGTCTTTTTGTTTGCTTTCTCTACAAAAGTTGAGTGAGATCCTCAAATTCGGCTTGGACAAACTGCTGTCCTCTGAGGGGAGCACCATGGAAGAGATTGACCTGGGGTGCATCCTGGGTGAAAGCAGGGACGGCAAGTGGACCGCAGATGCCTTCCCTGCTTCAGAAGAGGAAAGCCAGGAAGAAGAGGCTGAAAGTAAGTGCCAGAATGTGGCAGGAACAAATAAATTGTCAGACTCCCCGCCCTGGAGCCCGAGCGCAGGCTTCAGAGTTACACATGCGAAGCAGATGCAGTTCCAGGGAACAGGATGGGCGTTCCCTGTTATTGCAGAACTGGAAAGCACCATCTAATCCAAGCTTACCAAGAACCCCTTCTTCAGCATCCCCAACAGGTGGGCCTTCACTTTTCCTGTGAAGACCCTGAATAAGGGGGAAGCCTCTGCTTCTAGAGGCAGCCTGTTCACTGTTGAACAACTCTGGATGTTAGGAAATGTGTCCTGTCCCAGAGTGCAATGAACCGCCTTGGGAAACAGTGAGTTCATTGTCACTGAGTCTTTGGGGTGGGCTGAATGGATTGTTTAGGATTTTACGTGGGGTGCCTTCTTGGGTCTGAGAGGGACTAGATGGCCTTGGAGGCACCTTCCGAAGTCTCTGAAGTTCTCCAAGTCCTTGAATGGTGCCTAGTGACATTCCAGAAATAGACCCTTTCCTGAGCTGCATTTGTAGGAGGATGTTGTCCAGAGGAAGTGCTGGGTGCTGATCCCAGCGCATCCTGCTTTGACTAGAACACATCTAGTGAATTGGGTCTAGTCCTGGAAGGCACATTTTAGGAGGGTCATTGGCATAGTGGGCCATTTCCCAAATGATGCTATTCAGAATCATGTCATGGAAGGAATGGTTAAATGAATTGCTAGTGATTACCCTGTAAAACTGGGAGCCATGAAGTCTGTCTTTAGATATTTAAAGAGCTGTTGTGTGGAATAGGGATTAGAATTGTTCTTTGTAGATCCAGAGTTCATAATGTGTATTAATGACTGTTGTTAGCTGTTGTTCTGTAGCTTTTCAGTCATGGATGACTCTCCACGATCCCGTTTGGGGTTTTCTTGGCAAAAATACTGGAGTGGTTTTCCATATCCTTCTCTGGCTCATTTTACAGATGAGGAAACTGAGGCAGACAAGGTTATGTGACTTTCCCAGGGTCATATAGCTAATAAGTATCTAAGGCTAGATTTGAAGTTAAGTCTTAGGACTCCAGGCCCAGTATTCTATTCATTATGTGACCTAACTGCCCTTAAGTTACAGAGGTAGATTTTGACTCAGCGTAAGAAAGAATTTCCTAACAATTAGAGCTGTCTGAAAATAACAACAATCTGCTTTCTTCAGAGGTAGTGAGTTCACCGTAACTTAAAAGTGTTCAAGCAAAGGCAGGATGGCCATTGGTTGGACTATTTTATTAGGGATTATTGGAAGGGACATCTTTTTAGGTCTTCCCTCTGTGAGATTTGAGCACAACTAGCAAATAGTATTTTTAATTTTCATTGATTCTTGTTCCTCTGTTAGTTCAGGTAGGCATCACTGAACATTATACCAGCCAAAGAGCTGCTGAGTGTTTGTATCATCTTACAAACTGCTGCAGATAGGCGTATGTTTTCTACAAGTCCATTTGCAAATTGGCTCTTTGCAAATTGAAAAGCCAATGGTGGTTAGCTTCTAAAGTTGACCAGTAAATTAACGGGTCAGAAATTTGATTTTGCTGACAGAGGAACTCCTTCCACCAGTACATCTTGTATCCACCACTTCTAAAACTTCGTAGGAAAGTTGTAGGGAGTGGACTGAGCCTCGTTGGCAGCCAAGTGACCTCTCCCGGGTCCCTGGTCAACTAGTATCAGAGACAAGGGTTTGAACCCAGGTCAAGGCTATCTGACCCCGGGCTCAGAATTCTATCCCTAGACAGCATTGCCTGTTGGCTAACCCATCACAAACCCAAACTGCTGTACATTGGCAGCAAAAAACATGTGAAAACACTATGGTTGTGCTAAGTGTGGTGTTACATGCCTATAACCGCTGCTACTGGGGAGGTTGAGGCCGGTAGAATCACTTGAGCTCGGGAGTTCAGAGTTGCAGCCTGGGCTAAGCTAATTGGGTGTCTACACTAAATCAGGCACCACTGTGATGAGTGCTAGGGAATGGGGGACCAAAAGGAGCGGTAAACTCCCAAGTTAGAGAAGCAGAAGGTCAGAGCTTCATGCCCATCTGTGGTGGGATTGGTCCAGTGAGTGGCCTCAGCACTCCTAGCCCCTGGGCAAGGTAGGGAGACCCAGTCTCCAAAAAAAAAGAAACATCCATTTGCAATGTAAGGAATTACATAAAACAGAAAAATAATTAAATTGAATAAGCTCTATTTTTCTATTTGTCTTGCTTTAGGAGAAATAAATTTGTAAGTTGGGAACTGTCTGCATCCTGCAAACTGTGTGTTCATCATTTTTGGCGCTTCCCTGCCCTTCATATTTTCACTCGTTGCTGGGGAGCTTTATTGATGGCTCCTGTGCTGATTTAATTATAGGGCGCCAATTAGAATTACAGCGAGTTGGGCTTGGTTACAAGTGTGAAGCAGTTCCTCTCTTGGGAATGAAAATGTTTCGCTTTCCCAGTTCTTAGAGAAAACAAACGTAGAGCTGATTTTAGAGTGGCTATGGGTTAAATGTAGCATTCACTTGGTAGATTGTATTATTATACATTGTCTGCTCCAGAATCGTTATCTCCCAGCCTCGGCTCTTGCACAGAAAGGGCATGGGCCCCCACCTCTCCTCACACTTGGACTGTCAGTGTGATGTTTGTGTACACTATCAGCCACAGTTGGGTTGGGTTGTCTTGCTTACCTGTACTTTGGGGTTACAAGAGAGGGAGAGAGGGTTCTACTGTGTGAGGCAATCACTGGCAGGTTATATAATGGTGTTTTTTTTTAAAGCATTAGTAAAGACTTTCTTTTAAAAAATAAAGTGCATAGAACTAGGAGTCAAAAGATTCGGGTTCTAATCTCACCTCTTTCACAAACTTAATGTGTGATCTTGGGCAATTCATCTGACTTCCCTGGGCTTCAGTTTCCTCCTGCCTAAAAGAGATAGATGCTCTTCTATGTAACGTGATAGAGTTATTGTGAGAATCAAATACAGCTAGGTGGTGCAGTGGATAGAACTCTGGGCCTAGAGTAGGAAGAAGACCTGAGTTCAAATTTGGACTCAGATACTTAGCTAGCTGTATGACCTTGGGCAAGTCATTTCATCTGTCTGCCTCAGTTTCCTCTTCTGTGAAATGGGGATAATAATAGCTCCTACCTCCCAGGGTTGTTGGGAAGATAAAATAAGGTAATATTTGAAAAGTGCTTTGGAAGCCTTAAATTGCTATGTTTTGTTGTTCAGTTGTTTCTCCAGTCATGTCCAACTCTTTATCACCACATTTGGGGGTTTTCTTGGCAGAGATACTGGAGTGTTTTGCCATTTCCTTCTCCAATTCATTTGACAGATGAGGAAATTGAGGCAAACAGGGTTAAGTGACTTGCCCAGGGCCACACAGCTATTAAGTATCTGAGGTCAGATTTGAACTCAGGAAGATGAGTCTTTCCAGTTCCCGGCCCAGCACTCTAGCCATCATGCTTCCTAGCTGCCCAAGACTGCTATATAAAGACTGATTATTATCTAGAAATTTGTAAAGTGCTCTACAAATCTAAAGCATTATCAGTGTCACTTTAAACATTATTATTATTATTATTTCTTGGTCTCTCTGCATTCTGTTTTGGTGATCTCCTGTTTTTTCTTTTTCTTTTTCCTTTTTGTTTTATTTTAAGAGGTGGAAGGCAGGACAGTTGGGGTTAAGTGACTTGCCCAAGATCACACAGCTAGTTAAGTGTCAAGTGTCTGAGGCTGGATTTGAACTCAGGTCCTCCTGACTCCAGGGCCAGTGCTCTATTCACTGCACCACCTAGCTGCCCCAGATCTCCCATTTTTTTCTTAAGACTTATCACTTACTCTTCTAATTTTACAGGAGGAAGGACACTGCATTTAGAAATTTATATTATAGTCTATATAAAAGTTTGTAAAAGGGGCCATTTTGGCTGTCTAGTGAACTTTACAACACAGCATGTGTTATCTTGTGGATCTTAATATCCCTGAGATTTGAGCTGTTATTTGTTAAATGGACGACCCTTGGAGTTTTTGAGGAGTCCAGTAATCCTTCCAAAGTCACTCCGTGAGTCCAGCCGGTGGACTGGAGAGTAAAATGTAGACCTTGTGAATCCTAATCCAGCCTTCTGGGCTGTCAGCCACCCTGTTTACATTGGAAAGTGCCATCAAGAGGTAATTATCATAAAACCCAAGCTCTAGTAAGTGAGAGTGTGGCCCAGGGTGGAAATGCCCTGCTTGTATCACACAGGCAGGCTCCCTTGGGAGGCAGCTGGGTTCTGTGTTTCCCTCTGTCTTATCTCTCACGGAAATTGAGTTGTTTTTCTGTTGTTTGTAGCTTCTCTTCATTTATGGTTTTTGTTTGCTTTTTACAAGGTCACATGTATTTATATGAAGGTACAGATTATTCTAAGGAGCCAAGTAAAGCAGACAGGAAATCCTTTGAGCAGCTTGTGGATCTTCAGAAAGCCCTTTGGGATGAGATCAGTCAAGAGGGGCGGGTGCTCCGAAATAGAGGACGTGTGAGTGCCCTCGGCTTTGTGGGAAGCCTGCTACACTACCGTTTAGAAGGAGGAAAACAAGATTCTGAAAATTGAAAGTGACGTGGGTGACAGAGAGGCATTGTTGTGTTTGTGAGGGAGAAATTGATTATCTTTATTTAAATGACTTTATTCAAATGACATACCATATTTTACTGGGAGGTCAGAGTTCCAGTGATCCCAGTGCTTCAGAACAGAGTGAAAAACCAAAAATGTGCAAAAAACCCTCTGAGCACTAAAGTTGCTGTCATAAAAACCCTTGCTCCCTAGATCCATGAACTTTGCTCCATAAACTAGGCCCTCATCCCTCACCCAGAGACTATCTGCTTTTACTTTACATACAATTCGAACCAGCATGGCCATTAAATTTCCCAACCCACAACAGGTTAGAAGCACTATATTAGAAGGGAATAATGGTTGAAGTCAAACACTAATAGCTTTGAAAAGAAGCAGCTGATAGCAAGGTAGAAGATATTAAAAAAAATTAAAAGCACCATATTCCGATGTCTTATAGCCCAGGTGCAAACAACCCACTGAACCCTAGTAGTTTCTAAGGAAAGATATTCCTTTATAATAGCTGATGAGCAGAGTGATACTATTGATTTGTCAATAAAAGGTTAAGTTATATTCAGTAACCTTAAAAGGTTAAGGAATGGTGTAATATGTTGTAGAAATTTTCCAATAAAATAGTTAAAATTAAAAGGTTTCAGGTGTTAAAGGGTAAGCTTCAGTCATCTAGAAAATCACCTTCTATTAAATGCCTCATTGCTCAGTGATGTGAGATCAATGAGTTATTGCTATACTATCTTTGCTGGTGTTTTGGCTGAATTTAACATTCTGGATAGAGAGAATCCCCTTGGTCCCTCTGCTCTCCATTCCTTCCACCCCACCCCACCCCAAAACCCCCACCATAACAACCCAGAAACAACTAGGCATCCTTTTGGCCACCATCATGGTACCCATGTGTCATATGTATTTATAGTTAATATCGTCCAGGATCTCCATTCCTCACTTCCTGTTGTAAGCTAGTGTGGACCTACTGTGCCCTGTGAAGAGTTTGCCTTATTACTTTTGAGTCAAAGCCACTGCTTTTCAAAGATAAGAGAGATTCCTGTGGGGTCTGGGCAGTTCCTCATTCTTCTATCATGGTAAGTAACCCCTGGTTCTGCTCTCATCCTCATATTTAGACTCTCATCCCAGGACTTTTGGAAGGGCCTACCAAAAGAAAGCACATCCTGAGCCAGGAAGAACTGGAGGAGAGACGGAAGAAAAGACAAGAGGCAGAAGCCAAGAGAGCGAGGTTGATGGAAGAGAAGAAGAAAAGAAAGGAAGAGGCACAGCATAAGAAAAAGTAGGCAGGGGTCCCGCAACAGCCTCAGAGTCAAGCCTGCTGTGCTCTGATCTTAGGAGAAGGGAGCGTCGTGATGCTAAGAGTGATTTGTGGAGGACAAAGCACGTAGATAATTTTAGCTGCTGTCCTACTTGGGGAAGAGAGATTCAATAACTGCATTAAAAGACATAAAGGCAGGCATACCCTATTTCCTTCAGGGCCTTAGATGATAGAGGAATTTGCCAAGGGATCAGATTCTGTTGTATTCACCCGAGAGTAAATGACTGTACTGTTTATTCCAGTTTTAAAGGTGCAGGAAACTTCTGTGATGCTTTGGAGCCCCATTGCTAGTAGGATAAGTGATTTCTTAAAGGTTGAGCCAAATATAACTCAAAATCCAGTCTGCTTCAGCAGAATGGCCCGAGTACTTGGGGGATGCTAGCGTATCCTGCTGAAACAGACGGATGTAAAGATTGTGTTGGTAATATCCTGACAAAAAGAAGTGAAGAAATTTATATAAACAGCCTTTTCTTCAGGTCTGCTTTTAAAGACCAGTGAGAAATAGAGATGGTAGGCACCCTCTAAAGATGAATCATTTGGCTATTAGACATACCAGTATTATTTCTTCTTTTACTTACTCACAGGCAGACAATAAGAGATATCTTTTATCTGTACAGGTTTCTAGAATTGTCAGACTGCATTTGTGTTTGGCATTTATTATGAGTAAAAGAAGTATGAAACAGGCCCTGAGGGAAAAACATGTCAAGGATTTAATTTGCTCTTTTCTTTCATGGGTTTGTTTTAGGATGGCATGGTGGGAGTCGAACAATTACCAGTCGTCCTGCCTGCCCTCCGAGGAAAGTGAAACAGATGAAGTTGAGGAAGGAAATGATGAGAGCGACATTGAATTCAGTGATGAAGACCAAGACGCCATTTCGATCAATTATGTTAGTGGGGATGTCACGCACCCCCAGGCAGGAGCAGAGGATGCTATCATTGTTCACTGCATAGGTATGAGGAAGTGGGTGTGTATATGTGTCTGTGTGTGTGTGTGTTGGGGTGAGGCAAGGGGATCCCACCACTTCTTTGTCATATAGATCACTAGCGAAATAGAGAGATCAAGGGGTTATGGGTAGAACTCTGATCCAAGAGAAAGGATGTGGAGATTGCATCACACTCCTGTGGTCTAGTCTTTATCCTCTACTAAGTGGGGCAAAAAAAAAAATCCCCATTTGAGTAAAATACTTGTTACCTTTTTTTGTGTGGTTGGAAAAATAGAGCATTTTTTGTGAACTTTGTGAACAGGCTGGTTGTCAGGTTGAATTATTACAAGGTCTTTCTCCCCCTTCTGCTACTATTTACGCCTAGTCCTGTGACTGGGAAAGGGGTTGCCTGTTTAGATAATGATCAGATAAGAATATGAGATTAGAGTACCAAGAGCCCATCTTAAGTACCACTTGCCAATTTGGAATTGACCCAACTTGGCCTATTGGACAGAAATCATTGGTTTGCTCAACAATACTAGATTCACTCTTAGCCAATCAGGAAACCTCCTGGTCAAAGGCAAATAGTATTCTAACCATGTTTTCCTTATTGATTCATAAGCCATTGCACCTTTCTTGATTGTGGAGGGCACAGGGAAATAGAAGCCCTTACAAGATACTTCTAGAGTCTTTCCCAAGGTTACTTCTTTTACAGGGGGATTTTGAAGTATTATTTTCTAGGCACATCTGGCAAGAGCCCAAGTCTAAACGTTGGAAACCAACCCAACATCCATGGGAGATCATGCCTCTCTCTGGAAGGGAAGAACCTTCATACTGTGAACCCATTAGAAGTGAAATTATATTTGTGGTGGATTTGACTTCATTTTCCATTAATGACCTCATTCTCTTTTCCCCACCAGATGATTCTGGACGGTGGGGCAGAGGTGGTTTGTTCACAGCCTTAGAAGTTCGATCGGCTGAACCAAGGAAAATATATGAACTAGCAGGGAAGATGAAGGGTAAGAAACAAAGAGAAAAGAACCAGGGACACGGTAAAGCAGAAGGGGTCCCCCAGGAGGCAGCTTGCTGTTCTAGTAGAAAGAAGGCTGCAGTGGTGTTGGAGAGTCAAGAACTCTCCCAGGCTAGAGTTCAAGTTCCACTCCTCACTTGCTGTGTGCCCTTGGACCTCTTCATCACTGTATCCTCATCTGTCAAATGGGGATGATCATATCTGGTCTATCTACTTCACAAGGCTCTTGTGACATCTTGAGTCAGAGTGGATTTGAAAATGCTTTGAAATGTAGTAGTCTGAGGTAGAAAATTAGATTGGGAAAGATCTTGAATTCTAGGCCAGGGAGTTTGGGCTTTAGTTGGCAAGCACTGGGGAGCTATTGAGGCATCTTGGTCAGAAGATTTATTTGATTGGACCCGTACATAAGAAAGATGAACCTGGCAATGATTTGAAGGGAGGATGTATATGCAAAGGAGACTGGAGTCAATTAGGATTCTGTTGCATGAGTTTCAGGCAGATGGTTATATGGGCCTTGGCAATTGATTGAATATAGTGGGGTGAGAAAGAGGGAAGAACGAGTCAAAGATAACACTGAAGTTTCAGGCATTTGGAAAAGGGTGAATGAATGGTGCTGTCAGTGACAAAAAGAGGGTAGTTAAAAGGAAAAGCAGGTTTTGGGAGAAAGAGGACAAGTTGAGTTTTGGACAGGCTGAGTTTGGGGCATTGGCAAGAAATCCAGGTAGAAGTGTCCAGCTGGTGGTTGAAACCGTGGGTCTGGAGAGTTTAGTTCTAGTGATACAGATGTGGGAGGCAGCTGTGTAGAGATGGTAAGTGCCTTGGAGGAGAGCAGGTGAGATTATCAAAAGTGTGGAGACCTTTGAAAAGGGGGAAGGTGTCCTGTTAGGGTACAGCCGTTGGGAATACCTGTGTAAAAATGTTGAGAAAAAGGGCCATGACCACCTTCGTGCAGAGCACTGTGGGGCATACAGAAAAGCAGGGGGCATGATCCCCTAGGGAACTAGGCCATTTCAGAAGCCAAGATACACCAATATAAAAGCTAAATTACCAAAAAGAAGATATTCCATTGAGTACCTGGAGAATGGCTTCCATAGTCCCAGGGGAGGAGACAACACTCATTCTAGTTAGGGAAGACTAGGCCTTTGGGATGGTCGATGAAGATGGGAGATGTTTTAGGCAGTAAAATGGCATAAGCCAAGGCAGAGAAATGAGAGAGCACAGGCAGAGCAGTCTGGCCGGTTCAAAAGAAAGCTCGTTGTGGGTCAGTGAGATAACTAGGGAGAAGTAAGTTTGGCCTGGATTGTGGAGGGCCTTCAGTGCTAATCCGAGGATGGGGAATTTTATCCTGTAGTAAATGAGTAGCCAGTGTTAGAACAAAGGACTGACATGAAAGTGGTGCTTAAAAACAATGGTGTCCAGCTCCAAAACCACAAATCAACATTATCTATGCAGTATTGTAGTTTTATGTATTTTGTTAGACATTTCCCAATTACCTTTTAATTTGGTTCAGGCTATACTGGGAGTTTGGGGGTGAGCTTGGCACCTGCTTTAGAACAGGTATGTAGCATGGATTATTGGGGGAGAGAGTAGTGAAAGGGAGACCAACAGAGTATGGCAGCCGTCTTAGGAGTGAGGTGACAAGTGCCTGGAATAGAGTGGGGACAGTGAGACTGAGAAGGTATGGAATGTAGGAGACATTCTGAAAGAAGACTTGCCAGAACTTGGGCATTTATTGGATGTGAGGGTGGAAAGATTGAAGGAAGAGTCAACTGTTAAAGGCCTTTACATGCAGCACTATTTCCCATTTCAATGGCTAATTCAATGAATTTAATACTCTGTGGTTTATTCACAGATCTGAGAATGGGAGGAGTCCTTTTATTCCCTATTGATGACAAAGAGTCTAGAAACAATGGACAGGACTTGGTAAGTAAGCTGTCACCTCTTATTTCTTTAATTTTGGTGACCAATGTAGAGTTCTGGGGGATGTGGAGGACTCTCATAAAATATATTGTCAGAGCTTGGGTTGGGTTTAAATGATTAAAATTAAAAATGCTATCAAGACATGTTATTTTCCATCGAGAGTAATGAATGCCAGTGTGATTCTCCTCGTCTCAGGGGAGACATGGGTAATTCACATTCCTAAAAACTAAAGTGGAAAAAACTTACCCATCATTTACCATGCTGCACACCAAGATTCTAACCTTTGAGCCTTAAATGAGCATTTCCCTCTCATCCATCATTTGTAGTTCTTTTATTTTTTTACTTAATAGTTTTTTTTCCAATTACATGTAAAGATTATTTTCAACATTCCATTTTGTAAGATTTTGAGTTCCAAATTTTTCTCCCTCCCTCCCTTCCTCCCCTTTATCAAGACAGCAGACAATCTGATACAGGTTATATATGTACAATCATGTAAAAGATATTTCCACATTAGTCATATTGTGAAAGAAGAATCAGAACAAAAAGGAAAATCATGAGAAAGAAAAAAAAAAAAAAGTGAAAATAGTCTAGTCTGCTTCCATCTGCATTCAGACTCCATGGTTCTTTTTCTGGATGTGGGTAACATTTCCCGCCATGAGTCTTTCGGAATTGTCTTGGATCATCGTATTGCTGAGAGGAGTTAAGTCTATCATAGTTGATCACTGCACAATGTTGCTGCTACTGTGTGCAAAGTTCTCCTGGTCCTGCTCACTTCACTCAGCATCAGTTCATGTAAGTCTTTCCAGGTCTTTCTGAAATCCACCTGCTCATCATTTCTGATCGCACCATCATATGCCGTTGCATTCATATACCCATTTGTCGTTCTTCTGATCTATTTTTAATCATCTATTTTATCTCACTCTAGGACCTTTGGGCACAGTCTCACTCAATTAAAGAAACTTTAAGCTAGTTTTTACTTACTCTGAGAAATTGTTTGTTCAGTAAGCATTTGTTAAGTGCTTACTGTAATGCCAACTACTATCCTAAGCATGGGAATGTAAAGAAAGGCAAAAATATGGCCCCTGCCCTCAGGGAGCCTACTTTCTAATGAGGGAGGAAACGTGTAAATAACTAGGTACATACAAGACAAAGGATAAATCGACAAAGATATAAATATGATCTATTTATAAATATTAACTAAATAGATGAAGAATAGATAGGAGGCAGTCTCAGCGGCCTGGGTGCTCTTAGTGGCAGGGAGGGGAAGGGCAGACATAGGGGAAAGGCCCCCTGCATAAGGCTCACAAGATGAGCCACATCTTAAAGGAAGCTATGGAAATGAGGGGGCAGAGGTGAGGAAGGAGGGCATCCCGGGCATCCCGGACCTCACTGCAAAGGCACAAGGTTAGGCAGTGGAGTGTCACATGAGAGAGATGGCCCCCGGAACAATGTCGCTGGATCATAGGGTGCATAGAGAGGAATGAGGGGAAAGCAGACTGGAGAGGCAGGATTGGACCGTGTCATAAAGAGCTTCAAGCGAGGAGTCTCTCTTTTATCTTGTAAGTAAGAGGCAGTCCTTGGAGATCACTGTGGGTCATGAGACGTGGTCAGATCGTTGCCTTTGGCCAAGTGGAGGATGGAGTAGAGTGGGCCTGGACTAAATGACTTCCGTGGTCCCAGGGGAGGAGATACTACTTACTTAGTCTTAGTCTAGAGGTGGCATTGAGGCAGGCTAGGTTAGAGGGTGGTGGCTGTGTGAGGCATGAGAGGGGGACGTATAGCGGAGATGCTGTGAAGGTAAGGTGGACAAGACACGGCAGGGGATTGGGTGTGTGGGGTGAGTGAGGAGTTGAGGACAATGCTGAGGCTGTAGGTCGGGGTGCCTGGGAGGATGGGGATGCCCTTGCAGTATTAAGGACGTTCAAAAGAGGGAGCATTTGGGGGAGAAAGAAAGTGAGTTCTGTTCTGGATAGGTTGAGTTTGAGATGCCTCTTGGACAGCCAGTCTAAGATGTCTAAAAGGTAACTGGTGATGTAGGAGAGACTAGTGCTGGCTATGTAGATATGGGAGTTATCTGCATAGAGATGGTAATTGATGAGATCACCAATGGAAGTAGTACAGAGTGAAAAGAGAAGAGAGTCTAGGCTAGAGCCTGGGCACATGGCCTGGGGGAGGATCCAGCAAAGGAGGCGAAGGAGCAGTCAGAGAGGTAGGAGAGTTGTGAAGACCCAGAGGGAAGAGAGTTTCCAGGAGGAGAAGGTAATCAGCAGTGACAGGTGCTGTCACCCAGAATATTTGTCCATCCTGCTCAAGGAGAGACTGGCTTTCTTGATTTTTGGTGGCCTACATGGCTGCCATCAAAACAGTTCCCCCCATATCACCCTAATGAAGCTGCTCCCAGGAAATAGAGCAGTAACTGCATCAGGAATGAGAGGGTGGTTTATCCAGGGCAGCCTCTGGCCCATTCTGTGGCTGTCCCTCTGCAAGCATCTCGGGCAGGCCGAGAAGAGAGTGATGCTGCCTGACGTACTGGTGGAAGTTCCACTGGATGGCCAAGAGGATTCCAAACTTCCTGCCTTTCTGTTTCTGCTTTTAATGGTTATCCTGAAAGGTGGGAGGAGAGATCCTATGCTTGATCTCAAAGCAGGATAAATAAGGAGAAATGGGGGTGAGGGTGATACCATTACAGATGACCCGGGGAGTGATGAGCAGGGAATTCGGAACATCCAGGCGAGACCAAACCAAAGCGATGAGCAGCCACTCGCCTGGAGTCAGGTGGCGTGTCTACACTCCCTGAGCAGTGCTGTCTGTGGGCTTTTCTCTCTAGTTGGCGTTGATTGTGGCTCAGCACCGGGATCGCTCCAATGCCTTGTCTGGTATCAAGATGGCCGCACTAGAGGAGGGTTTGAAAAAGATATATTTAGCTGCAAGGAAAAAGAAGGGTAAGTGTATTGGTGTTTTAATAACATCCATGTTTCTGTTCTCTATACTTGTGTATGGTAGGCCAGGGAACATACCTGACCTTATGCCAAGGTGCTTTCATGTTTATCATCTCAGATAAGCCTCAGAGCATCCCTTCAAAATACTTTTATCTTCCTTTTACGGAGGAGAAGGCAGAGGCACAGAGATTAAGTATGTACCCAGGGTCACACATCGAGTCAGTGGCAAAGCCAGAATTAGAATCCCAGGCTCCTGATTTTAGTCTAGTATTTTTTCCCCCTCCATTGCACACCCCTGCCTCTTAAAGTAATTTTTCCACATTAAAAAAATCTAGAAGCTTTAAGCCACTCTGCCCTGTTTCATGAAATGAGACCCTAAGTGGGGTGCTGGGACAAGTTTTCTGTAACTCATTTATAGGTACTGGGAGCATTAGGCTTATCTTAGTATTATTTTGACCACCCAAAAAGTACATGACAGAATGGCAATAATGCAGATATTAAGCCTGAAGCTTTGAAGCCAACTCTTGAACTAATTAAATCTGGCTTCTGTGGATATTTTTCTCACAGCTAGTTCGGTTGATTGACTCATAAGGAAATCACTGCGTGTCTTAGTTAACATCTCCAACTTTATTTCTGGAAGTACGTTGGGTTTCCAGTGCATATAGACTTCTTTCTGGGTTCAGATTGTCTGCCTTGAGTTTGGTAAAACAGCACAATTTCCCCCATTAAAGTCCGTTTCAGTATGTTAGAGGAGTTACCTCTGTTGGCAGGATCAGTTCCTCATGGGCATGAATGAAGCCCACCGTGATCATATAAATGTCTGTGCACAGGAAATCGGAAAGTGACTCTTCCACTGTGGGTTTTGTATCACTTCTTACTGAGCCCTGCGTGTCCGTTAGTCAACTTCAGATGAACTGATCCATTCAGATTGATTTGTTCTTTTTTAGCGAGCGTCCATCTTCCACGCATCGGACACGCTACCAAAGGGTTTAACTGGTATGGGACAGAGCGCCTTATACGGAAACATTTAGCAGCAAAAGGTGTCTCAACTTATGTGTATCCTTTCGCTTGGTCATTATGAGCACTTGTTCTTCAGGGACGAAAACAGTGTCATCCAGCTGACAAACAGAATGCAGATTATTTCTATTGAGGGAGATGATATAGTATGTGTATTTGTTAAAAAGTCACTTAGTGAAAATTGTATATCGTGTCAGTATCTAAACAATGCCCTACAAATCAAATGAGATGAGCCATTTGTGGCCATCTGTAGGCCTCCTTCCTGCTGAGTGTTTCTCTGATTTCCAGCAGCTGGGCTGGTCACTAAGAAATTGCAGCATTATCAGGGTAGGAAATTCTGCATTTGAAGGTGGTGTGGTTATATCAGAATTATCTCCTTATTCTTCAGAGAGAGACACCAGAAAGCATCTTCTGACTTAGAAATATGGAGGTGGCGTAAATCCACTCAAGCACCCCATGGGCATAAACAGCTAAACCAGAGGCAGGGTTGGGGTGGAGGTGAGGGGAGACATGAGGTTCAGTGGATGGAGACTTAAACCAACCTTCAGCGTCTTGGACTTCAGTGCTTTGGACACATGTTGAATGTTATGTTTACAAAACGTAAAGATGGCAGAGTGAGTTTTATATTGGGGGGAAAATCAGACATCTTACCATATTTAAAAGGAAAAGGAATTAAGACAGCTGATATTCACATCTCCTAAGTTGTTGTTCAGTCATTTGTGTCTGACTCTTTGTGACCCCGTTTGGGGTTTTCTTGGCAAAGATAATGGAATGGTTTGCCATTTTCCTGTTCCAGCTTATTTTACAGATGAGGAAACTGAGGCAAGCAAAGTTAAGTGACTTGCCCAGGGTCATACATTTTGGTTGGTGAGCCATATTCAGTTTCCTCAATTTGTCATTGAGAAGGAGCAGAGAATTCTCTCCAAGTGCTCTTGGATAGATAGAAGCGATTTGATCCAATTACTGCATAGATTCAGAGTACACATCCTTTTACTCAGGATGGTTAAATCTCTAGAAAACTTCGCAGAGAGATTCACATCCCTTTCAGCTCGCTATACAGAATGATTTCAGTGCACAAGCTGTACTTCAGAGGCCTGAGTACTTTTCTTCTGAGAGATCGTGACTCCTCCATAACTTAGGAAATAGTCTCAATATTGCCACTGCCAAAAAATTGGTCACCCTACAGCCAGCCTCATGATGAGCTTTTCTGAGCTTAGGTTTGCCCTTAGGTAATACACATATAGTCTGTCGTTGGACCTGTCCATGCCTTTCCAGCTTGGTAACACTTGCCAGAACTTGTATTGTCTTAGCAAAGGGTATGAGAACCCATGGTTCCCAGCACGCCACGATGAGGCATCAGAATGTAATTGAATACATAATAGTAAGAAGTGCTGATCATAGATGCCAGCAATAATTATGATAAGTTAAATTAAAAGGAGAGTGAGAAGGAGTCAACATTTTGGAGAGGGTTCCAGAATCTCCTGCCTAAAACACTGGTTGGTTTTGTCCTATTCTTATGTTCCGTTTTGTAGCATTTCTTCCTTGACAGCCTTGACCAGATATTACTTTCCTAGGAATAGGACCCTTTCTTCTTATTCACAACCATCTGCATCGTCCACAGGGCCCATGGTGCCATGACACTTGCCCGAACTCCCAGGTTTATTTCTGAAAAGGACAGTCAGACAAGCCACGACCTGTCTGGAGCTGCTGAAGAATATTTCCAGAAGAAAGAAAAATTATGAAATGTTTTATTTTACGAATTCTAAAGTGTTTCCATTCTAGCTTTGTTTTTGTAATGCAGAGGTACACAACCTGTTGGGGAAACCATGTTGGTAGTTTGCTGGGGACCCATATCCACTTCATTTCCATAAGTATTTGCATATAGTAATCATTTTGCTAATTTAAAGTTGCCCTTGGTTTCTTTCCTCTCCTTTCGGGCTGTTTTCCATCCTCAGAAAGACGAAGATAAAGAGAGAAGTTGTAGGAGAGGGGAGAGACAGACAGTCAGAGCGCCATTTTCATGGCTTCCTCTGTTCCTGTCTAGAGCATTGTGCTTAGCGGATTCTCTTCTGTTGCCCATCTTTCCTTTTGCAGTCATTTTTGCAGTAGTCACCAGACGCCCTCTGAATGATCAGGTATCTGATAACTTCATATGATCCACATTTACTGTATGATTTTGTAAACAACGAGATAGCCACAAAAGCTAATGTGAACCTGAGTTCCACTAAGAGAAGCAGAAAGACCAAGGAAGGTGATGCCCCTGCTGTGCTCTGTCCTGGTCAGGCCATATCTTGAGTCTCATGTTCTGTTCTGGGCCGCCATACTTTAGGAAAGACCTTCACAAGCTAGAAGCAAGACCAGGATGGTGAGACCACTGGAGACCATTACAAAAGTGGGTCATTTGAAGGAAGTGGGGATATCTACTCTAGAGAAAAGGCTTCAAAGTTGATTGGCTTGGCCCCCAGAGGGCAAATAGGGGCAGTAGTTGGAAGTCAGACTTGATGTAAAACAAACCCTCCCAAAGCAAATGGGCTGCCTCGGGGAGTCATGGAATTCCCCCTCCCTGGACATCTTTAAGCAGAGTCTCCTTGACCACTTCTAAAGGATGTTGTAGAGGGATTCTTGTTTAGATAGGGGTTGGATTAAATGGTCTCTGGGGGCCTTTCCAAATCTGAGATTCTGTGAAGAACTACAGAGTCTGAGAAAAGAGATTTTGCCAGGCATACAGTGACATAAGCAGAGAAGCAGGAATACAAGATGAGATTGGCCTTCTTGAGGCTTGCCAAAGATCCAGAGAATTCTGCGTGGCCTTAGTAGCCACAGGGATGATAGCAGTAGAAAGGACTATATGTATTCCAACCTAAATTTTGAGGGATTTCCCAGGGGAATTTCAGCAGCAGAGATGGTGGTGCTGGCAGAGTGGGCTAAGGGTATGGTGTTGTGTTGATGAATAAAAGATCTGACCTAAAGGGTCTTTTTTCTATGGTGGCTTGGCATAGTTGTGGGTCTGACCAACAAAGGAACTGGAAATATATTGATTAGCCCCAGACATGTTAGTAAGACTCATGAAAAAGCAGTAAAATGAACGTTAAGGAAGAAACCAGCAGCCAAAGGTGGGTCCAGGCCATAGTAACAACTCATCCAAGAAGAAGGAGCCTGCTAGCAGCTCTGTGGAGAAACTGGAGGCAGAGATAGTGAGGCAAGAACATGGAGCCAGGAATAGGGATCCAGGTAGGATGCAGCCTTCCTGGTGAGAGTTGTTCAGGGAGTGTTTCCTCCCCAAACTGGGAGGGAGATAGTATTTCTGTGTATGGGGAGGAGGATGGCATTTCCCCTCCATCTCAAACAAGATAATATTTGTAAAGGGCTTAGCACAGTGCCTGGAACACGCTTAATAAATGCTTGTTCTCATCCCTCCTGGTCTGTTGATAGGGAATGTGCTAGATGAGGAGTTTAAGTCCTATTTGCATAACTGAGTGCATATACAACACCTTACATTGAACCTGGGATAGGCTGGTTAGAGCCTGAGCCACATTGTAGGCTAAAGTCTTT
Organism: Pseudochirops corinnae; assembly: GCA_028646515.1. Lineage (NCBI taxonomy): Eukaryota > Metazoa > Chordata > Mammalia > Diprotodontia > Pseudocheiridae > Pseudochirops > Pseudochirops corinnae. The sequence goes on along the minus strand of CM053586.1, from coordinate 38,898,289 downwards.
GTCACTTAAATGGAAGTAGATGCCCTCCCCTCAACCTCTGTTAGGATTGGGGTTTAAGGGATCCTTTCCCTCTCTCCATTCCTCCACTTCCCTGGGAGCTGTTGCAGTTCTGTCCTGAGTGAATGCATTATCACTGAACCAGGACCAGAGGTAAAGCCTAAGCTAGTGTGAATGGCCTTTAAGGGACTGGGTTTGGGTGTGTCCTCCCTATATGCCCCCATTTCCACCGACCTTCTGCCCTGAAGTCTACTACTACTGTACTTTGAGTTATGGCAGCAATTCTCTACTCCCATTATGACTGAGCCTTAACCTGAAGCTTTCCCCTACTTTACCAAGCCGTGTAAGATATACAACAATAACTCAGCCCTCCGTAACCATGGAGCACCCAAGCCCTCCAGGGGTGGGAAGCCCATGGCCTTAAGGCCACATGTGGCCGTCTGGGTCCTCAAATGCAGACCTTTGAATCCAAACTTCACAGAACAAATCCTTTTATTAAGGGGATTTTTTCTGAAGTTTGGAGTCAGTCAAAGGGCTGCACTTGAGGATCTAAAGGGCCACAGGTTCCCCACCCCTCCTCCAGACCTTCCACCATCAGGACTAGAGTCTCAGACACTAGGTCTTTCCTTTTTTGGAATCTTCCCTGAATGCTGAACCTCTAAAACCAGACTTCCTGCCATTAAGACTTCATTCAGGAGTTGGACCTCTGACATGTAGCCCCACCAGGAACAAAGCACATGGTCTATATCCAGGTATATATTCTATATAATCTTATTCTATGATTTCTTGCTATCTTGAGATGAATTCTGTTGAGAGAATAGGGAGAATTGTCTGATCCCACCCTTAGGAACTAATGAAAATGGGAGCTGATAACATTCAAAAGGATCCCAGAGAGAAGACCCAGGTCAGGATGTAGGGATTATTGTTCCTTTCATTCCCCTCACTCCCAACTCAGGGTCGGGAGGAGGAGGGAACACCTACCGTCCTTGCTCCCCACTGGCTTACAGACCATTCTGTCACTATTCCTCAATACATTTTCACTTTTGAAGTCTATCATCCTCTCCCCATCCTTGCTGCGATAGCCTACAGACCTTCAGCCTGTTCTTCAGTCATGTCTTTCTTTGTACCATATCCCCTAATGTTAACCTTGGGGTCTTCAATTTCATGTAGATTATCTCTAATATTTTAAGCACACGGCGTCTCAAAGCCAATGACCTTTTGTATGCCTTTGTAGACATAAATCTCTGTGGTCATAAAATGAGCCACCACTGTCTCATAAAACTGCCCGAGCTCCAGGATCCTTTGAAATTCCATAATGGCCACCATCTCTGATCCTTCCATCTCTCTTTTCCTTCACTCAAAAAAAATCTGCTTTTTGCTCTCATCTCTCCTGGGACCTTTTCTTCCAGTGCATCTGTCCTGTTCTAGCTTCATTTGCTTCCACTGTCTGCCACTTAAAGGATTCATTAGCCACTTTCTAAGAATCGCTCATTATCAGGACTGTTGGCTATTCCTGGGCTGATCATCCTTAACCCAAGATAACCCCCACCACCTGATTCTTCGGAAAAATCACAAAGTCCTGCTGATTTCACCCAATTAGGAATTTTCGCGCTGTCCCCTCAGCTGTGGCCTCTATGCTGCTTGATAGTCCTTTGTTCTTACTCATGCCATAGCTGGTTTTCCATAATGACTATCCCAAGCCTTTTTCTCTCTTCTCAAGCCTTCTTCTGATATAGCACATTATTTCTTTTTTATTTTTTCCCAAGGAACTCAAATGACTTCACACACATTTAGCCATCCTTATGAGGCTGGGATTTTTAATCTCTGTTTTGCAGATTGTGAAACAAAGTGACCTATATGGCCAGAATGAGCATGGATAACTAGAGCTTTGTCCCTAGTACTGCTGAACTTGGAGGGTACTAAATTCAGAGAACCAAAAACTATGCCTCCCCATGGCAGGCACAAGGGGAGGACCTTTAAGTCCATATGGATGGAGAATGACAAGTCCATGTGGGTGCTTGCCAGTCACTACTCCTGGGAGCCCCCAATGTCCCTTCACCAGGATCTGGGGGAAATTAAAGATGAGCATCTCTTCCCATTTGCTTGCTGCTGGCCCAAACCAAAGTTGCCTTCTAGTCAAGAGGAGGATGAGAACGGATATGAGATAGTGGTAGTAGGTGATCCCCAGAACTTTAAGCCTCCATGTTAGGATGTATTTGGTATGTGGATGGAATGCAGGGGGAGGAAGGCAGTAAAAGAAAACAGGTGGTAGGGCAGGAAGTATGGAGTTTACCTCTACTAAGAGGTAGATTCAAGAATGCCATTTCAGCCATCTGTCATGCCCTGCCCCCCTTTTTGGGACTAAGTGGGGTGCAAGGTCTAAGGACTCATGGGTCAAAGGTACCTTATATGCCTCTTCATGTGTAATGGGTAAAGGAGGAAAAAGTGGAAGGTATCTTGGTGAAGTGAGATGAGGACGAGGGGAGAAGAGACAACTTATGGTGAATGGCCTCAATTTTTTCAGGGAAATATGAAGCCAGGTTTTCAGCTGAGAACCTTAAGTGGTAGGGATCTTGAGAACTATGTCAAATGAGATGTATGTAATGCACTTCATCTACCTTAGAGCGCTATATACATGTCCACCATTATTACTGCATTTCCCCTGAAGGGCAGAAACAGAATGGGCAAAAGCCAACTAGAAGGGAAGAGTTCAGGGATCAAGCATCCAACTGAGTGCCTTGGTAGCTTGAACAATTTGCATCAGAGCAGAAAGGGACATGTGCTTGGCACTGAGGACATAGCTACCCATTCCGTCCAGCCTAAAAGGGTCTGAGCCATTTTCCTTGGAGCTAGACATCCCGGAAGAAGGAGAAGAAGAGGTAGATGCCAGAGGCTACAGAGACCATGTAGGAGCAGCCTCGCCCAACATCAGTGGAAATAAAGAAAGACAGGTACCAGGTTCTCTCTTAACATCCTTCCTCCTTTTAGACTCTAGATTGGTCACTCAGCCCAACTCTAACACCTAGTTAGTAAGGATAATTACTTGGAATAGCAAGCTACCAGATAGTCTATTTTGTGAGCTCTCTAGCAACAGTTTTGGTCTGGGTTCTTCAGGGTCATTATCTCTATCCCTGCCCACTCACCCCCCCCTCCCAAAAAAAAAGTACTTTTCCTACCTATAACACCAGGCACCAAAATTCTTAGCCATGGCTTTTATGCCCTAGACTGTATTAATGCTAGAATGTGAACCCAGGCCACCATGGCACTCAGGCTGGCGCTCCCTTCTACTTGACTTTTTGTCCATTCTGTCTCTACTCTTCGGGGAAATGAGAAAGAACAACTGCAGCAATGATGGTGGGCATGTATAGAGTGCTCTAAGGTTTACAAAATGCTCCACATATATTATCTCATTTGATATAATTGTCAGGATCCCTACCACATAATGTTCTCAACTGAGAACCTGGCTTCGTATTTCCCTGAAAAAATTGAGGCCATTTCCCACAAGTTCTCTCTTCTTCCCTCTCCTCATCTCACATCACCAAGATAACTTTCTTCTACTTTCTCCTCCTTCACTTATTAAGTATGAAGAGGCAGTCCTCCTTCCTGCCGCTATCCCCTCTACATTCACAAATGATCCCATCCTACCCCTTCCCCAACAAATTGGCCTCTTCCTCATCTCTACTCTGTCACTCATCTTCAATCTCTTTGTCTACTGACTGCTTCCCTCCTGCCTCTCCCAACCTTAAAATAACAACAACAAAACTACTAGATTTATCCATTCCCACCAACTACCATCCAATATCTCTGCTGCCTGCTGGGGCTAATCTCCTAGAGAAGTCTGTCTATAACTGATGCCTCCATTGTCTTTCCTCTCACTCCCTTAACTCTGGCTTCCAAACCTACCACTCCACTGAAACTCCCCTCTCTAAAGTCATCAGTGATTTCTTAATCACCATTCTGATGACTTTTCCTCAATCCTTATCCTTCTTGACTTCTATGCAGCATTTGGTACCATCAGTCACCCTATTCTCCTTGACACTCTCTTCTCCCTAGGTTTTTATTACACTGCTCTCTTGGTGCTCCTACCTGTCTGACCATTCCTTCTCAGTCTCTTTTGCTGAATCTTCATTAAGTCCACACCCATTAATCGTGGGTGTTCTCCAGGGCTCTTCCTTGGGCCCTTTCCTTTTCTCCCTCTATGCCAGCAGTTCTCAACCTGTGGGTCATGACCCTTTTGGGGGTCGAACGACCCTGTCACAGGGGTTGCCAAAGACCATCAGAAAACACATTTCTGAGTATTAAAGGGTCCTGGGCTTAGGAAGGTTGAGAACCACTGTTCTATGCTATTTCACTTGATCATCATTTCAGCTCCCATGATTTCAACTATTATCTCTGTGCAGATTTATCTGTCCAGCTCTACTTCCTCTTGACCTTCAGGCATGAATCTGCAGCGGCTTGTTGGGCATCTTGTTCTGGATTTCATGTAGTCAACTTGAACTCAACCAAAACGAAAGTCATTATCTCTCTCCCTCAGCTTCACTAATACTGTGGAGGGCACCACCATCTTTCTGGTCATCTGAGCTCATGACCCAGTGTCATCAGTGACCCCTTGCTTTCTCTCACCATCCTCCCTCCCCCTCCCCCATTCAGTGTGTTGCAAGGCCAGCTGATTGTACCTTTGTAACGTCTCTCCTATGTCCCCTTCTCTCCTCTGACACTATGGTAACCCTGGTGCAGGTCCCTACTATCTCATACTTGGACTGTTTATTGCAAGAGCCCAGTTCTCTGCTTCTAGTCTACCCATCCTCCATTCAGCTGCCAAAGTGATTTTCCTAAAGAGCAAGATAGATCATGTGTCTCTCCCTCCCCCCACCTCCACCTCTCCAACCCTGCAGTTCATTGTGTCCCACTGGCTGCCCGTTTCCTCCACCATCAAATACAGAGTCCTGTGTTTGGCTTTTAAAGCCCATCATAACCTGCCCCTTCCCTACCTTTCCAAGATCCTTACACTTCTCAGCAATCCAAGAACTCTGGCCTCCTTGCTGTTCCTAGAATGAGATACACTATCTTGGAGACCTCCAGCCTGGTCATCACTGGCCTCCTTCAAGTCTCAGCTAAAATCCTGCCTTCTGCAAGAAGCCTTTCCTGGTCCCCCTAATGCTAGTGCCTTCCCTCTGGATTATCTCCAGCACATCTTGAATACAGCTTGTTTGTATGTAGTTATTCACATGTTGTATCCCCATTAGACTGTAAGCTCCTTGAGGGCAGGGCCTGTCTTTTACTTTTCTTTGTGTCCCTAGCACTTAGCACAGTGCCTGGGACATAGCAGGTATTTTATAAGTACTTGTTGCCTGAGGACTAGTCCCTGAAAGAAATGGGACTAATGGAAACCCTAGGATCATTCCTCTTCCTCGTGCCCTTCTGTGCTCTATCCTGCTCAGGGTTGTCTCTGTGCTAGGCAGCTGCTCCTGAAGCGTGCACAATGTGCACGAGCCAGAAACGCTGCCAAATGCATGTGAATTTTAATGGCCTATTTTCATTAGCCTTGTGTGAAATCACCTGTCTCTATGTTGTTACCCAACTTAATTGTCAGTTATGATGAAGTGTAGCTTTCACTGTGATTACTGGTAATCATTAGTATTATCTCTGTAGCTGAATGTAGGGAAAAATAAATTCGGAACAGGAAAAAAAAAATGATGCCAAGTCAAATATTATGACAGCAACAAACAGTGGCATTGTCCTTATGTGGAAGAGACCAAACACAAATGTTTGCTCGATCTGCCACTCTGGCCCTGGGGCAAGGTGGAATGGGGTGGGCTGATGATACAGGAAGGAAGGAGACGATAAAACTCAGGAGACCCAGGTTCTGGTCCCAGCTTCACCACCTACTAGTCCTACAGTGTGGAACCTTGAAGTATTGTGGTGTGATTAAAAGCACTCTGACTGAAACTGGAGTGAAAACTCTCGGATTCAAATCCCATCTCTGATTCTTATTTCCCAACCCTCAGTTTCCTCATGTGTCAAATGAGATGATTGGACTAGATGGCTTCTGAGGTCCCATCAAACTTTAAACATAAGACCCTGGGAATCTCTCTGAATGTCAGTTTTCTCATCTGTGAAATGGAGGTATTAATAATTGAGTCTGATATATGTGAAAACCCTTTGTAAACCTATGTGTTTTATGTATATATATATATATATATATATATATATAATAATTATTATTATTTGTGTTAGGCATTATTTTCTCCCTCTTTTTGGAGCTTGGTCTCCTGCCATTAGAGAGGAGGTCATGATCCTTGCATCAAACTCATGGTGAAATGGGCAGATGAGAACAATTTTTTCCAGTGGCCATGAAGGCAGCTGAAGCAGGCTAGGTGGAGCACTTAGACCTTGGTCAGACATCACAGATGCCAAGGTCATCTACTGCGTCCTGGCCATCACCGGTCATCCTGCATTTTGTCTTGCCACTGGACTTCAATGACTCAGGAAAAGAGAGTGAGGCTGATGGCTTTGCACAGCTCTGCCTCACTTTAATCCAGTTCACATGCAAGCCAAGACATCACCTCATGATGTCATTGGTCCTCTTTGAAAACAAGAATGAACAATCTTTGGAGATGTTGTGCCCTATAGTCAATTACAAGCAATGGTCACCTGTGAGGGTACTTGGGCCAGTTAACATCTCCAAAGGGCTTGGAGCAGCTGTGAGGAGAGGCTCTCTCTAGGTGTTCTAGTGGGGAAACCTGAGTCATTTTTTTTTTCCAGTAAGTCCAGAAAACATCATGATCTGACAAATTATGGCTTTTCTTCATTTGTATTAACATTTAAAAGTTTTAAGCACTGTCTTTATTCCCACTTGCTTTGTAAGGGGTTGACAGGGAATTTCCCTGATCAATTTGGTGAGAGCCTTTGTTTGGAACCTTTGACTAGCCATACTTTTCCAGTGTAGACTGTATGGATAGGCCCACTGGTACCTTGTTAAAAAACAACAAAACAAAAAACAGAAGGCAACCCTTGACTATGCCTTCAGTAACTGGGGATGGCCCCGAGGTGAACTGACTGGTGTAGAGGTGCCCTGTGGGGCCTCATTGAGGGTGGGTTTCAGTGACTAATGCTGCCCTCAAAATGGAAGAGTTGGCTTGCCCTCTTGGTCAGAAGAACTCTTTTGGGAGGACTCATCTTCTCAGTTTATAAAAGTGAGCCAGCATGGCCAAAAAAAGTTGTGCTGTAAGAAATTTTATACACTTTTCCCGCTTTAGACCAAAAGGTACATGTGCAGCTAGGTGACACAGTGGATTTAGTGTTGGGCGTGGAGTTAGGAAGACCTGAGTTCAGATCTGACCTCGGATACTTACTAGCTGTATGACCTTGGGCAAGTCACTTAACCTCCATTTGCTTCAGTTTCCTCTTCTGTAAAATGTGCACACACTGAAGAAGGAAATGGCAAACTACTCCAGTACCTTTGCCAAGAAAACCCCAAATGGGATCATGAAGAGTCAGACATGACTGAAATAACTGAACAACAAGTAACTTTAATGTGATTTAGTGAAATGTCTGGATGTATGGTGAATGACACTGACTGACCCTCATAAGTTTTTGTTGTAAGAATACTCTGGGAGATGTCAACAACTTCAGGTATTCTAATGGTCTGAAGCCTGTCACCTGAGAGGGACAGTGATTCAGAGGAGATAAGAGCCAAAAAAAAAAAAAGAGCTAACCACAAAACTCATGGTCCTAGAGATTTATTTTAAAAAAGACACAAAGTCAAATCATCTAAAACTACTCTCTCCCCTTGACCCTCACCCACTTTGTTATTTTATCCTTCTGGTCAACCTTCTGGTCTGGCCTCAGTGACATCCTTGACACTTCTATCCTCCTCACCCCCATCTCCATATGTGATCCAGTTCTGAGTCTTACAGACGCTAACTTCACCTAGGACTATCTCCTTGTCATCACCTGCATGGCCAGAACTCTCATCTGGACTACTCTAAAAGACTCCTGGACAGTCTCCCTACTTCTACTTTCTCCCCTCTCCAATCCATCTTCCCCATGTCTGCTGAATTAATATTCCTAAAACGCAGGTTTGACTATCTCACTCCGCTCAAAAACTTCAGGTAGCTCCCTACTACCTCTGGGACAAAATACACTGCCCACCATTTAAAGCCTACCACAATCTTACTCCAGCCCTCCTTTCCAGATGTACATCATAAGACTCCCATTCACACACTCTACATTCTAATCAAAATGACCTAATTGCTGTTCCTTAAATGTTTGTTGAAGATTCCATTCTCCATCACCATCACCATTGCACAGTCCTACCAGAGACAACCTGGACAGAAGAAGAAATTAAGTAAAAAGTTTGGGACAGATCAAAAGCCTGTCATACAGGTATGATATTATAGTTACGGAACTTGACCTGTCTGGATATCTGTTAAAGTTAACTCTGCCTCACACACATACACACACAATAGTAACTACAATTTTTTGTTTGTTTTTTACCTACCTTAATGATATCATTCTTCAAAAAATATTAGCAGAGACAAAGCAACTTAATTTGCACCTGATTCCAAACAAGTAGGAAGTAGTTGCTGAAGCAGAAATGGTGGAAATCGTGGGTGGAATTCACCATTCCATCTTAGTATTTTTAAACAGAAGATAAGAAAGTAGGCATCATCTCACATGCATCCTAGAGTGAAATGTGTGATGTATCCTAATGAAGTCAATGGTAAACGATGAAGGGACAATAACTCCTGTAGTCTGTCAGGAAGAAGAGAGGCTGCAGCAGAATAGATGAGGAGGCAAAGGGAGAGAATGAAATGGGGCAGTCTCCATGCAAGGGAGGGAGATGGTCTCTCTGAAGAATGCTACCATGGAGGGAGAGAAGGATTCTATAATGAGAGATCGTCAGTGGACAACATCCTGCTTCTGGAGAAGAGGAATCAACTCCTGGGGGCAACTGACATCAAGAGGTGGTGGGGGTGGGGGGGATGGATGGACCCAAAGACTAGATTTCATTGTAAATGGGAAAAGGCATCATTGGGAAGGCAGAGGGTAGTAATGAACTGTACGATCAAGGGCACAGGAAAATTTCTACAATGGGGCACTACTTTGATCACCTCGACCTCGTCCAGGAACTGATACCTCTAAGAGTAAGGCACAACAGAAAAAAAGGGAGAAGAGGGCAAATAGCATGGAAACTGTTTAGAAGAGGGGACTCAAAATTAAAACTTTAGAAGCTTTAATTCCATGAAGAATATAGAAATAAAAAATAAGTATATGAGTCGGAGAACATGAATAGAGAATCAACAGAAAGAGAAAAGAAATAATGAAGAGAATGAAGGAAAGAATTCTTTTTTAAAGGAAAATAATACAAAAAATGAAATTTTTAAAATGAACAAAATGAAGTGAAGGGGAGAGAAGAAGGGGGAACTTAATTATCTATTTAACTGATAGAAAAATGGAAGGGGGAGAATTTGATAACTAGATAAAAGGAAGAGAAGGAGAGCTGGTAATTTAAGCAAAACTCCAAAACTAGAGAAAAGAGTGACAAACTGGAGGGGAAGGGTCTTGAGGGAGAGGGGAAGAGAGTCTGGGCACAGGTTTGCCTTAAAGTAGATATATTATATTATGTTATATTATATTATATCATATTATTTATCTTATCTTATAAATATATATTAAATATATAAAAAGATGCCCATCGATTGAGGAATGTCTGAACAAACTGTGGTTTACATGCTGAATACAAAGAAGTATGAAAAGATTTATGTGAACTGATGCCAAATGAAGTAAGCACAGTCGAGAAAATTATAAGCAATGCCTACAATAGTAGCAATGGAAAGAACAGCCCTACTTGGTTGTTGTCCATCAAGACTAAAATGACATCATTATGTGGGATCAAGGTACTGTGGCTGATCAAACCAATATGAGCTTGGAAGTCTCCATCACAGGTTGGGCCCAAATAGTCTACATGAATATTTATTTGGAGGGATTCTCTAAATTTGTGCATCGCATGTTTCTTTTGAGCTATTGCAATTCTACTTTGCTCATAGAGGAAAGAACCTTGTCTGATGTGGGCACATCATGTTAAGTGGTGTTGTGCCAGTGTCTCCCGTGTCTCACAATCAATTCCAAAGTCCTTCAGAGAGACCTTGAGAGTGTCCTTTTATCACTTCTGACCTCCATGTAAGTGCTTGCTTGTGAGTTCTCCATAAAATAGTCGTTTAGGCAAATGTATATTTGGCAATTGAACAACATGATCAGCCCATCAGAGTTGTGCTGTCTGCAGTAGAGTTAAAATGCTTGGAAGTTCAGCTGGAGAAAGGACTTTATCTTGCCAGGGGATCTCTAGAATCTTCCTATGGCAGTTCAAATGGAAGCAATTGTTTCCTGGCATTGGTGCTGGTAAAACATCTAGTTTCATAGGCATACGACAATGAGTACATCACTCTGTAGTGTAGACCTTCAGTTTGATAGTCTTCTCTCCCACACTTTCCTTTAGAGCCTCCCAAACACTTAACTAGCTCTGGCAATGTGTGCCTCAACATCATCATCTATGCTTACATCCCTTGAAAGTATACTGCCAAGGTAAGTGAATTTATCCACAGCATTCAAAACTTCTCCATTTGCTATAACTGATGGTTCCATGTATGAATGGTGTGGTACTGGCTAGTGGAGAAACTCTGTTTTTTTGGTGCTAATTGTTAGGCTAAAATGAACACAAGCAGCAGAGAACTCATCCATACTCTGTGGCATCTCATCCTCAGAGGCTACATTGAGTGCACAATTATCTGCAAACAAAAAATTCACGCACCAATTCTCCCTCTATTTTAGTCTTGGCTTGTAACCTTTTCAAGTTAAATTATTTACCGTAAGTGTGGTAGCTGACTTGATGCCATTTTTATCCCTTTTGAAAGCATCTGACATCACTGAAAGCATCATGCTAAAGCAGACGGGAGGAAGCACATAGCCCTGCTTCACTCCGTTGGTGACTGGGAAAGATCAAGAGTATCGTCCATTATCCAGAACCTGTGTGAGCATGCCATCTTGAGACTGATATGATACTGATGAATATCTCTGGGTAAGTAAATTTTTCCATGATCTTCCACAAAGACTTCGTGACTGCCAGTATCAAAGGCCTTGGCCGGATCTACTAACGTTGTATACAGACCTCTGTTCTGCTCCTGGCATTTCTCCTGGAGTTGTTGGGCAGCAAATACTGTATCAGCTGGTCCTTGCCACTTTTTGAAGCATCACTGTCTCTTGGATAGATAACTGTCTTCCAGGTGAAGGATCAGCCTGTTAAGAAGGACTCTGACAAGAATCTTGCCAGCAACGACTAAGAAAGAGACCTGACCTCCCCTGCCCCATGATTGTCACAGGACAACCTATTTCCCTTTCCTTTATCGAGATGGACAAAGGAGGCATCCTTGAACTCCTGGGAGATAACCTTCTCTTGCCACATAACCTGCAAAGTTTCTGTTAGCTTTTGTATGAGTAGTGGACCCCCTGCCTTGTAAATTTCAGCTGGAATAGAATCAGTACCAGGTGATTGCTAATGACATGATGAAAATGCTAGGTAATCAGCAAACATGCTAATTGAGACAATTAACAGCTTCAGCAAAGTTGCAGGCTATAAAATAAACTTGAAAAAACTCAACATTATTTACACATAGTAATAAAATTCAAGAGGCAGTAATAGAAAGGAAAATGCCATTCAAGGTAACTACAAAATACATAAAATACTTGGGGATCAATTTACCAAAGAACATAAAATGCTTGTATAGATTCAATTAAAAAGTACCCTTTTAAAAAAAGAACAATTTAAATAACCATAGGAATAGTCAATGCTCATGGCTGTGCAAAGCCAATATTACAAAAATTATAATATTGCCAAAGCTAATTTTCAGTTTTGATGGTAAACCAATCAAATTGTTAAATGGATATTTTACAGAACTTGAAAAAATAAAAAATTAATTTCAAAAAATGAAAGTTCTGGGATATAAAAAAATAATTTTTTTAAAAGTAGGGATGAAGTGAGAATAATACTTCTAGATTTCAAACTATATCATAAAGTAGCAATCATCAAATTAAAATATTGAGAAATCCCTCCCTCCCGATGCTCTAACTCTTGTTCCTTAAATCAGAGTTTATTGGTATGCAATGATTAAGAAACACCAAATCCTTATTTCTGACAAACATAACACAAATAGACAATATACAATTGTCTTACAGCTCTTAAACAGTTCTTTGATTCAGGGTTTCCCAAATAAAAGCTTCAAAGTCCTAAAAGCATCAATATGCTGGTTAGCTGCATACTTTGCATTGTCGCCATCTTTTCCATCAGTAAATACTTACACTTTGGAAGAGCTACTTTGACTCAGGTCCACTCAGACCTTCTGCCACTTTTCATACATTCTTATCTGAGGGGATGCTTTTCTCTAAAGTCCTTTTATAATTGTCTCTATTTCAGCTTGAGCTACTTTTCTCTTTTTTTTAATGTTACCGTTTTCAGTAAATAAAATATTCACATAGAAAGGGGCAATATTTTACAAATAAGCGAATGAAAATAATTTATTAACAATAGAAAATGTGATGGTCTCTATCCTCAAGAAGATCACATTGCCTCATGGCTCTTTCCACTCCCACTCATCTTTTATCCAATGGACAGAATGTTCCTAAAGCACCGATTTAACCATGTTATTCTCTCTCCTTTTCTCAATAAACTCCAATGGCTCCCTATTACCTCTGAGATCCACTATAAATAACAGATAAATACCTTTTGATGTACATGTCTCTCCCATTAGAATGGAAGCTCCTTGAGGGATCATCTTTGTTTTGTTTTTGTCTCCTGTACCAGAACATAGTGAGCACTTAAATGAGGGCTTGTCGGTTAATTGAATGATTGATTGAATGTAAAATGTAATTGCTTTAAAGCATACATGGGATGAAATCAGTGCTGTGCTGTCCCTGATCTGTTCATGGTATCCTTGAGCGGCATCTGTGGAGACCTAGTCATTAGCTGTATTTGAGTTATATCCTGAAATTTCCCAGAGGTGATTCCAAGTAAGGGAAATATAAACCAAAGAACTGTGATTTTTTAGAGTGAGTCCCCAAACTGAACTCAGTCACTGTACGCCCACAACCTGGAGGTACTGGACTCTAGTCCAGAGGTGATGCTTACATTCAGAAATAAGGCCATAGCAAGTGAGGCGGAGAGGTGAGATCAAAATACCCAGCTCGAGTTATTGTTCAGCTATCTAATTCTGTCTCTCGTCCAGGAAAAATAAAATGATGGCAGCTGGGTGGTGCAGTGGATAGAGCACTGGGACTGCGGTCAGGAAGACCTGACTCAAAGCTTGCATCAAACACTAGCTGTGTGACCCTGAATGAGTCACTTAACCCTGTTTCCCTCAGTTTCCTTGTCTGTAAAAAGAGCTGGAGGAGGAAATGGCAAACCCTTCCAGTATCTTTGCCAAAAAAACCCAAAGAGGAGTCACGAAGAGTCAGACATGACTGAAATGACTGAACAACGACAAATATTTAGAAGTAAAGAAGAAAGTTATTGGTTTGAATTAGCTGGTATCATACCAGATGTGACTCCTCTAGGTGGTGTAGTAGATAGAATGCTGGACCCAAAGTCAGGAAAACCTGGGTTCCAATCTAGCCTCAGGCACTTATGAATTATGTGGTCTGGGGCAAGTAACTTAATCTGTCTGCTTCAGTTTCCTCATCTGTGAAATGGGGATAATAATAGTGCCTGCCTCCCAGGGTTGTTACAGACAAGGAAACTGAGGGAAACAGGGTTAAGTGACTCACCCAGGGTCACACAGCTAGTGTCTGATGCAAGCATTGAGTCAGGTCTTCCTTTTTGTAAAGTGTTTTGAAAAACTTTAAAATTACAATTTAAATGCTAGCTCTTATTATCAGTAACCTTAACAGGCTTTCTTTCTGTAATGTTTTAGACTTCCCAAAGGGCTTTCCTCACAAGCCCCTTAGGTTTTGGTGGTATAAGTGGCATCCCTCTTCAGTGCCTATCATAGTACGTGGTATACCATAGTTGATTAATAAATGCTGTTTGATTGATTGGAAGTTACACAGTTAATAAATAACAGGGCTGAGACTCCAACTCAGCTCTCCTGACTCCAAGGCCAGCGTTCCTTCCAATGTACTTATATCTAACCGCAGGCATGAAGCATAACATCCATCGGGGTGAGGATGATTCACAGCTAAGATGGGCAATTCTGAAAGGAATCAATTGAGTTATCCTGGGTGTGCTTTTTTTTTAAACGTGGCCATTCCCACGCACACATACATATTCATCACTTTTACGAGCAGAAAATCAACTCCTGAAAGGCAGCTGTTTTTGAAATGGATGGCAAGCCTTTGCAAAGGAATCCCACAGACTGTTCTTCTCACTTGAGTGAATGTGCTCTGACATCAGCACGTCCTAGGCATCTGCTTTTTTCCTTTTCTGATCTGGTTTTATTATTAATCTATTCCTTATGTTTATTGACTCTGTCCATTATTTGGGAACCTCAGTGCATATTTATAAAGGCAATAAAAAGAGACAGCGTCTCTTAGAACGGCTGGCGGTCCAGTGAGCATCCAAGAAAGAGGGGGAGCCTTTCTCTTCCTGTTACTTTCTTTGACCAGATTTACCTGGGGCTGCAACACTGGCCATTTTGACTAAGTCAACAAGCTAATTTGACCAGGAAATTTAACTAAGCAACCAGCTGGACAGAGTTCCAGATATTTGCCCTCCCCAACTCCATTCTTCCCTGACACACATACATATATGCACATATGTTCACATATGTATATTATACATGTATACACATATGCATATTATATATGTTCACATACATGTATATTATACACACACACACAATTTAACAGAGTGACATAGTGGAAAGAACCTTGAGTTTTATTCCTTTCTATCACTCAGTCAGTCAACAAGCATTTATTATGTGCCTACTATGGGCAAGAAATTGTGCTAGACACTGGAGATATAAGTACAAAGGATGAAACAATCCCTATTTGTGAGAGGCTTATGTAGGGTAGACAACAACTGCATATATAAAGGCATGCAGAATAGATACAAGTCTATGCAGTAGAGACATGCAGGGATTATGTGTTATCCGCTGTGTATATCCAGACTATATATATAAATATAAAGATCAGTGGTGTGTGGGGAGAGAGAGATTTAGGGAAACTGAGTCCTGCCTTGAGACAAGCAGGAAAAAAAGGTCCATGAAGCTGGCAGCTCTGTTCTTCTCTGAGAGGGGGGAATACCAGGTTATATCTCTTTTCATTCACTAAACATTGCTTATCAAGGGACACAAGTTTTAGTTTTAAGCTGCTTCTCTGACAGTTATCTTGGGAGGGTAAACCAAACTAATACCTGCAGACTTGACTCCTTCCCAGCAAATGCTAGTTACACAAAAGACCATCACAAATAGTTACAAGGGAGCAGATCAATTTATTCAAGCAGAGAAACAGAAATCAGAGAAATTCTGCGTGTTAGGATATGCCAGAAAATACATGAGAGAATGAGCTCTTTACCTGAGAGTAGGATCTTACCAAGAAAGTAAGATTGCAACCAAGAAAGAGACTCGCACTGCACTCAAGGGAGAATACCCTGAAGTATCTAGGGATACAATCTAGAAATCGGACATTTCGAGTAGCTGACTTCCCCTATGTATTTCCTGCTCCAAAATCTTTTTTTTTCTCCCTCCTCCCTGGAACTGGTGGCCTCAAAGGAAGTCAAGCCCACCCATATGCTTTCTTGAGCAGGAACGAAGAATGTCTCTACCTCGCAAATCTGTCATGCCAACTCTTTCTGACAATATTATGTCAACATTCTCTCCACCAATTAGGAGAGTCTTATGAAAAATGTTCTAGGCTTGGCTGGAAACTTGGGTCACATAAATCAAAGACTTCCAGAACATGTAACAAGTGAAATGGAGGAGACATTTTCTCCAGTTCCCGCTCAGTTGCTAAAGAAACCCCAAAATGTGCCCTAGAGGCACAACAATTTAGATGAATCCACAGGAGAAAAAAATCAAATAGCTCAGCAGGTCTTATGAATGAACAATGTGAGAACATTCATCTTTAACACACTTATTCAGCACTCCTCCTTCAACAGCCTCTATACATAGCTAGCCCAAAGTCTTGTGTTTTGGGATCCACTCAGGGACTTCTTTCCTTCTGTATAGACTCTGCTGGCACACTTCACCCCTGTCCTCCTCCCACCAACCTATTGTGACAAGCAACAGATACTAATTATATATAAATATGTGAGGAGAAGGGTAGCTAGGTGGTGCAGTTGATAGAGTGCCAGGCCTGAAGTCAGGAAGACTCATCTTTGTGAGTTCAAATCTTGCTTCTGATGCTTACTGTATGACCTTGGGCAAGTCACTTAACCCTGTTTCCTCATTTGTAAAATGAGCCAGAGAATTAAATGGCAAACCACTTCAGTGTCTTTGCCAAGAAAATTCCAAATGGGTCGTGGAGAGTCAGACACAACTGAAACAATTGAACAACAATTACAATTGTGAAGAGAAGAAAAAGGAAGGTGGGAGAGAATGTGGCTTCTTTATGTCTGGGTTGGCACCTAGGTTAGGGAAACTCAAGGCTACAGAGACTCTATCTGAAATAACCACTTTATCTTCTCCAAACCTTGCAAAAAGTGACAGTCAAAATTCAGTCCAGCCAGAGAACTAAAGAATGGAGGGGGTTGGGGAAGGGGACCCAGTGAGCATGGCTACCACATCCTAAAGGAAAGGGGGTTAGAATCTAGCTAAGGTCAGAACTGTACCACCAAAAGTAATCTGAGGCAAGGACCAATGCATGTGAAAAGTAAATCCCCCAATTTTGATGCAGAGAGGTTGAGACAGCCTTGTGACACGACCCAAGTGTATAATCACCATCATTGGGGGGAGGAATCAGAAACTGAGTGGCAGAAAATATAGGATAAAAAATGGCTAAAACCACCAGGAACTTCAAAAAGAGGAAAATGTACTTTAAAAACTAGAGCACAAATAGATAAACCAACAGACAAGATACTAAAATTAGAAAGATGAGTGCTAAAAAATTTGAAAGATGATAAACTCTAAATAAATATTGTAAGAAAAAAAGCAAATTGAACCAATACCTAATGAAACTCAAGAGAGCATGGAAATGGAACAAAATGATCCAGAATGCTTCAAAAGAGAAACAATCATCTTTTAAAAATAGTATTTTATCTTTCCAATTACATGTTAAGACAATTTTAACATTCATTTAAAAAAAAATTTGAGTTCCAAATTTTTTTCCTACCATTCCTACTGTTCCCCCTCCCTAAAAATGGTAAACAATTTGATATAGATTATATATGCAATCATGTTAAGACATATTTCCATATTAGTCATGTTGTGAAAGAAGAAACAGAACAAAAGGGAAAAACTAGGAAAAAAAATTAAGTGAATATAATGTTTCAATCTGCATTCAGTCTCCATCAGTTCTTTCTCTAGATGTGGATAGCATTTTTCACTGAGTCTTTTGGAAGTGTCTTGGATCATTGTATTGCTAAGAAGAGCTGTTGTTTGTAGTTTTTCACACAGTGATCATTGCACAATGTTGCTGTTATTGTGTACAATGTTCTCATGGTTCTGCTCATTTCATTTTGCATCAGTTCATGTAAGTCTTTCCAGGTTTTTCTGAAATCTGCCTGCTCATTGTTTCTTATATAGCACAACAGTATTCCATTACATTCATATACCACAACTTTGTTCAGCCATTCCCCAATTGATGGGTATCCTCTAAATGAGAAATGATCATCTTAAGAAAAGATGTTTGAAGGAAACAAAATGTCAGAATTTATGGCCTATGTAGCAGAAATAATTAGAAGAATAGGAAAAACCTGATTTCGTGAGTCTCTCTAAAGAAGTGAAAAGAGAAAACAACAGATTGGGAATACAAATGTACTGAAGTGAAGGCCTATCTGGGAGAAGAAAAACAAATGACTTTAAGAGGAGAACAAATTATCTCAATATAAGCAAAAGCCATTGATCTCAAAGACAGGATGCATAGAGACAAGTCAAGAATCACAGGCCTACCAGAAAAATATGACAAAATGAAAAACATGAACACAATTATGCAGAAAATAATACAAGGAAATTGCCCAGAATTTCTATATTTAGAATACAAAGCACCAAATAATCCACAGATTGCCTCCAAAAAACAAACAACTTTATGCTTCAAACTCCAATAATCAATTCAGTGATTATATTAAACAATTTTAATGACAAATGGCAAATTCTTCCAGCAGCCAAGACAATGACTTTCAACTCTAAAGAAATAACACAAGACTAGAAACCACAAAGGGAAATGGCATATTATACCACAAAAAGCAGAAGAGGTCAAGATGTAATGTGATGTAAAATGACATGCCCTACAAACCTGAGCCTAACCATCAATGAAAAAAAGATGGGCATTCAATAAAACAGAAGCATTCGAATCATTCCTGAAAAACAACATCACACCAAAAAACAGATGTGAGCAGACAGATAAAATATTTATTAAGCACCTACTATGCGTCAGGCATCGTTCTATGTGCCAGTAGATACAAATTCAAGCAAGCAGGATGATCTCTTCCCTTAAGAGTTTCCATTTGAATGGAGGGAAATAATACATAAATGGGAGCTAGAAAGTAGGTGAGAAGGTACACTTGAAGTGGTGTGGCATGGAAATGGCTGTGAAGAGTCATGGAGATCTAATTCTAAGCCAAATAAGGTGAAAGCTCACCTATCAGAGCCAGGGAATACAAGGGCAAGAGTACAAGTCTCAAGTTGGGCAGGGAGAGAAAAGATGAGGACGAAAATAAGGAGATAACTGAGTAGTTAAACACATGGTAGTTTGGAAGAGGGGGTACTAGCAGTTTAGGGGATCACTCACTAGCTATGTGATCTTGGGTAAGTAATTTCAACACTTTGGGACTCTATTTCTTAATCAGTAAAATGAGGAGCTATGTGATTGTATCATTAATGCAATATGAGCACTTGCTGTGAATATGTATTTATATATTTTAAGGATCAAATCACATAGTATAATAAGCACTCTTCACCCAAAACTAAATCCTAAACCTTGAGCCAAGAAACTAAAGCAAAGCATTCACAATCCATAACAACATAGCAATGTATTACTAGGGTGGCCACATGGCCTTAAACAGACACAAAAGTTAACTTGACCTTTTTCCCCACAACAAGTACAGCCACAAGGCCTAAAACAAAACATATCATTCAGTATATAACATAACGTTCAGTATGTCTTGTACAATCAGGGCATCCCAGCCCAGGAGCTTCCCTAACACAGCACATCCTGAAGGGTAGCAGAGAACACAATATGCTCCATCCCTAGGTCACAGTAGGTTACAATCCTCTCTATCCAAACAGTGTCCAAGTAAAGTCCTCTTAGGAGTGTGTCCTTTTCTCCACACTGCTGTTGTAAGCTTCCTCCTACAACCTCTCACGCTCTATTGAGCTAAAGAGTCAAAGTCTTAACACTGCTCCAGTCCCTGCTTCCGAGTCCTGAGGGGTGGCTGGGCAACAAAGTCAACAAGGTGGGTCCCCAGGGGTTATGACACTTTCCCCCATCCCACCATAGACAAGTCCACCCCCTGGGTTCCAACCCATCCCAGAGAGACATAGCAAGAAAGCACACTCACTGTTCCTGCCTTGCTGCAAAGTTTTCATCTTGACCTGGGGCTGAGTTCTGAGCTCCAGGGTTCCTCCTTCTGCAGGTCCGAGGGCTGACCACTCTCTGTTCCTGTCAGGGTCCAGATGCAGGCAGCTCCTTGATCCTGCTGCATGTCTCACCTCATGGGGGAAGAGACTGCTCCATTCCAAGCTCTCTGCTCCTGCCTTGGTCCAGACCTAGCAGGCTCCAGAGGCCCCCTGCCCTAAGCTTCTGTCTCTGGCCCACATGACCCCAACTCAGGGTCAGTTCATCCTTCTCCAGCCTTGGCTCTGGGCACAGGACACTTCCAGGGCCTCCACTCTTCTGACACAGTCTAGGGTGGGGCTACTCCAATCAGGGCTCTTTCTAGCAGAGCCTCCCTCACACTGCTCTGGCTCTGGCCATGGCCTTGGCTCTGAGAAGTTCAAAAGAAACTTCTCCCCTGGCTCCTTTATCACTATAGAAGCTGTAACCCTTTCCTTTACTTGGAGTTTCTCCTTTAGTGTAGGGAAATTCAAAAGGAACTTTTCCCACGTACCTTTTCCCTTCACAACAACACATCCAAAGTCTTCCTCCAGCTCATCAAATAATTCTGCTTCTTGAGTGGAGGGAAAAATAAACATCCAAGCCCTAAGAATTTGGGTCTCAGTTTCTAACATTTCTCAGGCTCTCTCATATGTCCCTTTTCCCTTCCATTCTCAGGCTCTCTCACATGCCCCTTTTTCCTCTCTTTCCAGGGATAAATCAAACTAAACATCTTGTAACCAGGCTTCCACTGGCAACAGCTTTTCAGTATTTTTTCTCACAGTAGTCAACTTTAACAAAACTACAACACAGGCTACCATAGCTATAAAAAATAACACAATAACTAAGAACAATGGACAATTATCCCAGTCCCACTAAACCCCATACTTTCTTTCAGTCTGTGCAGATCCTGTCAACTATGCCAAATGTAGTCCAAATGACATTAGCACACAGGAGGGCTACCAGCACAGGTTCACTCTTGATCTGGTCACACAGGAAAGATAGCTTCAAAGGGGTTAATAATCTTACTTTATTCTATCCAGTCTTCTCACAAGGGTTGCTGAGCACCAGCTCCTATAGCATTCCCTAATTACCCTTCTTGCAGGAGCCAGAGAGAAGGGGGTGCCAGCCCCCTCTATGTCTCGATGGGGTCAATCCTCTCAAGCCACAATGAGAACCAGTTGAGGCAAACACAGATTCCCCCCAAGCCTTGAGAGGGGCCAGTCCAGGGACACATTCCAGCTTGTGCATTCAACCCTAAGTGTTCCCCACTCACTGACCAGTGCCCACCTGCTTTATACTTACATGCACTCCTGCCTTTACAATCTAAACTGACAACTCCTGGCCCTTAAAATCTACAAAGATTGTGCAGTGTGAGAACTCACATGTAACATCTGGGAGCAAGGGATTGTTATGGCCATGGATCCTGGGAAGCTGAACTTCAAGAAACAATAACAAAAATCCCACCTTTTTTACACTTATACTCCACTCCTCCAGGATCATGGCCTCTACAATCTTACACTTGTCCCTTACAATCTACACAGGTGACACCTTTTAGAGGTTTCCAAATAGAGGCATTATACTTTGCAACTCTGTTTGTGATGCCAGTTGCATAATTTGAGCAGGTGCTCTGAATATGTATGTGTGTTTGTGTGTGTGTATGTGTGTATATGTGTATATGTGTATATGTATATATATATATATATACACACACACATTCACATTCACAGCCAGGGGTCCCCTTAATAATAGCTACCCAGAGTCCTGTTCAGGAAATCCCATGAACGAGCCCCAAGGCAAAATATCAATCTCCCAGAGTATATACACTTTCTTATAGGCTTAGAGTCAGAAGGTGTGAAAGCCTATGTGACTCAGCACCTAATTAGCTCTGCACCAAGGTTCTATGTGACTTAGCAAAGGATGGGTTACAACCATGAACTGGGTCAGAGTTCAAAGGAGTAAGACAGCCATGATCAATAAGGCAAAATGTCTGTGTTCTAAATTATTTCTGTATGTTCCTAGAAGGCTGGCAAGCACTTCAAGAAAGAGGAATCAGCCATATATACTCTTACCTTTATACCTGGGAACGTGGCCCCTGTTCCTAGGAAAAAAGGGAACATATGTAGTCACTTAGGTCTATAAATGTACAGGGAAGATCTTTATACCTTATTAATCCTACAGTGATCTCTAAGGTATTTTAAAGCTTCAACATGATATGATTTTTTAATTTTTTTAAATAAAAATTTAATTGACTGAATTGATTGCTTTGTCACCTGTGGCCCAAGGAGGCCTCTTCCCACAAAGGGTTCCAGTTCACAAAGACTAAATTTAATCCTGGGGGAAACAGACCCTAAAGACCAGGTTTGTTTGTGGCATCATTCCACATACCTCAGGGGAGGCAACTTGATTACACTAATAGCTGCTACAAATAAAAAATAAAAAATAAAAATAAAAATGAATAAGCAAAGGAAAAAGAACCCAACCGTAGATGATCACTATAGGGATAGAGAAGATCTGGGATGATATTCAGAGGGAGATAACTGAGCTAAAAAAAGCCACTCTTTTTTCAATGAGAAGTGTCAAATGCTTCTACACACAAAAAGAGTTCTTGGAAGAACTTAAAAAAGACTTTAAAAATCAAATGAGAAAGACTGAGGAAAAATTAGTAAAAAAAAAAAAAAAAAAAGAACAATTCAGGAAAATCAAGAAAACTATGAAAAGCAAGTCAACTAACTACAAATAATCAAAAACTTAAGGAATAAAATAATTACTTGAAAACTAGAATTGGGGGAGGGGAAACTATGATGTTTTAAGACAACAAGAAATCATAAAATAAAGTCAAAAGAATGTAGAGAAAGTGAAACATCTCATCAGAAAAGCAAAAGCTCAAGGAGAAATCTCTGAATTTAGAAGACTTTTATGCATACATATATATATATATATACATACATGAAATATTTGGAAATAGTTGGACTATCTGAAAATTATGATAAAAAAAGAATCTTGATACGATATTAGAAAATTGCCCTGAAGTTCTAGAACAAGAAGGCAAAGCAGAAATAGAAAAAAATTTACTGATCAGTGCCTGAAAGAGATTCCAGGAGGAAAATTTATAGGAATATCATAGCCAAGTTTCAAAGCTCCCCAGTTAAAGAGAAAATATTGGAAGTAACAAGAAAAAAACAATTAAAATATGATGGAACTACAATAAGGATTACATAAGGCCTGGCAGGTACTATGTAGAAGGACCATAGGTCTTGGAATATTATATTCTGTAGAGCAAAAGAGCTGGGATTATAACCAAGGGTAAATAACCCAGCAAAGTTAAGTATAATTCTGAATGAAAAAAAAGCATATAAAAAACTGAAAGGCTTTCAGGTTTTTGTGACAAAACTCCCAGAACTTAAGGGAAAATTCAACATTTAACATGCAGGAGAAACATAAGGCAAACATTAAAGATCAATTTTAAGGGACTCAATAAGATCAAATTGTTTACTTTTTATATGTGAAAATCTTAGCAGTACTCAGGATTGTCCTCATTATTTGGGCATTGGTTTGGAATAAGCTGAGTATGATGGGGTAAATTCTAAAAAATTAAAACTGTAGGGAAAGATAAAAAGGAGTAATTATTTCATACAAATGAGGCATACAAGGAAAAAATGATACAGAAGAAGCTATTGGGGAGAGGGCAGGTAGTGCTGGAAACTTACTCTCATTGGGAAAGAGTTAAAGAGAGAAATATATGTGTATGTGTATGTGTGTGTGTATATACGTGTATATATATGTACATATATATGTATAAAAATCTTCTAAATTCAGAAAGAAATGAGGGCAAGGGGATAGGGTAGGGGGAGAGGATAAGGAGGGACTCTTAGAGGGGTGGGTAGGTTGAGGAATAGAAGGGCAAGGTAGCAGGTAGAAGTAAAGCAGAGGAGTGAGGAGGGATAGGGTAAATAGGGGTAAGAAAAATAGGGAGGAAGAAAATACACAAGTAATCATAGCTTAGAAAAAATAATCACAAAGTTAATTTGGAAGAGCAAAATGTCAGGAACTTCAAAGAAACCAGGGAAAGAAAAGATGTAAAGGAAATAGATACAGTAGGATTGGACCTTAAGCTATATTATAAGGGAGAGCGCTGTTGAACTATAAAAAGAGTAATTTCAATTACTCCAAATTAAAATTTTCTAGTATAAATAAAATCTATGTAGCCAAGAATAGAAGGAATGCAGAAAATTGAGAAAAAGCTTTCATAGACAGTCTCTCAGTAGGATGTGATTGGGTTGTAATATAGGGTGTCCCTAAAGTCTGGACAATAGGAAATCTCATTAACAATGCATATTTTCAAGACATGAAATGAATGAAATTTTCAAGAGATGAATTTAATTTGATTTAATTAATGAGATTTCCTATGTGTCTCCCATGCCTTCCTATGAAATCTCATTTATGCTAATTAAATAAAATGTTGAAAATGTCATTTGTTTCATTTGAAAATATGCATCATTAATGACATTTCCCGTGTGTCCAGACTTTAGGGACAGCCTGCTGTATTGGGGTGGTGTAGGAAACGATGAGCTGGTTGATTTAGGAAAAACGTGGAAAGACTTGGATAGGCATACGTCTATAGATATCTATGTATATGCATATATATAGCCAGGCTTAATTGTAGCTTTCTTGAGTGTAGGGGGAAGGGAAGAATAAAGAAAAAAGTGCACAGAGAGAACAAAAGAAAACCCACAAGGAAGCAAAGAAAAGCTGGGCAGTTTTGAAAGCAATGTGTATCATTTATTATTTAGGTTTTCTTGAAATGGAAACATTGTTTTATATTGAATCCTCACTTACGGTCTGCTGTGTATGTGGCAATGTTTTTTTTTCTCTCATTTTGTATGTAAGTTTAAAATTTTTAAAAATTAATTTAAAAAAATAAGAGGAGGGGTGGCTAGGCGGTGCAGTGAATAGAGCACTGGCCCTGGGGTCAGGAGGACCTGAGTTCAAATCCAAACTCAGACACTTAACACTTACTAGCTGTGTGACCTTGGGCAAGTCACTTAACCCCAATTGCCCTCCAAAAAGCAAAAAATAAAACTAAAAAAAGAGGGCACTACCTATGCACATCTCTATAGAACCAGAATATGTTTTCCACTAATACACGTTTCTCTTCCTTTCTGTGTCTCTCTCCGAACCCAATACAATATAAGCTCCTAGATGGCCATGGCTGCTCATTGTTCTGTCTTTGTATTCCCAATGCCTTGCACATTTATTGCTGTTCAGTTGCTTTTCAGTTATGACCTGATTCTTCCTGACCCCATTTGGGGTTTTCTTGGCAATTTGCTATTTCCTTCTCCAGCTCATTTTACGGATGAGGAAACTGAGGTAAACAGTGTTAAGTGGCTTGCCCGGGGTCTAGTAAAGGTCTGAGGCCAGATTTGAACTCAGGAAGATGAGACTTCGTGACTCCAGGCCCAGCATTCTATCCACTTCCCCACCTAGCTGTTGGCCTTGCACAGAGGTAAACACTTAATAGATGCTTATTGGGTTGAATTGTATTCTTCTTTGGATTTTGTCTGTCATTTTCTCTTTGCCTCTATCTCTCCTCTTTGTCTCTTTCTCTTTCTAACTTTGTCTCTCTGACTTTGTCTCTGTCTCTTTCTATATTTCTCTCCTTCCTTCCTGCCCCCTCCCTCCCCTCCCTGTCTCTTTCTGTCTCTGTTTCCTTTCTCTCTGTGTCTGTCTCTCTCCTCTCTGTCTCTCTGTATCTGTCTATCTTTCTCATGCATTAAAGCACTCCTCTCTCTCTCTCTCTCTCTCTCTCTCTCTCTTTCTCTCTCTCTCTCTATCCCCCTCTCTCCCTCTCTCCCTCTCTCTGTCTTCGTCTCTCATGCACCAGGAAAAATGTAACGCATGATTTCCCTTGTAAGCAGCAAGCGCCTCAATGCTAATACCATTTCTTAAAGTGAGAATAGTCCTAGCAGCAATTTCAGCAGTCAGGTCTCCCACCCAAAAAAGCAAATCAAGATAAACTCTGCACATCTTCTTCCTGGGGTGCCTCATTTTGCACCTTCTGGCAGGCTGAGCTAATACTATCTAGTGCCAGCACAGTTGGATGCAACAGGTTGATGCTGGTAAGCATTTAGGCTTAAATAACCAATTAGAATGCAGATCATCAAGAGCTTGCTTCCTGAATCAACGAGACTATAGAGTGGAAATGGAGTTCATTTATTTATTTATTTCGTAAGTATTTATCAAACATCTATTGTGTCTAAAATATTATGCTAGGAATATTGCAAACCATTGAAATGTGAGCTGCTGCTGCTTCAATCTCCCTCACCTTTAAAAGATAAAAACAAAGAAAAAAAACCCTTTTATCTGATTCTTCTGCTCCAACTACTTATTGTCCAAAGTCTTTCCTTTTGTGGCTAAATTTTGTGCTCATGTGGTCTAATGACAAATGCTTACACCTTTCCACCCATTCTTTTCTTAAACCCTTATAATCTGCCTTCTGCCCTCATGCCTCTGCTAAAAATCTCCTCTTAGAGGTCATCAAGGATCTCCTGATCTTTTTATTTTTTTTTTTGCCCTCCCTGAAGAATTTGATCTTGAGGCTTTACATCCCCTGGGCTAATAAACCAGATGGCTTCCTCGGTTCTTCCCCTACCTCTCTGACCACTTCTTTTCTGACTTCTCACCTAGCTCCTCCTTATATTCCTAGGTTCTGGCTCTGGACCTTTTATCTCTGTCTCTGTGTGTCTCCCTCTGACTCTCTTTCCTCTCTGTGTCTCTCTGTGTCTCTTCCTCTCTGTCTCTTTTTTCTGTCTGATTCTGTCTCTATTGCTCTCTTTTTCTCTTTCTCTGTCTCTCAGCATCTCTCATTTGTCTCTGTCTGTCTATCTCCTTTCCTCTCCTTTTCTCTTTCTTTTCCTTGGCTTCAACTATTCCTTCCACTTTGTCAGCTCCCAAATCTTTTTTTTTTTTAATTTTATTTTAGTTTGCATCATTCATTTCCACAAGATTTTGAGTTACATATTTTCTCCCCATCTTTCCCCTA
>CM053586.1:38824359-38871010 GCA_028646515.1 Pseudochirops corinnae | reverse complement strand
TCACCCACTCCCACTGGAAGGACAAGCAATCAAATACAGGCTGAATATGTGAAATTACGCAGAACCTCTCCATAGTGAGCACACTGTGAGATTCTGATTACATGTCCCTTCTTCCTATCCTCCCCCCCCAATCACGCTCCACCCTGTCCCTGTCCCTCTACAGAAATGTGAACATTCATCAGCCCTCCCCCCCACCCTGCCCTCCCCTCCATCATCCTACCTCTCATCCCCCTTCCCCCTACTCTTCTATGTGTCAGCTCCCAAATCTTACATGGAATGTGGGGTCAACTTAAAAGTCATTTCTCAGTCTGCTGCTTGGCTTATATATCTATATCTATTTCTGTATCTATCCATCCATCCATCTACCTGTCTCTGTGTCTGTCAATCTATCTATCCATCTATCTATCTATCTATCTATCTATCTATCTATCCATCTATCATCTATCTATCCATCCATCATCTATCTATCCATCTATCTATCTATCTATCTATCTGCCTCTCTATCCATCCATCCATCTATCCATCCATCTATCTATCTCTATCTATCTATCTATCTATCTATCTATCTATCTATCTATCTATCTTTATCCTATCCCAAACTTGAGGGTAATGCAGGGCATGCGTATATGTTCCCTCATTAATTAACAGAATCTCAGCCTCCCTCTCACTTAATTGAGGCAGCTAGGTAGTGCAGTTGAGAGAACGCTGGACATGGAGTCAGGAAGAGTGAATGCAAATCTGAACTCAGATGTTTTGCTGGCCGTGTAACCCATGGTAAGTCATTTAGCCTTTGTCTGTCTCAGTTTCCTCATCTGTAATATGGGGATAATAATGGCATTTATCTCCTACAATTGACATGAGGACCAAATGAGATATTTATAAAGTGCTTTGCAAGCCTTAAAGCACTATGTAAAGGCTCCCTATCACCATCATCATTACTGGTGGTAGCGGGGTTATTTCTAACTAACTAAAATATTATGTATTTAGCAAACTATAGAAATTTCCTTTTCCAGTAGTACTTACTCATACTCAAATGCTGATCAAAATTCCTCCACACCTGCCCATCCTGCATGATTCTTGACCATGTTCTCTCAAAAGACTGGGAGAGGTCCCTGAATATGTCAAAAGCCTCCTTTCCTTTCTACCAACATCATAAGGGTGCCATGCAACCCTCTAGCCATGCTTCTCTCACCTCTCGCTTTTCCCACATAATCTTTTCTTTTGGTGACACAATTCCTGGATGCTGTCCTTTATTCCTCTTCTTCATAGCTCCTCATTGGTTGTATGTTACAACTATTCACACTCACCTGATTCATCTCTATGGCCCTTGGTGTGATTTTCACCTTTTGTTCCTTGGAAGTAGTGGTGTTCTAAATATGAGTTCCGCAATGACATGCTTATAAGGGTTCAGGATAATGGATGATGCTCTCATGCTTTCCCTGTTACCAGTGGAGTGAAGCAAGGTTGTGTGTTTGCTCCCAAGCTTTTTAGCTTTTCAGTGATATTGTCAGATGCCTCGAACAAGGGTGAAAATGGAATCAAGTTCAGCTACCCCACTGAGGGTAAATTATTTAACTTGAAAAGGCTACAAGCCAAGAAGAAAGTGGAGGGAGAGTTGGTGCATGACTTTTTGTTTGCAGATGATAGTGCACTCAGTGCAGCCTCTGAGGCTGAGATACAACACAGTATAGATCAATTTTTTGCTACTTATGCTAATTTTGACCTAACAATTAACATCAAGAAAACAAGCTCTCCACCAGCCAGCACCACACCATCCATATGTGGAACCATTGATTATAGCAAATGGAGAAATTTTTAATGCTGTGTATAAGTTCACTTATCTTGGCAATATACTTTCCAGGGATGTACACATAGATGGTAAGGTTGATACACATTTCCAGAGTTAGTTTAGTGGTGGGAGGCTATGAAGGAAAGTAGGAGAAAAGAGATATTAGACTGCCTACCAAACTGAAGGTCTACAGAGTTGTGCAAAACTCATTGTTGTATGCCTGTGAAACCTGGATAGTTTACCAACAAGCACCATGCCAGGAAATTGAATCACTTTTATCTGAATAGTTTTAGGAAGATTCTGAAGATCAACTGGCAAGATAAAGCAGTAATTAATTAATTAATTAAGCAGTATTGCCAAGCATTCAAACTCTACTATAGAGAGCACAACTCTGATGTACATTCGCCTGAAAGACATTTTAGAGAGCTCACACAAGGCGGGTGCTCACATGGAGGTCAGAAGAAGTGATAAAGGAACACTCTGAAGGTCTTTCTGAAGAACTTTGCAATGGATTGCATGACATGAGAAACACTGGCACAGGACTACCCAGTGTGGCATGCCCATATCAAAGAAAATACTGTCCTCCAGGAGTAAAGCAGAATGACAATAGCTAAAGAAAATTCAAACAAACATGAGATATCTTCAAATTCAGAGATATCTTCACTCCAGATGTTCCCATGGACTATTTGTGCCCAACCTATAGTACAGTCCTCCAAACTCCTGTTAGTCTAATCAGCCACAGTCAGACACACTGTACCTTGACTCTGACATAGTGATGTTATTTTGGTCCTCTTTGAGCATGAAGGATAACAACCAAGTTCCAAATATTGCAGATATATAGTAGTACCTGTAAAATGTATTGACAAGATGGGCCTTTACTTCTTATGGGAAATGTAAGGAAAGGAATACAGCTTTGCAATTTCTTGAAATAATCCAAGTTGCCCTCCTCTTTCTTGTTAACTCTGGGCCCAGTTCACTGTTCATCAATTCTATGTCTTTCTGATACACACAAATATACATATACATATGTATATACACACATACATATAGACCAGATATAGATACTGTCAGACAAGGTCTAAACCCAATGCATGTTGCAATCTGAGCATTAGAGATTATTCATCCACTTGGTCTTTCTCATGTGTATGGACAGATTAAACTTCTTTGAATAATTTCAAATTTCTTCTTGGAGGCTCTGAAATGTCTTGGGGTTTGATGCAACCAGTACGATGGCAGCTGTAAAGAGGAACATCTGGAAGACCTCATCCTCCACAGGGAATCTGTTCTTGCTCTGGACTCTGGGGTAGAATTCCTTGATCACAGTGGTGAATGTCTTTGGTGAGCCTTCATTTCCCTGTTCTGTGCCTTGCTTAATATTTATTTTCAAAGGGTTATTGAATAGTTATATCTATCGTAACTTCCAAGGAATCATTCATGACCTTGATGTATATGTGAGAGATACTTTGTTGTAAAAGACCCTGTAAGCCATGTTTTATTTTACTAAATCAGATTCTTTTCTTTTAAAAACAAACAATAAGCACAATGGGTTCTTGGATTTTTTATTTATTTCCATTAATTGTGAGGTGGTAAGGATTTGTTTCATTGTTGAGTATTGATTATAAAAGCCTGCTTCTCCCCTACTAATGATCTCTAAGAGAGTGTCCTCCAGTTATGTATAAGTGACCCTCACAATGATTTTATATAGATAAGAGAGTAGTCATGTAGGTCAATATTTTTTTGTATTCTTTTAGTCACTTTTTTTCAATATTGTTATGGTCTGAGAATTTTTCCAAGTCTTTGATATCATCTCTGATTGTTGATACTTTGTATGCAGGTCTCTTAATGCCTTCACAATTTTATTATCTCCAGCATGACCCTTCTTTAAATATACTTGGTCCAATTTATCTGATTTTTCCATCTTTGTTCTCCATAGTGCCATTTTCCACCTCTTCAATAAATGCCTCAGGGATTGTCATATTAGAGTATAAGTGTGATGGGTCTACTCTCCTTGAAAAACTCTTCATGAAATAGTTGATTTTTTAAAAAAAATATTTATTTATTTTTTTGTTTTCAGCACTCGCTTCCATAAGATTATGAGTTCCAAAGTTTTCTCTCCATCTCTCCTTTCCACTCATCCCAAGACAGCATGTTATATGTAAAGAAGAATTAGAACCAATGGGAGAAACCATGAGAAAGAAGAAACAAAAAAAGAGTGCAAATAACATGCTTCAATCTGCATTCAGACACTATGGAGTCTTTTGGAGTTGTCTTAAATCCTTGCATTGCTAAGAAGAGATAAGTCCATCAAAGCTAGCCATTGCACAACATGAGACAGTTTTTGCAAGCCTTTTCCGTTCTTCTTCTGTTTGTGAGCTTCCTTCCATTTTTATCCTCGGGATAACTTTGCTTAGTTGGTGATCTTACCCAGCTTTCTCTGGTTAGACCTGCCCCTGCTTCTCCTTGTTCTTTCATACTGCTCATTGATCATTTGCATTCATTTGTAAAACCTTACGAAGAAAGCCGATAAATGATCTATAACAGATAACAATATTATTATAGCTCATGTCATCTATACTAGATAATCAGTTTTCTTTGTAAGATTTTACAAATGAATTCTAACCCAGTATTGCCTTTGGCAACCATTTCCCTCCATTTGGCAAATAAATCAGGTATTTTTAGACCATGGAGTCTACTGGGCTCTTTCAGTTTCCTTTGTTGTGGTAATTTACTTAACATTGTTTTAGCTTTCAAATAAAATTATTGATATTATTTCTATTGTCTATTTCTATCTGATTTGCAATAATCTGTTAAAAATGTCAGGGCTAAATCTTTTTAATTGCATGCCATTTCTTTGTCTCTTAATATTCGTTCTTCTTTGGTTTTTCACACATTCTGTTCTTTGCTCTGATGAGTCAGTCATCTGACAGCATGTTGCCAGATGAGTCAGGAAAAAATTTGAAATCATTAAGTCTTTTCCTATCTGTTAAAATCTAATCACAGTTTCATTCTTCCTGGTGTTATTTGGTGCTTACCATATCCGGTGCCTGATAATTCTTTTCCTTTCTTTTTTTTTTTTTTTAAGAAAGTATTTATGATTTACAAGCATGATGCTTTTGTATAGGCGACAAATCTCTGGACCCTCTGATTCCTTTTCCATGAATCATACTTTATTCATATCCCCCTATATATTGAGTCCCTTAATCTCCTTCTATTAAATACATATTTATAATTTATTTGCAATGAAATCAATAAAAAATACATAGAGAATTATTTATAATATTTTACTAGCAGGAAGATAACAGCCAGAATTACCTCAAACCCTCACTGAACAACAGATGCCCTCTCTTCACTTCTGAGAACATAGTGTCACACCATTTTGTTCCCTCAGAATAACAAGTAAAGTCTCCTTGCAAGAATCATTTTCATCCTTTTTGCAAGATAAAGGTTATAATAGTTTCATAAAGAAAGAAGATGAGTCCATCTTTTTTTTTTCTTTGTCATCCAGCTTATTTCAGTTTTGATGGGAAAATAATCTCTTTAGTTTCATAGAAGCCCTTAATAGTCTCTCCCCAGACTCAGTCCTCATAAAATTCTCTATATAATGTTTCTTTATAAAAGATCAAATAAGACAGTTTTAATAAGAAAGAAGTTTCTCCTTACCTTCTTTCTCTCTCTTTTCCACTTTGTCTTATACATCTTGTAGATTAAAGTTAAACTCACACACAGTTTCCTTGTGTCCTTAGGAAGAAGCCCATCATAAAATAATGGTGACCGCTGTAATTCTCTTAGCTTCTCTCCTTCTTAAGGAGATAGTCATTGTTTCTATAGCTTTTGTAGAAGAGGCTTTTGGAACAGGAGTCACATTGATATGATGAGTTCCTGCCTTTTACCTAAGCTCATTTACCATACTTCTTGCTGCCGGAAGTTTGCCTTTACTCAGATAACCCACAGATGCCTAAATGTTGTTTAGAGTCAGCAGGTTCATCCAATAAAAATGCTGCCAGGATGCGGCCAAGCTGATTTGCTCAGGGCAAATACCCTTACATATGCAGATATAACAACATGTACTATCTATCTATAGAAATTGTGGGAACTCCAGCAGTCAGTCAATCAACCAACATGCATTTATTAAGCACTTTCTGTTTCCAGTTGTTGTAGCAATGGCTGGGGATAAAAAGAAAGACAAAAACGTGGTTTTCGCCCCCAAGTAGGTCACATTCTAATGGGGGAGATGACACAGATAATGACATACACACACTTTATCAGTGTCAAGGGCTCTTGGTAACAGTGGAGATGAAGGGGCAAGTAAACTCTGACTTGGAGCAGAAGTTAATGTTGCAGTGGGTTAGAAATGGTGTCAAGGTCCATGCCCAAACCACAGGGAATTCTGAACAGAAGCCACTGTAGAGGATTGTTCTCTGTCTACTTGAAGCTACTGACTCCTTATGATGGTTGCTAAGGGAATTCTGGTGACTTCTATTTCCTGCTACTGAAGCGCTTCTATTCTCCTTCACCATCTGGCCTGACCTGAGCTTTGCCACCCCGATGAGCAAATAATTACACTTTGAGAACAGAAATACTGTCAGTCTCTGTCTTCTCAGCATTGTTTTCTATATAGGTGTCATAGGCTGAACAAGGGTATTTAAAGGGAGGAAAAAAAAAGAAGATATTGTTTTGTTCTGTCAGTTGTGAATAATAATGAGTCCCTTATAACACTTGAATTCTTTAAAGCATCTTGTCAATACTTATCCCTTGTGTGATCAATAAAGAATAATCCTCTATTGGGAGTAACTTCTGCTGACTCCGGTTTGTCTGAAAGAGATCTGAGGATTGCAGTGGACTTCAAACTTATTATGAGTTAACCGCGTGATAGAGGAGCCAAAAAAAAGCTAATACAACCTTAATTTGCATTAATAACAATAATAATGGCTCGTACTTATGTAGCGCTTTAAGGTTTGCAAAACACAAAATACAACCATCAGAGGAGTCCTATTATAATCCCCATTTTACAAATGAAAAAACCTGAGGTAGGCAGAGGTTTAGTGACTTGTCCAGGGTCACATGGCTAATAAGTGCCTGATTCAAGATTTGAACTCAGTTCTTCCTGACTCCAGGCCCAGTGCTCTATCCCCTGCACCACCTACTTGCAGTGTTTAAGATTAGGGAGGTGATATTTAAATACTGTCCTGCATCCATCATGTCTGGAGTAGTGATTGTGTTGAATTCTGGGAACCACATCTCATGAAGGATATTGATAAACTCAAGAGTTTTCAAAGGATCACTGAATACATGCTAGGCTGTCTGTAAGTACTTGATAGTAGATTAATGGGCATCATCGGTTTTGCATCCTGTGCCTCACCAAATGCTTTTCCCTATTTATCTGGGAGACGCAGTTCTAGGCAGCATCTGAGGTTGTAAGTACTATTCCTGACATTCTCTCTGGTTTTCTCCTTTGGATTACCGGGCATCATACCCACTGTTATTCTTCTTTCTAATGTCATGCCCAATAACTGCCGTACCTTCTGGTTCTTCATTTTCATCTGGAATTTTCCTTTCTTCCCCCTCTAGTCTCAGTTAAAACTTTTTCTTGAGTTGTGCCCTTAAGAATATAGTCATCAGCACATAGTGTCTTTTACTGGCTACCATCAGGATTTGTGATGTTGCCTATTATAGGCAATGGGACGCAAGTGTCAGAATTCATGCGTTTTCACCGGCTGCCCCCATGTCTGACATGCTCCCCTTCCTCACTTTCGCCTCCTGGCTTCCTTCAAGTCCCAGCTAAAATTCCACCTTCTGCAAGAACCTTTCCCCAGCCTGCCTTAACACTAGCACCTTCCCTCCGAGATCATCTCTCATTTATCCTGCCTGTATCTGGTCTGGGCACAGCTGTCTGCGTGTTTTCTCTCCGTTACACTGAGTTTCTGGAGAGCAGGGGCTGTGTTCTCGCCTTTCCTTATATCCCACGGTTCTACACAGTGTTCATCATGTAGTAGGAGCTTAATAAATGGGTGTTGCTTGTTAACTTGACTGCCGCACACAACGAAGGCTTGGAAAATGGCCAGATTACTACCACTAAGATAATATTCCTGACTACACAGGGTGACTTGTAGAGAGATCAAATGCTGGCTGAATAACTCAGTAAGTGCTCAAAGCTAATCCCGAGCAAAGACAGGAAAACACGGGATTTGGCTGAGTCTAGGGAACAGCTCTGGGAAAACAGACGCTCTTTTTGAATAAAGGCTTCCTGTGGTCTAGGAACAGAGCTGGAGACAGTCGCAGGCTTGCCAAGCTGTGACCACACGCACACGGTATATTCCACAGCCCCAGTGTTTTTGCACCAGCAAATCCAGGCTCCTTCAGGTTTAGATTGCTGTTTGTTGTTCATGAGTCTTTTCAGTTGCATCTGACTCTGTGACCCCGTTTGGACTTTTCTTAGCAGAGATACTGCAATGGTTGGCCATTTCCTTCTCCAGCTCATTTTTACAGATGAGGAGACTGAGGTGTTGAACAGGGGTTAAGTGACTTGCCCAGGGTCACACAGCTGGTAAGTGTCTGAAGCTGGATTTGAATTCAGATCTTACTGACTCTATCCACTGAGATACCCATCCTAAGAATTGCCACCACCTGCCTTTGATTTTATAGGATCGTAGATTTAAAGCTGAAGGAGACCTTGAGAAGTCAACCAGGCCAGCCCTTCCATTTAACAGATGAGATAACTGAGTTTTGTTGAGTGATTTGCCCAAGGTTTCATGAAGGGTTTGAGCCTAGGCCTTCTTGACTCCCAGTCCAGTGCTTACCCACTCACCTTGGTAGAAGCCTGAGGTTCCTCATTATAAGCTGGCCCTGGGAAGGGATGCGGCTGCTTTCCTCAGGTGCTTGCTCCCGCTGTCCCCCAAAATCATCCTTCTTGGTCTTTCAGAAGATATATCCCTTTGCACTGGGGGTATGGGGGGTATGTAATCAGGCTGGTCAGAATAACAAAAGGAGACTTTAAAGGCTGATCTATCAGTCACAGGAACATAGAATCAGGGCTGGAAAAAGCACAACATTCCTTGGGACTCAGTTTCTTCAACTGTGAAATGGGAGGATCAGATTTGATTATTACTTAGGTCTAGAAATCTATGATCTTTCTGAGTCAGCCCTCCCCAAAGCGTGCAACTCTATCTTGATCTCCTAGAATTCCTCTTTTCCTTCCCTTGCAGCTGGAAATAATATAGACCGCCCCCCCTCGTTCTTCTCACCCTTCCCCTTTCCCCCCACCATCAATCTCAAACTGCTAGCATTCCAGCTCCCAGGATGGAGTAAATGAGGTAGAAATGAGACCCACCGAGGTCCAGGCAGGATGAATTTAAATCTCTGAGAATTTTTTCCAACAGGAAGTCTTTACATTAAGTACCGCCGAAATGGAGAAGGGGTGGGGGGTCCTATTAGGCACTTCCTCATCCCTACTAGCCTCTTAAAGAAGAGTTTTCCCATGTGCTCAGTCTGCAGAAGACCTGTGGGCTACACACTGGGCTGCTCAGCCCCATGGGAGCCCAGAGAGCCTGATCCTCAGCATTAAAGGCACGATCTTTAAAAGTGATGGAAAATGTGGCTTACCAAAGCTGACAGTAACTACACAGCAGTTACCCAGGATCCATCCGAGGCTGTGCAAGAGTAAGGACCACATGATTTGACCCTGGAAAGTAACTATTCTGAAGCCGAGAGGGCCTCTACCACTGCCGCTGGCTGTCATGAGTTATTTTGCTGATGCTTCCACCTCAGAGAGGCCTCGAATGTCTATTTGAATGACCAGAAAAACTTGAAGATAATGTTAAAAGGAGGAATCTTTTTTTTATTGCTAGAGGAGAGAGAGACAGAGAGACAGAGAGACAGAGAGACAGAGAGAGACAGAGACAGAGAGAGATAGAGAGAAAGAGAGAGAGACAGAGACAGAAAGAGAGAGACAGAGAGAGAGAGACAGAGAGAAAGAGACAGAGAGACAGAGACAGAGACAGAGAGAGAGACAGAAAGACAGAGAGAGACAGAGAGACAGAGAGAGACAGAGAGAGAGACAGAGAGAGACACAGAGAGAGAGAGAGAGAGAGAGAGAGAGAGAGTATTTTTTTCTCCAGATGTCATCTCTTGAGAGGAGAGACAGGGGCAGCCTCAGCCACTTTCTGAGACAAGGACCTAATTAACAGAGGTTGGGAGAAGTTTTGGCAGCAGCTGCCATGAATTCCTACAGTCTTCCATCTCATACCTGTTTTCTGGTACCTGCTCACTATCCATAACCAGGCACAGAAGAGAAGGGTCCCTAGTTAAAACATGGGACAGGACATACCTCCCTTGTGTCAATACTAAATGGGTGTAAATAAGAAAGCCCTCAAGGACTCTGCTATAATAATGATGATGATTATATTAACTGTTTATATATGTGTGTGTGTGTGTGTGTGTATAGGTAGAGAGATAGGAGACAGAGACAGAGACAGAGAGAGGCAGAGACAGAGAGACAGAGAGGAGAGAGAGAGACAGAGAAAGAGAAGAGACACAGAGAGAGAGACACAGAGAGAGAAGAGAGA
Source organism: Pseudochirops corinnae (assembly GCA_028646515.1). Classification (NCBI taxonomy): domain Eukaryota; kingdom Metazoa; phylum Chordata; class Mammalia; order Diprotodontia; family Pseudocheiridae; genus Pseudochirops; species Pseudochirops corinnae. The sequence continues at coordinate 38,860,660 of CM053586.1, read as the reverse complement.
GACAGAAAGAGAGAAGAAAGACACACAGAGACACAGAGAGAGACAGAGAGAGAGAGAAGAGACAGAGACACAGAGATAGAGAGAAGAGACAGAGACACAGAGATAGAGAGAGAGAAGAGAGAGAGAGAGAGAGAGAGAGAGAGAGAGAACTTCCCATGTGGGGCACTACCACTGTGACCACATAGCCAGAGGGTTCAGCAAAATCTATAGGACAGGCACTGTTTCATTTGTGCTTTTGGGTCCCTGATCATAGTTCCTTGAACTTATAGTTGCTTTCTAAATGTTTGTTGAATTGAATTATAATTAGATTTAACTCACTATTCTTTGGCTTATTATGTGTGCTGTCACCCAGGATTTACTCTTGATGATATCTCAGTTTTCACAAGCACAGGTGGCGGGATCCCCTAGATTCCATGCAAACACTTAAGGTAACCAATGCATATTGAGTACAGGACAACTTTATTTCATTTTGCTGAAAATACAGATGATAAGGACTAATAGGAAACCATTAAAAAAAAACTCATAAAAGGCTCATAAAAATTCACAGTCAATATAATGATTCTCCCTCTCTGGTGGGTCCCCCTTTTCCATAGGTTCCTACACAGTCTTCTCTCTTAGCCCATTTATAGTCATCCTGTAGTTTAGAATTCCCACTGCAGAAGGGAAGCACCCTTTGGGGATGACAAGCAATTCCCTTCCAATCAAACCCTATTTTTTTTCTTAAAATTTTTTTAGTATGTATTTATGATCTGTCCTCCCCCAATTTGAAAAATAAAAATAAATCCTCATAACAAACATGCATACAACAACAAAACAAATGTCCACCTTGGCTATGTCTAAAAATGTATGTCTTGTTATGCATTTTAAGCACATTACTTCTCTGGCAGAAAGTGGGTTGCTTATTTTCAGTCCTCTGGACTCACAGGTCACACTTTTCTAATAACTTATAGAAATAGCTGAGAACAAAGTCAAGTCAACTAGAATTTGTTAAGCACTTACCATATATGCTAGGTAGCTTGGTGGAGAAGGGGATAGAGAACCGGGCCTGGAGTCAAGAAGACCTGAGTTCAGATTTGGCCTCAGACACTAGCTTACTGCCCATGTGACACTGGACAAGCAACTTAACCCAGCTTGCCTCAGTTTCTTCATCTATAAAATGAGCTGGAGAAGGAAATGGCAAACCACTACAGTATCTCTGCCAAGAAAACCCTAAATGGGGTCACAAAGAATTGGGTATGACTGAACCAACTAAACAACAACAACCTCAAATATATGCCAGGTGCTGTACTAAGCATTAAGGACAGAAGGAAAGTCAAAAACAGCCCTTAAGGAGCTCACGGTGTAATGGAAAAGACAACATGAAAAACAAATGACCATACTATATATATGTGTGTATGAGTATGTATGTGTATATGGCTATGTGTATGTATATGTATATATATATGTATATGTATATGTGTGTATACATACACATATGTATATGTGTGTCTAAATACGTGTGTGTGTGTGTGTGTGATATTAGTAGGCAATCTTAGGGGGAAGGCTCTAAGATTAAGGTGGATTGGGAAAGGCTTTGGGGATTTTAGCTAAAACTTGAAGGAAGCCAGGAAAGTCATGGGGTGAAGATGAGGAGGGAGAGAGTTCTAGGCATTTAGAACAGCCAGGGAAAATGGAAGGTGGAATGTCACGTCTAAGGAACAGCAAGCCGATGTCACCAGATCATGGAGAATAAAACGTAAGAAGGCCAGAAAGGTAGGAAGTGGTAAGTTTATGAAGGGCTTTAAAAGCCAAAGAGAGGCTATTGTATTTGTTCCTGGAGGTGAAAGGGGGCAACTGGAATTTACTGAATAGGGAGGCAACACGGTCAGATTTGCACTTTAATGTGACAGCTAAATGGAAGATGGATTTGAAGTAGAGAGACCAATCACTATAATGAGGAGCAGAGGATGACACCTTAGATTACAAGTCTGAATGACTGGAGGATGATAGTAACCTGCACAATAATAGGGAAATTATGAGGATGGGAGATTTGGGGGAGAAAGGCAATAAATTTAGTTTTGGGTGCATTGAGTTTAAGATGCCTATGAGATATTCAGTTAGAGATGCAAGCCTGGAGGTTAGGGCTGAACAGATAGATCTGAGAATCATCTGTATAGAGATGATAATTGAATGCGTGAGAGCTAAGGAAATAATGAAGCAAAACATGGAAGAGTGAGAAGAGAAGAAAACCTTTTTTGGATAGAGCCTTGGGGGATGTTGTTGTTTTGGGGGCATGACCCCGATAAAGATGCAGATCTTTTGTCTCTCACATGTAGCTTTTTGTTTTAGGAGCCATGTGAGAGAAATCTCTTCTCTCTTCAAGAGCCATCCTGTTTAGGGAATTCCCATTCTTTTGATAGAATGTTGGATGCCCAAACTCAAATTCAAGATTATTTGTAAGGCAATCCCCAAGACTAGAACTAGTCAAGAAATCTTCCTTCTCTGAGTAGAAGGATAGATTTTGAAGTCATATTGCCTAGGAAATCCCTCTCCTTTGAACAGAAGACTAGATTTCAGAGCTCTAAAGCTTGGGGTTACCCTTGGAGGAACCTACAAAGTTGGCATTTTCCAGGAACTCTCCTCTTGAGCCGGAAGAGCAAGCATCTGTAGCTTACTTGTCATGTACTTCTGCCAAAAGGCAGAAGAAATTAGCAGCTCCTGGTCAGGGAGGTCAGTAGAAATCCCCTTCTCACTTCTTTCCAAACACCCTGCCTTCTTGCTGACTCTCTGAACCTCTCTAGAAGAAAGGCAAAATGGAAAAGGTGAAAAAGAAACCCAAGTCCTCAGTGCAAACTCCTTTTCATAGGCCCATGCTCATAGTGATAAAAATGGGTACTCTCAAGAAGTTCAGTGAACTAATTATCCTGCGGGCAGTCATAGTCACTGAGACCTAATCGAGATATCTTTTTTCTTTCAGCATGTGTGTTGGTGATGGGAATTTGAAGATCTTCCCTGCCCCTTAACAGGCCAAATGTAATCACATGGAGCCTGTGGTGGGAGGATTTTGCCGAATAGCTTCCTACTTCCTCTAAGATGAAATATAAACTCCTCAGTTTAGCATTTCAAGCCCTCCACAATCTGCCTTTTACCTAGTAGTCTTTTCATTTCATCTCTTTTTTTCACTTTCTTTTTCTCTTTGTAGTAATTTCATTTCCCTTTGTGTACATTCTGTTCCAGCCAAACTGATCCACTGTTTCCCACATATGACTTTCCGTTTCCTGCCTAGAACGTACTTCCTCTTTGCCTCCGTTTCATAAAATTCCTAGTTTTCCCCAAAGCATTCCTTTCCTGATCTCTCTGATTCCCTCTATTATGTGGTACACATTTTATGTTTACTTGTGTACATGTGGCATTTCCTGAGTAGAATGGAAGCTCCCTGAGGGCAAACTCTGTTTGTTTCTATTTTTGCATTTCCAGTTTTGTTATTGTTGTTTCAGTCATGTCCGGCTCTTCGTGACCCCATTTGGAGTTTTCTTGGCAGAGCTACTGGAGTGGTTTACCGTTTCCTTCTCGAGCTCATTTTACAGATGAGAAAACTGAGGCAAACAAGTTTAAGTGACTTGCCCAAGGTCACACAGCTAGTAAGTGTCTGAGGCCAGGTGTGAACTCCTGAAGATGACTCTTCCTGCATCCAGGTCCAGTGCTCTGCACACTATGGAGCTACCAAACTGTTCTATCCTAGTCAATTCCTCATGCATACATAGTAGGTGCTTAATAAACATGTTTTGAATCGGATTAAATAACTTAGGCTGGCCTATCATGTCAAGCACCTACTGGGTCTCCATGTCCATACTCACAACCTTTCTAGCTTGGTACGAACTTTCAGAGCCTAAGTTCTACTTGATGAGCCCCAGAGTCACCTTCACCAGGAGCAGACATTGACGTAGAACTTCCACAAAGGGCCATTAGCCTAATGCCTACAAAGCCACTCTGGGTCCCCGGGCAAAAGGATTAAATAGTGCCAAGCATCATTATGTTGGTTTTCACCATAAAGCTGTTATGGAAGAGACTGAAATAACAAGATGCTTTATGAGAGTTCTGGGCTTCCTGGGCTCTCCCGTGGCCAATAACTAAAGCATAATCACAAAATTATTCCAGGGAATTTTTTTTGCACCCAAAAAAAAATGACACTCTCTGAGAGTCAGAACTGGCAAACAACTTTTCTTGTCCCTTCTGTCATTTACCTGCACATGGTACAAGAGCTTATTTTTGGTCCTTAATGAAGACTCAGAGCTTCTAATTATGTAGGGATGTGATTAAACGAGTTTCTCAGCGACTTACTGTCACTGGAGAAATCTTTTAATTTGCACACGGCGTCTCGCAAATAGTGATGCCTTAACAATCCCCATTGCCACTCCTTTGCCGCGGCAACTCCTACTCACTGACTTTGAAAGTTTTAATAGTGCCCCGTGAAACTTTTAATTGCCATTGATTAGTATTTGGCATCCAGAGGCAAGCCTCTAGGGGACCAGGCTCCATTCTGCAAAGAACCACATAGATCTCAAATGGAGATCCAATGAAAAGCGGAATTTTTCTATCTTTTGTAATCTCTACTAACTCTGCCTTGCCCTATACCTGGGCAGGGTCTTCTCTTCAGTCTTTAAGTTCTGATAGTGGGGTCATCTCCAGTCATTCTGATCTAAATCTTGCCATTGGACCCAGATGGCTCAGGAGGAGGAAGTGAGGCTGGTGGCCTTGCATCGGTCTCCCTCACTTAAATCCTATTCACTCACAAGTCATAGCATCATCTTCCTGATGTCATGGTCCTCTTCAAGAATCAAGGATAGGGGCAGCTGCCCTGGAGTCAGCAAGACTTGAGTTCAAATTCAGCCTCAGACACTTAACACTTACTAGCCGTGTGACTTTAGGCAAGTCACTTAACCTCAGTTTGCCCTGCCTTCCCCCCTCTAAAAAGCACACACACACAAAAAAGAATGAAGGACAAAGAACAAGTTCCAAGAGATATATATATGTACACACATATATACAAACGCACACATATATACCTATATACACATACGTGTATATACATATACACACACATAGACATACATACACATATACAAAACACATATATACATATACATACAGACATATATACACACATGTAGACATATATAGACATATATACCCATACATACACATACATATATACCCTACTTATAGACATATATGCACACATATATAGACATATATACACATATACATGTACATATATATATATATATATATATATATATATACACCTATACACACAGAAATACACATACACACACATATAGTAGATGAGTCCTGTTTATAACTTGATTCGTTTGGATCAGGCTTCTTTCAGATGCCTAGTAGAAGACAGTGAGGAAAGCAAAGAATATTAATATTTTTAACAGAAGCGTAATTTAATATCTGGGGTTAGAAAAACACTCAGCTTCCTTTTGCCTGAGCCTCATTAGTCCTCCTGCCTTACCTGGCATCTATCCGAGAGCTTCTACTGACCTGGAAATCTCAGCTGGGTTGGTAAGAACTGGCAACGTTTGTATATTATTGAGTTATGTTTTGAGTTTATGATTATAAATCATATAAATCAGCTTATTATAATCAGTGGAATTATGGGGAATGTAAATGGGGCAGAAAAGAAAGAAGAGAAATAGTAAAACCTAGGTGTCCTCAATGGATCACATTAGGTCAGAGTTGGGAAGGAACATCAGAAGTAATCTAAGCCCACTCATACCTGAATAAGAATTCCCTCTTTACCAAGAGATCACCCATCCTTTGCTTAAAGATTTTCAGTGAAAGGGAGCCTCCTGCTAAACTCTCTTCCTCCAGGAGCAACTCATTCCACTTTGGGGTAATTCCAATTGTTGGAGAATCTTTCCTTACATTAAGCCTCAATTTGTTTCCACCCATAGTTCCTTGGTGCTTTCTTTTGGAGCTAAGCAGAACAAGTTCAATCTCTATTCTACTTGACATCTCTGCCAATGATGAAGATGAATTCCTAGATTAGAATGAATTGGGGAGAAGAAAGTTCCTTCGACCTGTTACCAACACTAAGGATATAAGATTTTGTCGGGGTGGGAATTTCCTATTATTTTAAAATAATATTTAAATTTTAAATTAATAATACTAATAAATAAAATAATATTTAATAATATCTCCTATTATACATTAGAAGATGCTCTAAGTTGTCATGACTGAAAAATTCATCACCCTGAGGTCAAACTGGTGCTGAGCCTATGAATTCAGTTAGGCTGAAGTTGGACAACAGATACACAAGCATCACGGCATACATACCCAGTCTTTCCAGCTTAACAGAGTAGGCCACTATTTCGGCCTAGCTTTTGAAAACCCAGGCACACCTTTATATGACAATAAGCCATTAGAGTAGGAATTCAGTGCAAGTCTTTTGTCATTTAAAAGAGAAAATTGAGGAAGAAGCAGGAAATCTAAGTATTTGATTGTAGAATTATAGTAGGACTCATTTGAGGAGTGAAAAAGTAAGTGGCTGACAGGTAAAATAGAGGAGAAAGAAAGAAGATTCTAGAAGGTTGGGGTCGATTTAGAAAAGCCTTGACTGATTCCATACCAGGACATCAAATGGAATCTTTTCAGCTGATTAACTTTGATATGTTTTTTGCATATATATATATATATACATAAATATATGTGGATATATACACATATATGCATGTATATGTGTCCATCGACAGATATATATTTTCCCTAATTACATGTTAAAAATTTTTTTTAACATTTGTTGGTTTTTTTTTTTAATTTTCAAGTTCCTAATCCTATCTTTTAAATGCTGTATCAAATTCAAATTTTATGCACTTAGTCGTGTTTGTTGTACAGCTGCTGTGGTGCTAGGGCAAGAACACATAATAAAACTGAAAAGCCTCTACACAAACGCAATCAAAGCAGCTAAAATGAACCGTTAACATTTATACCCAATTTTCAGGTCTGAAAAGCTCTTTACACTATCATCTCATCTGATCCTTACACTGTCCTGTGAAGTAGGTGCCGTTATTTTTTTCATTTTACAGATGAGGAAATTGAAGTTGGGAGAAGTTATGGGACTTACCCAGAGTCACACAGCTAGTGTACATGGGAGGTGAAGACAGTATGACATAGGATAGAATTCTGGGACTTGGAATGGGGAATGCTAAACTTGAACTCAGGTCTTTTGGTATTCTATCCACTATGACAGTGGAAGAAAAAAGAGTTAATTGGTATCTGAGATGTTCACAGTGTTAAAACAAATACAGAAGAACTAGAGCTATTCCCCCAAAGATAAGTGGTCAAAGGATATTAACAAAGAATTTTCAAAAGAAGAAATATGAACTATCAATTACCATATAAAAGAATGCTCCAAATTACTAATAATAAGAGAAAGGTAAATTAAAACAACTTTGAGGTTTCACCTTACATTTGTCATATTAGCAAAGATGACAAGAGATGAAAATTATAAATATTGGAGTGGCTTTGGTGGGACAGGCATTTTGATATGCTATTGAAGCTGTACATTGATCTAACAATTCTAGAAAATAATCTGGATTTATACTAAAAAAAAAGTCATTAATCTATAAATACTTTTTGATCCAGTAATACCACTAACAGATATGTACTCCAAGAAAGTCAAAGACAGGGAAAAGTACCACAAAAATAAAAATATTTAGAACAATACTTTTAGTTTTAGCAAAGATGGAAGAGAAGCGGGAGTGTCCATCAATTAGAAACTTATTTAACGAATTGTGGTATATTAATTTAGTGAAATATTATGCTGTGAGAAATGATGAATATGGAAAAATTAGAAAAACTCTGGAAGATTTGTATGAACTGGAACAGAGAGAAGTAAAGGATAGGAGAACAATTTACATGATAACCACAACAAATGTAAAAGAAAACAACCCTGCTTCTTAACACTAGGAAGAAAGATAATGGACCAGAGGTGAGAAGAGCCATACATTTTCAGACGTGGTCAATGTATGATTTGTTTCGCTTAGTTGTTCTTATCTGTTGTTGAAGGAGGGTTCTATTGGTAGAGGAAGTCACTGGGAAGCAATAGTGATGCAGAAAAAAAAAGAGCCTCACTAAAACTTATTTTTTATAAGAAAGAGCATGTAAGTTAGAATTAGGAGACATGGGTTTCAGTCCCAGTGTTGAAATATCACAAAGCTAGAGCATCTCTAAGGTGAAAGGTGCTCCAGAAGCCATGTCAATCAACCTATGCTGACTATGATTGACCTCTACTAATAGAGATTATAATAATAACTAACATTTACATAGAGCTTCATGGCTTCAGTTCTTTCCACAACCCTCTGACTTAGGTGCCATTACTAACCCTGTCTTACGGAGTAAGAAACTGAGACTACAAAGTGACCTGCACAGGATGATATAGCTAACAAGAATTTGAGGCAGGATTCACACTCAGCTCTTGCTAATTCCAAGTCCAGCACTCTGCCATGCCCTGCTGCCTTTACATCCTTGAGAAGTTGGCTTTCAAGTTCTGCTTGAGCACAAGCTACGTGGTTCTCCATTAGTGGGATGTGTTTATGCAGTTAAGGAAGAATCTCTCACTCTTCCTAGTTCTTAGCATTAGAGTTGCAACTTCTTTTGTCTCATATGGGTAATAAAATACTGAATGAAATTACATTTCAGAGCTCTAATAGTTCCCTAGCACTGTGCCCTCCTCTTCCATTAAGGGTCCTACCTTTAAAAAGTTAATATACCAGAAAGGCTAATATGGTCTTCTCATTCTCTGAAAAATGGGGGCATAGGGGGTAGGAGAAGGAAGATGTAATACCTTAGTCCCTAAAAGCAGTAAAGATTATTTTCACTAGATGATCTTGTTGAACCTCATTCTTATCTGTAAACATTTGGAATTCTGGAAGCTTCTGAAACGATTCTTCTAGTCTCTGCGTCATTACACTAAATCATCCAAGATGGTACCACCTCCATGGCATTCTTGACAGAACTGTTAGGTTGCTCAGCAGAAACTTTCCCTATAAAATCCAAAGGAAGTTTCAGCTTCAGGAAATTTAATATTACAAACATCTCACAGCTCTCATTGTTGGTTTGAACACTCCTGAGAAGTATTCTGTAGGAGAGATAAAAGCTACTGGGCCACAAATACTTTCTCTGTACACAAGTTCTCAAAACACAACTACTACCTACTCTGACACAAAAATACACACTCACCGTCAACATTGCCTCCGCTCCCCTTCCTGCTAAACTTGAAATATCTTGGCTTTCTTTCCACCATCCCCAAACCACAAAGAGGACACCTTTACCTACTCCCACCAGGGCTTCTAATCATTCATTCCCTTTTGCAACTACTCCCTATAACAGTAAGAGAAGTAAGATAGGAAATCTTCCTGTGCAAGTAGAGATGTCTATATTTTCCTCTCATAACAATTTCACAACAAATTCAACAACAAGCAAGTCAGCAGGCATTTCTTAAGTATGCCAGGCACCATGTGAAGAGCTTGGAATACACACAAGAAAAAAGAGAGACAATCCCAGTCCAGATGGAGCTTACCTTCTAGTGGGGGAAGACGACATATAAAGGGAAGCCAGTTTTCTATGGGTCCCTTCTTTGGATCCCTGTCAAGTGTCTGTTTGGGCCCTTCTCATAAATGCAAGTCCCTGAAATACTAAACAAAACCCCTTAGTGATTGTTAATAACTTTAATGTGTTTATAACACAGGCTTTAAAGTTTGGAGGCCAGCTTGGGAGAAATAAGAATTAAATTGTGTACTTAATGGACAGACTTAATGGCACCTCTGTCTTTTTTGGCTATCTGCTTACTCCTTGCCTTCCTGACCTGTAAGACACCTCCTAAAAAGGTCCCATTACCAAGAGTATGGTCATATTAATAAGTGAATGCCTTTTCCATTAAAAAAATATATTTTGACCCTTCTTCAACCTTCAACCATGTGAAATGCACAAAGATTATAAGCACAGAGACAACAGATAATATCTTATATACTCACTAATTAAAATGCTCTAAAGTCCAGAGTGAGATTATAAAAAGCAAGGAAATAGATTACTGCTTCAGAACTCAGGTTTTCTAAATTTTAAAAGGTTGCTGTTTTTCCTTTGTTCTCAAAGAGGACCATGACATCAGGAAGGAGACGTCATGACTTGCAAATGAATTAGATTTAAGTGAGGGAGGCTGTACAAAGTCACCAGTCTCGCTCTCTCCTCCAGAGCCATCTGGGTCCAGTGGCCAGATATAGATCAGGACAACTGAAGATGGCCTTGGAGAATCTGTACTATAGATTGCCCTTGACTGACACTGAAGATCACTATTGATGTGCAGATCTGAAGATTTGTCACAGGCCTGGGAGGCTCATTGGAAGCAGCTGTGTGCCAGGACCCTTTCTGCATCATTGCTGGCCCCAGCCAGACATGCTTTAGCTCTCAATAAGCCTCTTAGGGACATCAGTTTTGTGTATTAACTCTTTGATTTTGTCTGATATGACTACCAACAGCATAAAATCATTCACTTTGAAAGCTTTTGCCAACAGTTGGTTAGAAAAGGAACATCTCTCTTTCCTCCAGTGAGCACCTTGATTGTTGCTGATACATAATTATGCGCTAGGTTCTGTGTTAGGTACTCGTGGTAAAAAAAAATTAAAACAATCCCTTATCTTCAGAGTTTATCTTCTATAGTAAACAGATAAGTAAATAAACTGTAATTTGATGAGGGAGAAAACAGCAATGACTCAAGGGATTAAGAGCATCTCAGACAGAGTGATCCTTAAAGTGCAGCACATGGCCTGAGAAGATGAATCAGGTGTCCAGAAGAGGCCTACTCTGTCTCCCCTCTGGGTTATAGAGGGAGACACAAGGGTCTAGGGTTGCATTTCTAATAGTATAAGGCCATCAGCATGTTTCCATGTGTGTAACCAATGTGTAACTCCACTGGTGTATAAACATGATTGTTAGGTAATATATTTAGTCAGCCAGATTCAATTAGCTTTTAGAAAGGGGGAATTTAGTTAAATGGTAGAGTAAGAACATTTGGTACAAAAAAACCTCCTCTTACAGTTTGTTTCTAGTCCCTTGGCTTAGATGAATTACGTCACAGGGTATTGAAGGAAGTGGCAGATGTGATTCCTGAGCCACTGTATGATATTGGAACCATATGAAAAATGGAAGAGGTACTACAGGACTTGGGAAGGGTAATTGTCTTGAATTTTTTTTTTTAAAGAGAATAGATTCTGCCAACTATAGACCACTGCACTTGACTTCTATAATTTGGGGAATTACGGGATAAATCATTAAAGAGATGATTAGTGAACATTCAGGAAAGGAAGCAGCAGTTACATATTTTATAAGTTGATTTAAGCTTTCACATTTATACCAAAATTCATGTTCTGTTCCTTTTATAAGTCAACTGCTCATAGACTGCCTGACAACATTTTTACACACAGATTTTCAGTAGTTTTTTAACCCAAGTTCCTTTTGTATTTCTTCTAAGTATCAGATTGTTCACCTATAAAAGAGGCAATAGCCTACTTCCTTTAACAGTAGATTGGATTATTTTTATTTATGCAATACTTTTTTTGTCCCTTTCAGCATCCAAAACCTCCACTTGAAAGGGTATATAAGATACTACCTTATACTTGGATAAAGGCTTTTCCAGTTAGCAGATAACAAAAAAGTAGGGTGGGATAGTGTAATGATAATGGGAATTTGGAGACCTTTCCTGCTTTGAAAATATACTCTGCCCCCTAATAAGCTGAATGTAATCACATGGAGTCCATAGTGGGAGGAGTTTGTAGAAGGGTGGAGCAGAGCCTACGGGAAGGTGGGAGTCAGAGCAAGCCTGACCTTTGGGAGGGGAGGATGCTTCCAAGGGAGACAGATAAACTTATGAGTAAATATTGGTCTTGTGTTGGTTTGTGGGAAGGCTAAAGGATGGTGTGGCTCTCTGTGCTGTTATGGCTTAGTAACTTCTTCACTACTATGATGGAATCAGCTTACTGGTTTAAGGATTCAGTTTTCTGGTGTGTGAATAAATGTTTTGCTTCTGTCTTCTATATGGAGAGTCTGTTATATTTTGTGATCGAGCACCATACAGGCATATTTATAGTGACTATGGGCACTATGAATATTGCATTTGTGCTACAGATGACCAGTGTACTGAATGGTAGACCCAAGAGCCAAAGATCTTGACAAATTGTAGTATCAGTTTGAATATAATAACATACAATTTGATAGAGATAAAGGTAAAGTCTTATATTTTAGCTAAAAACAATAAACTTCAGAAGTACAAAATGGAGGAGTCATGGGTAGATAGCAGGTTTTTTTAATGAGGTTTTGATAGATTGCAAGCTGAGTATGAGTTGGAAATTGTAATATGGCAGCCAAAATATCTGATGCAATCTTTGTCTGAATAAAGAAAGGCAGGCTGTTGTTTAGTTATTTCAGTCCTGTCTGACTCTTTGGGACCCCATTTGGAGTTTTCTTTGCAAAGATACTAGAGAGGTTTGCCATTTCCTTCTCCAGCTCATTTTACAGATGAGGAAACTGAGGCAGAGTTAAGTGACTTGTCCAGGGTCACATGACTAACATCTGAGGCTAGATTTGAACTCAGAAAAATGAGTCTTCCAGACTCGGGCCTGGCATGCTACCTACTGTATCACCTGGCTTCCAAGAGAGGCACAGCTCCCAGGAATAATGAGGTGATCATCAGATTATACCCTGATGATTTGGATGACCACGATCAGTTCAGAATGCCACAGCTGATGAAGTAAAATGGTAAATTGGAGAACACCCAGCGGTGCTTGGTCAGGAGGGCGAAGAGCCTTGAGATAATGTCATATGTGGATGGCTGCTGGGGTTTCTTCCAACTCTAAAATCTCCATAGTTTGGAGATCCTGTGACTGGAAGTTGCCCTTAGCAGACATGGTGAATTTTCAAAGAACCATGGGGTTAGGGGATGAAAAATTATTTAGTTCTGTTTTAAACACGGTAGGTTTTAGATCTGCCTCCTTCAAAGCCCAGCTCAAATGCCCTCTAGTCTCCAAAGGCTTGTCCTGATCTTTCATTTAATTGCTATAGTACTTGTGCCAGTTACCATATGCTATTCTAAATACTATTTACTGAATATATTTTTCTCTTATTAGATTATAATCTGCTTGAGGGCAAGAATATCTTTTTTGTGTGTGTCTACCCACTGCACCTAGCTCTCTCCCTCTCTCCTTCTTCCTCTTTTCCTCTTGTCCCCTTTCCTTTTCCCTCTCTCCTTCCTTTTCACTCTTCTTCCCATTCTTCTCCCCCTCTACTTCTCTCTCTGTCCCTTCTTCTTCTGCCTCTTGTTCCCCCTCCCTCTTTCTCTTGCTCTATCTCTGTGACTCTCTCTATATATATGTACACACACATATGTTGATTGAGTGAGTTGATTGACAAGACTTTATGCATTAGAGAACAGCTCTCTTGCTTCTGCTTGGTGCTTTTTCCTCCCGACTAGACATGTCCAGCTTCTTTAGCCCTTACTAATATGATCTAGTTTTTACAGTCTTCACCATTTGGATCACTCGTCTTTGACTTATGGTCAGAGACAACATCTCTGGGTTTCCATTTTTATTATCTATAAAAATGAGGGGTTTGGAAGAGCTGAGGTGTAAGGCTCTTTCCAGCTCTTTGCATTCTATCCTCTATTTGCTGTTCTAGTTCATCAAAATGCCTCTTACACTGTACTCAAAATGGGACACAGTACTGTAGATAAGGTCTGATGATTGCAGAATAGAGTGAAACTGTGGCCGTAGAGAAAAAGGAAGGTAATCAGTCTGCCTTGGATGGCTTCCTTCATAGCACCATTGGGTTATAGTGCTGTTATATATAGTCAGTCACAACAATTTTCAAGTGGCTCCAAAAAGCTCAACAGTGAATAGATGAGGACAAAGCTGTCTCTCTTTTAATACTTCTTCCACAGTCTTGGTTCAATTTGAGAGATCACTCAGCTTTGGTGAGAGATCATCAGTGCTTTAGAAAGTGTCTGATTGCATCGTCGGTCTGGGTTTAAATTGAGTCTGGGTGAGCAGCAGAGTCCAAGTATAAAATGGTCATCTGCTTGTACTTCTTTCACTATCCTCAAATTAATCTAGCCATGCCATAATCCCATGTGGATGACTGAGGGGAACTCGTGCACTGGAATATCGTTCACACAAGGGGATGTGAGGTTAGACATTCTTTTTTTTTTTTCTATCTGTTGATCCATCAATCAGTCAGTAAGCATCCAGCCAGCGAGTTGGTGTAATGGATAGAGCATTGGACTTGGAATCAGGAAGAGTTGAGTTAAAATCCTGCATCAAACGCTTACCAGCTGTGTAACCCTGGGCAAGTTATTAACCTCTCTAGCCTCAGTTTCCTAATCTGTAAAATGAAGATAATAATAGCCATCATCTAACAGGATTGTTGTGAGGATCAAATGAGGTAACATAGGTTAAGTGCTTTGCAAACCTTAAAGGGCTATTTGGATGATTATTCATTAAGCACCTCCTCTATGGCAGGAGCTATGCTGAGTGCTAAGGATAAAAAACAGAAACAGGAGATTGTCCTGGTAGAGCTTACATTCTACTAGACATGCAGGTCTCTCTGCTCAGCAGAATAGGAGTCAAGCTCACAACTGGATAATAAGGGTGATATGGTATACTGGTATCAACTTTTCAAAGAGTCTTCTAGCATGTATAGCAACCCCATCATTTTACAGAGGAAAGAAACTGAGGACTTGAAAGAAGGTGAAGTGACTTGTCCAAGGTCACACAGCCGGTGTGACTAGAAGAGCTGGGAAGAGAAGCTAGAGTTTCTAATTCCTTCTTCAGGGTTCTTTGCATTCACTATACCTGCTGTCTTTTAATATACCAGACTTCTGTTCATCACTGTTATTGGTATAGAAAGAGTTCTCTTTGGATTAGCAGCCTCCCTGGAGGAGGAGCACACTAGCTTCCCCATGGCCAGGCTTACTGGGGAAAGGGAAGAACATTTACTCAGGGACTCCTAAGTGAAATCATTTGTGGGATGGCTGTTCACTAATCAGCTTCTGGTGTCACAAAAATCTCCCACAACTGACATCCCCTGCATCTCTCTTCACTCCTGCCCCAAGTTAGTAGCATATGGAATAACCTTTGTACAGACCTTGTGAATGATCACTTGGTGAGCCAAGGACGGAGCTAAGGTGGTAACAAGGGGTCAAATGCTGATCCTGGAAAGGAATGAAGTTGTTTCATAGGACTCTCTATAATTGCTTTCTATTAGATCATGATTAACAACATGTCCTGCCTATCCCCTTCATTACTAACTTTGATCACACTGTTCCCTTTGCCTGGACTGTCTTCTTTCTGCCTCTCTGCCAGTTCTGTTCCTAGCCAGCATTTAAAATCCAACTAAAACATCATGTCCTCCATGAAAACCTCTCTTACCTCTCCCCCCAGTAGGCAATCGCCTTTCCTCCTTGAACTTCACATAACATTTGGGTTTTTCACTTCTTCAACTTAATTTATCATATATTATACTTGGTATAATGAGTGCAATCACTTGGTTGATGGAACGGAACAGGGGGCGGCATAGAGCAAATCCAATAAATCCACCTCTCAGTTTGACTCCCTAGGTCATTTACATGAAGCACAAAGCATCGTGGTATTAGAAAAGAACTGATAGGAATTTTTGTGGTGGCAAAGAATTGGAAATTGAGGGGATGCTCATTAATTGGAGAATAGCTGAACAAGTTGTGGCATATAATTGTAACGGAAGACTATTGTGCTGAAAGGGGTGGTTTCAGAAAAACATGCTAAGAACTATATGAACTGAGGCAAAATGAAATGAGAAGAATCAGATCATTGTACACAGTAACAGCAATGCTGTTGTAATGATGGTCAACTATGAAAGACTTGGTTACTCTAATCAATGCAATAATCCAAGACAGTTCCAAAAGACTAATGACAAAAAGATGCTACCTAGTGCAGACCCGAGATCTGACCACAGTAGAGCCAGAGCAAACCTGAGCAAGCTGATTCACCTACCGCAGGGGCGATTCCCAGACCTCTTACTGCAGGACAGGGGATCTGTCCAAGCTGGGTAAGAGATAAGCACAAGGCCTGTGGCAGTGGCAATCCTGAGGCTATCAACACACAGAGTGGATGCTTAAAAGTTGCTATCTACCTCCAGAGAGAACTGATTTTTCTTCCTTTTTTGAAATATAACTAATTGGAAATATGTTTTGCATGATTTCACATGTAGAATTGATATCTTATTGCTTGCCTTTGTGGTGGAGGAGGAGTGGAAAGGAGGGAGAGAATTTGGAATTCAAAATTTAAGAATTTTAAAATAAATAGTTTTTTAAAAAGAAGTTGATAGAAATTTAAGAGAAAACTCAGACTGGCATCCTGAGGAACACTGAGGGTGCAGTCTTAACTAGATTAAGTTTTCTTAACTGGTTCAGTCTTAGCCAGAGAGTTCTTTTTGCTAGATTTTGCTAGCTCCCTGGCTATTTGTAGGTGGCACTAGCCCCCAGGGCTTTCTGTATCTACATGTGTGGAGCCCTGCCTTTGCTGGGAAGAGGTAACATAGAAGGCTGTAACCTGTTGTAGAGTATTGGGAATTCTTTCTTATTCTTAATTTTGCTATGCTGTTTAATTAAATTTATTTTGCTTTGAAATAATGTATCTTGTGATTGGTTGGTGAAAGAAATACAACAGTGGCGGCCCATGAATTATGAATTTTGAGTATATGTTGACTGAAACTCACAATTTGCTACGAACCTGGAGTATTATTTAAACAAGAGGAGAGAACCCCAGGTGCTATATTTGCATACAATATATATTCTACTAACCTACAAATGCATTAGTGCTTTGGGTCTTCCATCTCCTGCTAGGTGCTGCATGTTTCCTAAGGAAAGGCTATTAGGAGCCATACTGGGTATCTTCCATGTGTACAAAGAGTCTGTGACTTCCTGTTGCCACTTCATAGCCAGCCTTAGCACATTGCCTCACACATGTAGTAGGTGCTCAATAAATGTTTATTGCATTGAATTAAATCTCCTGCTCAGTTCAGTATCTCTTAAGGAAAGACTGCTAGAGGCTGGGTAAGGCATCTCCCATTTGCCCCTAAGCAATGACTTCCATTGGTACCAGAACAGAGCAACTAACACCTCCTGCTGCCAGCCTAATCTCCCACCTGCAATATGGAGAGCCTCTGGTACAAAGAACAGTCCTCTCTTTAAATTTAAGCCTCCTATAACCTGCTGTGTCTCTCCTTGAGGGAAGAGAAGAGGCCCCCTCCACTCAGTAATGAACATTCTCTTACCTGGTCATACCTTTCACCTCCCAGTGACTCTGTACTCCTAGAGATCTTCATCTAAACTCCATTTCATACCCCCTACCACCTGATTCCTCATTCCTATCCTTTTCAACTCTCCCACCCCAAAGTTTTATCCTTATTCCATCCAGTCCTTTTACTGTACCCTCTGGAATGCCTGTTCCGTAGGTAACAAACTTTCCTTCATCTTAAATATTTCCCTTCCCCACTCCTTTTATTGACTAGCTCTTACTGAAACCTAGCTTCTTCCTGAAGACATAGACTCCCTAACTACTCTTTCCAGTACTAGTTGCACTCATTGCCCTTAGCTCACTGGTTGAGGCAGGGGAGTTGGAAAACTCTTTATTCCCCATTGCCACTTCCAGGTTCTTTCCCTTCTTCCATCACTAAGGAACCTCTCTTCCTCTGAGGTTCATGCTATTCAAATCTATCACCCAATCAAAACCCTGGTAACCACTGTCTACAGACACCCAGGTCACTTCCCTTCATTCCTTAATGAGTTCCATACTTGGCTCACATTTTTTCTTTCCTCTCCAGTTCTTGTCCTCTTTCTAGGAAACTTCAACATATATGTTGTTTCTCCCTCAAATACCCTAACCACTCAGTTCCTCAACCTATTCACCTCCCATGAACTATGCTACCCAAT
Organism: Pseudochirops corinnae; assembly: GCA_028646515.1. Taxonomy (NCBI): domain Eukaryota; kingdom Metazoa; phylum Chordata; class Mammalia; order Diprotodontia; family Pseudocheiridae; genus Pseudochirops; species Pseudochirops corinnae. The sequence continues at coordinate 38,842,659 of CM053586.1, read as the reverse complement.
CTTGACCATACCCAACAATTGTAATACCCTTAATCTTTCCATCACCCACAAATGCACCACCTCTACATTCAAGAATTCTGAAATCCTCTTATCTGACCATAATCTATTGACTTTTCACTTCTCTCTCTGCCTTCCCTTATAAAACCCTATTTCTCATCCACATTATGAGCTCTAATCCTTTGACCTTTCAGTTCTTTCCCAGGCCATCTCCCCTGCCCTAGCCACTCTCTCTTCTTCCTTCCTTGACTCCAACTCTACACTGTTCTCCTCTTTTGAATTCCTAGACCCTTTATCATATCACCAACCACATCTGCCCAAGCAAGCCTCAAGCTTGAGTCATTCCCACCATTTGCTGAGCATACACATGTACTTCTGAAAAAGTTAGAGAAAATCACTCAAACATTCTGAATGGATCTACTACAAATTTATGTTATACAACCTCAACTGGGTCCTCACTGCTGCTCAGCAATTCTATTCTATTTCCCTTATCAACTCACTAACCCATTCTCCACAGTGGTTCTTCCAAACCTTTTCATCCATCCTCAAAGCTCCTATGGCTCCCCACCTCTCACTCTCTCAGCTGAGAACCTTGTCACCTTGAAGCCATTCACCATAAGCTTTCTTCTCCACTATTCTTCATCTCCCATCACTCAGACCTTCTGCCATCTTTTCCTTCTTCATCCCTGTTTTATGTGATAAAGTGACCTTACTTCTTACCAAGGCTAACCTCTCTGCCTGTCTGAGAGATCCTATTCCATTCCATCTCTTCCAACAGATTGCCCCCTCTGTCATCCTCATTCTTTAATGTATTTTCAATCTCTCCCTCTCAACTGACTCATTCCTTACTCCCTACAACATGTCCACACCTCCCCTATCCTGAAAAAACTCCTGTTCAATTCTTCCATCTCCACTATTGTCCTATATCTGTTCTGCCCTTTGTAGCTAAACTCCTTGAAAAGGTCATCTACAACAGGTGCCTCCACTTTTTCTATTGTTCTTTTCTAAAACCCTTACAATCTGGCTTCCAACCTAAACATCCTGAAACTGCTCTCTCCAAAGTTACCAATGAATTTTTAGTTGCCAAATTCAATGGCCTTTTCTTAATCCTCAGGGAGGAGAGAGTGATCCACAGTGCTGAAGGATCACTCTCTTCCCTGATATTCTTTTCTCTCTAGGTTTCCCCTATAGGGAATAAAATCTGTTTAGGCCTCTAGGGATTAACCAAATTAACAGGAAATAACCTGGTTTATAACTTGGAAGTTTCTAGGCTGGTGTCCCTCATCTCACATAGGTGTTACCCCTCAGAAGAGGTGAGAAGTTAGAGTAGGCAGAGGAGGGATGATTGAAAAGCCTGAGTCACTCATTATAGACACAGGGCCAAGAACTGTCAGAGGCTGACTCTCACACTAAGGTCTCACACTAAGGCAGGAGCTTTTTGCTTTTGCTCATGAAATTAATTTCCTTTCCACCCAAGAAACCAGAGCTCCTCCACTGTGTTTTACATCCTTTTCAATCACTCTCCTTTGTTTTTGTTTCTTTAAAGAAAAAATTACAAAGAAAAAGGTAAGTGAAATTTGTTTAATATGAAATTCTTAATTTTTTTTTCTGAGTTTTCTAGTGATTTAATTTAACTTTTTTATCCTAAGGATTATGTGGACCAAAAAAAAAAAAATGTCCTTATCACAGGTGAAACTTAGGAATGATCAGGGTAATAGTTTGTAGCAAAATCTATGTAAGGTCAAAACATCTGGTCCACTTAATTAAAAAAAAATCAGTTAAGCTAATTATTTGATTGAAGGTTGGCCAAATAGTCAGACAGTGATTGACTTGAGTTTTTCACTTTTCATTGGGATTTTTGGCAATGTGAGCCATAGCCTTGGTTCTTAAATTCTCATGTTTCTTTACTTTAAAAAAATATTTCCTTCTTGTTGAAACCACAGTCACACAATCAGCCCATTTCTCTGAATTTATGCCAGAAGTTGTCCACGGAAAAGTGTTTTCTATGCACTGACATGGAGGTGGGAGCAATTGTCTTTTGTTTCTCTAGGGAGAGCATTTTTTTGGCCCATTGGTGGGAGGAGACATATATGTTTCAATTCAACTCAAATATTTATAAGCATCTACTGTGTGCGGAGCATCGTGTTAGGTGAACAAAGAAAGACGTAAAGCTTAGAAAAGACATTAGTTCCTGCCCTACCCTGGTGATTACAATCTGGTAGAGGGATAAGACACAGTTTTGATAACTTTATGTGCGATAATAAATGAATGCACTGGGGACACACAAAACAAAGAGCTAGCTATGAGAGATCCTAGGCAGGAAGGTCAATGCCACCTGGGGGAACAGGAAGGTTTCTTGGAAGAGGTAGCATTTTAGTTGATCTTTTAGGAAGAAATGAAATAGGCAGAGATGCAACAGGCAGAATTAGGAATAGGTAACACAGTGAACAAATCTAAAGATGCATTTGAGGGCGGGACATATTTGGATAGTAAAATAGTTCAGGTTGGTGGGAGTGTAAATCATTCAGAAAGGAATAATAGGAGAAAGCTGATAAAATAGCATGCCACCAGATTGTAGAGGGCTTTGAATGCCAGGCAAAGGACAATAAATTTTACTCAGTAGTCAACAGAGAGGAATTAAATATCTTGAGCTGAAGGGTAACATGACAGATCTATATGTAAGGAATATTACTCACGTATGAAGGCTGAATTGGCAGGAGGAGAGAGGAGGAAGTAAGATCTGTTTAGTTGTAATTGAGTGGTATCTGATTCTCCATGACCCCATTTGGGATTTTCTTGGCAAAGATACTGGAATGGTTTGCCATTTCCTTCTCCATCTCTCATTTCACAGATGAGGAAATTGAGGCAAACAGGGTTTAGTGACTTGTCCAGCGTCACACAGCTAGTAAGTATCTGAGGCTGAATCTGAACCCACATTCTCCTGACTCCAGAGTGGGCACTCTGTCCACTGTACCACCCAGCTGTCCCAACATCTGTTTGGAGGCTTCTGCAATATGAGTACTGCCCATACTGTATATAAATACAACTGTATGAGGGCCCATTTGAAAGTTGTGACAAAGGGGCAAAAAGAAGGACAGATGTGATCGTTCCAAGAGGGAATTGACAGGCTTTTGTTTCCCAGCCAAGCTTCAAGGGGAGAACGAGGCTAAACAAATCCTACTCCTGGTTGCAATTCCCTTTAATGTGTCTTGTAGAATCAAAAATCATCCCATGAAACTGGCAGCTCTAGCAAAATGTTTAAATATGGCAAATGCTTATTCCATGTACCTTAGTCTACTTCCATAAATAAACTCCCACCGAGAGCCAAGCATGAAATTCTCTCTCTCTCAGCCTTGGCCCCACGTAGACAAATCCTCAAGGATATGAATGGGGATACCCCACTGCTTCCCTGACCTTTCAAAAAGAAAAGTCAGCAGGGATGACCTTTCGAAAAGAGAACATGACCTTGAAAAGAGAACATCAGAGAACCAGAGAAATATTAGAACTTGAAGGAGCCTTAGAAATCATCCTAGCTCAAGGGGTAGTTAGGTGGCACAGTGAATAGAGCAACATCTCTTAAATCAGGAAGACCTGAGTTCAATTCTGACCTTGGACACTTACTAGCTGTGTGACCCTGGGCAAGTCACTTAACCCCAACTGCCTCTAAAAAAGAATGGAAGAAAGAATCCTAGTTCAATTTATTCTTCATTTTATAAATGAGGAAATAGGTCTTGTCTTGATTACTAGATCTGGGCTCATGGCTGAGTCACATAACTCTCCTGAGCCTCCATGTCCTCATCTGCAAAGTGGAGCTAATGATAGCTTAGGGAAGGAGTGTGGTTCAGTGAAAACAACATTGGAATTGGAGGCCCCGACAGCTGGAGACCCCCAGACAGTTGAAAGCCATCTCTGACAAGGCCTTTCCCCTTTGTGAATGTAACAGGTGTATATTTAGATGCTGAGATATTGAAGGAAAAGGGGAGAAAGACAATAATTTGATTTTAGTCTACTGTCTACATTTCTCAATGTATCCCTCCATTCCCCCACCCCCAGAGGGCAAGATCTTATAACTAAGAATAAAAAAAAAGGAGGGAAAAAAAGACTAGCTTGATGAAACTAATCAAGATATCAAAAAAGTTTAACATGTTCGATGTTCCATACCAATAGTCTCCAATCTCTAAAAACAAATGATAGGAACTGCTTCTCCTGTCTCCTCTTGGTGGCCAAGAACACCCTAATTTTTGGGCGTGCTGAGCTTGAGGTACCACAGCAGCATCTGCCTTGGAAGCAGCTGGTGATATGAATCTTGGGCTCAGAAAGGACGTCAGTGCTGCAGGTAGAGATTTAAGAATCATCTATATAGATGCCGTAATTGAAACCGTGAGGGAGAATGTTACTGCTAAGGGAGCATGTAGAGAGAGAATAGGGCCAAGGACTAACCCTTAGGAACACCCACATTAAGATGTCTGGGAGAAGAACTTAGAAGTCTTTAAAAGATAATGGTTGTTGTTGTCCATCCTTTGTTCTTGAAGAGGACCAATGACATCATGGGAGTGGTCATGAGTGAGAAATGGAAGGACATGGAGGAGGGAGTATCTAATCAAAGGCAGTGATCCACTGTGGTCAAACATAAATTTCTCTATTTGGCATTTAAATCTCTTCATAATCTGGCCCTTTCCTACCTTTCCAGTCCCTTCACTCTTTACTCCCTTCTATACACTGTTAGGATTCAGGGACTTGCATTTCCTTGAACACATCACACCATCTCTGATCTCCATACCTTAGGGCTGGCTGATCCCCATGTCTGGAATACTCTGCCCCCTCACCTTTACCTCCTGCTTTCCCTGGTTTCCTTTAAGACTCAGCTCAAATCCCACCTTATACAGGAGGCCTTGTCTTCCCTACCTCCAGCAGTTAATATGTTCTTTTTCCTCTACACCAGCAGTTCTCAACCTGTGGGTCACGACCCCTTTGGGGATCAAACAACCCTTTCACAGGGGTCATAGGGGTCACCTAAGACCATCAGAAAACACATATTTCCAATGGTCTTAGGAACCAAGACATGGCTCCTCTATCCGTCTCCAGACAGGTCGGCCCACACGCAGATACGCCACAGATAAGTATTAAAGGAAGGTTGAGAATCACTGCTCCATACTCTCTACAGAACTAAGTTATTTAAATTATACCCTCTATAGAACTAGTTATTTAAACATTGTCTCCTCCATTAGAATACATACTCTCTGGAGGCAGGGGTTGTGTTTTTTTTCCCCTTATTTTTATCCTCTGTACTTAGCACAATTACTTATTGTTTGATAAATATCTGTTGATTGATTGTCAAAAGCAGCAAAGAGGTCAAGGAGAACGAGGCCTGGGAAAAGACCACTGGATTTGTCAATAAGGAGGTCATTGGTGACGTTTTTTGAGAACGGCTTCAGTGGAGGGTTGGGGATGAATCTCTGACTGCAAGGCTTTGAGGAGGGAGTATATTGTGAGGAAATGTAGTATTGGGCAATGTTGTAGGAGTTTCTCAGTCTGGGTTCTATATGAGCTCAGGGAGATTCTCACCTACCAGCAGGTCTGTGAGACTAGGAGTCAAAAAGTGAGTGGCTTGACTGAAATGAAAATAAATTTATTAAAGCACCAAGGAACATTGCTCCCTAACAGAAACTCTAGTTTCTTAGGGCACAGATTGGGTTTTTATAGATTTTTAAGGCCCACTTAGATTACAAAGCAAATCACTGGCATTTCAGGCAGAATGGAAATAGGGGAAATTTGTAAGCCTTGGGGTCATAGGAGTTAATAAAGACTAGGTTTATTCCTACAGGAAAATGCATTTCTTCGTGGTTAGTCTTATCAGAATAGCCTGTATTGGCAGTAAATCTCTAAGATAGTGGAGGCCCCCTTCAAGACAGAATCAGTCAGGCTTATCTTCTTGTTTCCAATAAGGAAGGGGATAAAATACATTCTGAAGGTCTCTATTTACATAACCTCTTTGCTCTATGTCTTTGGCCTTGAAGGTTACTTTGTCTTTGGAGAATATATTTCTCCCCAACTCACAGTACTCAGATTCATCCACTTCTTCCCCAGAAAGAGGGTGAGCAGTGAAGGAGAGATGGTAGAAGAGAGGATGAATCAGAGGGAAGGGCTAGAAGGATCAGGGAAAGGCTTCTTTTTAGGACTGAGGAGACCTTAACATGCCTGTGTAAGCAGGTGGGGAAGAGCCACAGAAAGGAAGAGATGCATGAACTCCTTGAAGATTCTCGAGACAGAAGCAGTGCCAACTGTAGCAAGGTTTTAGAAGAGGCGAGAGAGAATGCCATCAAGGGCCCAGGTTAAAAGGGCTGACCTAAGCGAGGAATGGAGACACCTTCTTTTCATAGACCAAGGAAGAATAGGAGAAGGAAGGTGATACTGTTGAGCAGTTAAGGGAGAGGCAGGCTGAGGGAGCTCAGTCTTCTCAGTGTTAGGAGGCAAGATCATTTGCTGTTAGTGAGAGCAGACTGGGCTTTATTGGGAAAAGGAAAGAGTTAGGAGTTGACATTCTCAAATTTTGCATGAAGATTCAATGGGGGGGAACAGGCAGATGGTCAATAGCAATGAATGCCCAGCTGAAAGCTTTTTTGGGTGGGAGAGTGTAGAAGGGTAATCTGGACATGTGACTTGTGCTGGGTGGGCAGCTAGGTTAATGGATAGAGTGCTAGACTTAAAGATAGGCATCCTTCCCCAGCCACTTACTAGTTGTGTGACCCTGGGAAAGTCAACTAACCTCTCTCAGTCTCAGTTTTGTCATCTATAAAATGGGAATAATAATAGCACTTGCCTGGTTTTTGTGAGGACCAAATGAAATAACATCTAAGCCAGTGGTTCTCAACCTTCCTAATGCGGCAACCCTTTAATGCTCATATGTGGGCATATCTGCATGTAAGCAGACCTGCCTGGAAACAGATAGAGGAATGGTGTCTCAGTTCCTAAGACCATCAGGAATATGTGTTTTCTGATGGTCTTAGGTAATTCCTGTGAAAGGGTCGTTTGACCCCCAAAGGGGTCACGACTCACAGGTTGAGAACCACTGATCTAAGCTCTGCAAACCTTAAATCATTACATAAATGCTAGCTATTATTTTTATTATCTCTCAGTATAGAGATTCCCTTTGTTAATGCAAACTTACCTGGGGTTACGTCAATAGAAAGTATCAGAGGCAGGGCTTGTTAGTATTAATGAAATGGAACCCTGTGTGTAGAGAGGGTCTATGAATGACTAGAAGAGGAGCAGAATAGATGTAACCAGCTTCTTCTTCCCTTACCCTTCCCAAGGAAGACATTCACTCCTTCCAAAAGGGAAAGCAGAAGGTTGGGGGTGGAGGCCACTCTGCTCTCCTCAGAGAGAAAGGATATGGGATAGAAGCATATGTCTCTGCTCCTTTATATGTTGTCCATCTAAACCATGTATGATTTGGTTCCATCTAACTTTTGATCTCTGTCAATTGGTGGGGGGGCAGACCCCAAGATACCAGTTCCACAAGGAACCCACACAGAGAATAGGAAAGAAACTCATTTATTCAAATCATAACAAGGCAGACATCCAAGAAGTGTATAACATCACTCGGTATTATATATTAGACAATACCAAGTGAAGGAGCTCGCTTGTTGGTAACTAGATAACTCAGCTCAAGCAAGAGAAAGGATCTTGGGTCTTACCAAAGGGGAAATGCCCCAGTCTCTGAAAGTTCGAAGCTGGGAATAGGGACATGATGGAGACTGCCAGCTCTTCTCGTCTTCCCAGTCTTTTCCTTCAACAACCTAAAGTGGAATTGGTCTCTTCCATCTTCTCTCTCAGAGCTAGAAGCCGAAAGTGCCCTAAGGGACTCAGTTGGGGCTGATGAGTCCCAAAGGGCAGCGGTGCTTGAAGAATCCAAAAAAGGATTGGCTGAGAATGAAAGCTCTCTTGTCTCTTGCCAGCCTTGCCCCACCTATCCTGCAAGACAGGGCATTCACCTCCATCAGTAAGGAGAGATTCTCACACTGATGGGCTTTGGGACAGGGCTTACATTTACTTTACCCATCTTCTCCCCTACAGCTTGAATGCTTTATGGTTAATCCACTCTGAATTGTGAATTCTATGGAAATCTAAAGAAACGTCTTATACTGATAGGCAGCTCCCATAAACTCACAATGAGTAGGTACCCCCACCTTCTCTTATCCCACCATTACTCTATCCATGACCCTCCCCCAACAAGGGATGATTCTGTGCATGCAAAAATAGCCATTGGAGTTTGCACTCAGAGACCCTGGTCTTCCATAATCCACAGTCTGCTCTCTGTCTACCATGTGATGCTTCTTTGGGCTTAGGTTATACAAAGAAGTGAAATTAGTTGGGTTTCATAATTTTTTTTTCATTGATACTCAGAGACCCTGGAGTAGGAACAGAGAAATCAAATTGGGGGAGGGGATGGAAGGAGGGTTACATAGGCATAAAGATTCACAAGTTTGGAGTAGTCAAAGTCAGGGGAGTATAGGAATGAAAGAGCAAAAAGTGAAACATTAAAATAGGAGACCTTGTGACCAAGGCTAGTTATACCCTTGATTCAGTCAGTCAATGGTCAACGAGTATGTATTAAAGATTTACTATGTGATAGACACTAGCTGGGTACTAGGGACATAAAAAAAAGAAAAAATCACAATCTCTGCCCTCAAGAAACTAACATTCTAATGGAAGAAAATCCATAAAAGAGAAGCTGAAAAGGAGGGGGGGGACATACCCATTGGGGGATATGGAGCCAAAATTCACAAGGAGGTTGAAGGAAGGCTTGGTTTGGACCCTTCCTCAAAATGATGGTTCAGGGAAGAACTCATCAATGAAAGAAAGGGTCATTAATTAATTAATTATATGTTATGAAGGCAAAAGTCATCAGTGATAAAATGGACTATAAAATATAAGGTCCTAGGAGAAATAAATTCTCCAATGGCAGGGACTGTTAGATTTTTGTTTTTGTATTCCCAGTGCCTAGAACAGTACTATATTAGCATATAGTAGATACTCAATAAATGTTTGTTCAATTGAATGGACTGAGAGCATAGGGCTGGGTCAGAGGATTGGCAGTTATAATAAGGGTAAAGAGAGGGTCTAATATAAGTGGAAATGGCAGAGGGAGACAGATAGGAGAAAGTAGTCAGAGTGTAGAATTTCAAAGCCCCAGATGGGAGATGCAATAAAATTGCATGACTTGTATGAGACCCCAATGGTCTGTGCCTGAAGAGAGGTTATGGAATTGAAGTCAGGTTGATAGAGGAATCATTGATGAGAGTACTGAAGCCCCCAGGATGTTGGTAAGGGAGAAGAAGGAGACAAAGTCCACAAATCTCCTATTTAAGTCAGGGCAAAATTGGGAGAGTGATCTGGATACTGGTGGATGGCAGCAACAAGAATTGAGTAGTGTGGCAACAATAACGTGTTATTATTTATTGGTATTACACTTTAGAGATTGCAAAGCATTTTGCTTATGTTAATCTCATCTGATCCTTATAACAGCTCTGTGCAAGAAGCAGCCTGGCTCATACTAGTAACTAAAGTCAGGAAGACCCAAATTCAAGTCTTGTCTCTGACACATATGGGCTGTGACCGTAAACAAGTTAATTAACCTCTCGTTGTTCCAAGCAACTCTTTAAGGCTAAGAGTTACAAATAAATTATCCAGTTCCATTGGTGGAAGGAGTTTTCATCCTAAGAATTCTCTACATTGATGATACCACAAATCTAGACTACAAAAATAAGCTATTGACTGAGGTGCCACAGAGTTCATTATCCTCATTTCATTAATGAGAAAATTGAGATTCACAGAAAGGAAACTCCATGTTCACGGTCATACATATGGTATTAGAGGTAGGATTCAAACCCAGGTCTTTTAACTCCAGTTCAGTTCTTTTCCTACTATATACCAGCACTTCCTAGCCACATGGAACAACATAAATGAAGATGCCTAAGAGACTGAGGCAGAGGAATGGACTGGAAGCATTAAAGGCCAAGCCCTGGCTATGTGACAAGGTACTACTTAGCTGCCCCTGAACTACCGCAGAAGATAGATTGTCTGAAAGCTGATTTTAACCAACATTGATACTTGTCTGGTTCATAGTATTATAGGATAATAGTCTTGAGCTGAAAGGGACCTCAGAGGCCATCTGGTTCAACTCCTTTATTTTGCAAATGAGAAAACTGAAAGCCAAATAATTTAAGTGACTTGTCCAAGGTCACACAGGTTGGAAGGGTCAGGGGTAGAATTTGATTACATCCTGATCCTCAGATAGCTGAATCTGTGCTCCTTCAATACTATTTAATCCAACTATTGGGAAAATAGATTTGAATGATGAACTTTTGAAATAGTTTAAGTTTTTAAAAACTGAAATCAATAATGAGTCATAGAATTGAACTGAATAGGATTGAAAGGGATCCCTCATTCACCCTCTACCTACAGTCTGAATCCTGTCTTTGCCATCCTTGCTGAGAGGTCATCTTGCCTCTGCTGGGAGATCTCTAGTGCCAAGGAACTGGCCTTCCCCAGGTGCATCCATTCTACTTTTAAATCATTCTGTTTTATGTCCTGATTGAACAGAAATCTGCCTTCCTGGAAGTTTCACCCAGTAGTAAAATCCATTCTCCAGAACCAACCAGAACAAGTCTTTTGCATGACAACCCTTCAAATACATTATTGGAAGAAAGATGCCATGTTTGCTCCTTCAGGTTAAAGATATTTAGTTCCTTTATACCAGTGGTTCTCAACCTTCCTAATGCCCTGACCCTTTAATACTCGTATGTGGGCATATCTGGGCATATCTGCATGTGGGCGGACCCGCCTGGAGACAGATAGAGGAGTGGTATCTCAGTTCCTAAGACCATCGGAAATATGTGTTTTCCAATGGTCTTAGGCGATCCCTGTGAAAGGGTCATTCAACCCCCAAAGGGGTCACTACCCACAGGTTGAGAACTGCTGCTTTACCCATTCCCATTTGGCATGATTTCAAATGCATTTACCAGACTGGTCTTCTTCCTTTGGATGAGCTTCAGGAGGAACATGGTGTAGCAGCTGACTCTTGAATCAGGATCTGTGTTTGAATCTGGTCTCTGCCACCACTGTGTAACCTTGGTCAAATAGGCAGCTATGTAGTGCCATGTATAGCATGCCAGACATGGATTCAGGAAGATATGAATTCAAATCCCATCCCAGACAAAATACTTACTAGCTGCGTGACACTGGGCAAGTCACTTAACCTCTGCTTACCTATTTCCTCATCTGCAAAATGGGAATGATAATAATAGCACTTACTTCAAAGGGCTATTGTGAGGATAAAATGAGACATTAAAGCATGATGTAAATGCTAGCTATTATCATTATTAAATCATTTTGCTGCTCTAGACTTCAGATCCTTCATCTATAAAATGAGAAGTTTAGACTAGCTGATCTCTAAGGTCCTTTCTTGGTCCAAATCTATGTTCCTATGATCCTTTCTAAAATCTGATGCCCAGCACAGAACAGAAAACATTGGACATCTCACCAGGGCAGAATGGAGGGAGACTGTTACCTCTCTGATAATCAGGTGAAGGTGAGCTAGAATTAACCAATGGATCAATTAATAAACACCTATTAAGTACTTACTGTCAGGCACTGTGGTGTATGTGTATACATATATGTGTATATGTGTGTGTATCTACAATGTGTGTAAATAGAAAAAATATAAAGATAATGAATACACAAACACGCAAAGTAGTTAAATTCAAGGTAGTTAGGAGTTGGGGGTGATCAGGAAAATCTTTATGTAGAAGGTGGTACTTGGACTGGGTCTTGAAGGAAAAGAATTTTATGGAGCAGAAGTGATGAGAAAACACAGGCTGAGCTCTAAAATTGAACTTCCAGTAGACAAAAATACTGTACTATGGCATTCCCATTAAGTACTCTGTTGGCAACTGAACATTGGGCAGGGTAGACCATGAATTATACCTGGTGTGTCAATTCCCATGCTTCTATTTCCCCATACCATAAAAAGAGATTACAATTTTTAAAACTTTGAGAACCACCTTTATAATCACAACATAGCTTCTATCCTGCCTCATCAGTGAGGCAGGACATCAATGTTTTCTCAAACATCTTTTCTTGATCCTTTGGGCTCTCATTTCAGATTCAAATGGGATGAAGACAAATTTGTTTCCAGTAGTGGGTGATCTAATCTGAACAATGGACACAGGTCAGCCCTCTCTAATAATTCTGGTAGTTTGAGTTTGCAACAATGACTTGTGATTAACCATTTTTATTCCATCCTTTCTAGTCCAAAGATCATTCTCCTTGGCAAAAAGAAAAGAAAAATGAGCTCAACAACTCTGCCTTCTTTCTTTCTGTACCCTTGTAAGGTTTTTCTATCCAGCTGTGAACACTGGATCTTTTCTCTGATCCACATTATTTCCCAAATGTAGCCTGAAAAAAATGTATTTTTGTAGTAAGCTTTCCATGGCAGCTTGAGCACGTTATGAGCATTGTATTCTTGACACTGTTTAAAGAATAGATTTTATTGATATTTTTGCTTTCACATCACTGACATTTTCTAATGTGACTTTCTCTTTGACCCCTCCCAGATTGCCACTCCTCATAATACACAACACCCTTTGTAACAGAGAATTCTAAAAAAGGAAGAGAAAAAAATTCAACCAAACCAATCAATAACCTGAAAAAGCCTAACATTCATTGCATTATTTCATGTCCATGGGTCCTTAGTTCTGCAAAGGACTTGTTTTCTCATATCTATTCTTTGGGGTCAAATTTGGTTCTCATAATTTCACAGCATTCAGTTTCAACTATTTTTATGGGGTGCAGGGTGTAGTTGGGGAAGACTAGTACCTCTGGTGTGAAGGCTGCTGAGAGCCCTTTTCAGGGCTCCTCATCCACCTTTGGTGTCTACCTGATTCACCCAACTCTCATCTGTGACTCTAAGAAGCTGTAGCATGCATGGTGGCCATATCTTGGTAAATCATTTTGGCAGACAGGCTGAGTTGAGGGTACCCAACTAACCTCAGACTCTTCAGTGAGTTGGGAGGAGTGTCTAATACAAACATGTGAAGACTTCCCTCTGTGGAATGAGCTGAGGAGAACAAATGGTTCCAATGACAATGAAGGCAGCTGTGGAGTACTTAGACTTTGGTTAGATGTTGAAGACACCAAAATTATCCACTGCATCCTGAGCCATCACCAGTCATCCTGAATTTTGTCTTGCCCCTGAACTTCAATGACTCTGGAAGACACAGTGAAGCCAACAACTTTGTGCTACTCTGTCACTCTTAAATCCAGTTTATGCACAAATCAAAAGATATCACCCACACTATTTTACCATTTTAACCTACAAAGTCCTTTGGCAATAGGCAAATGACAAAGAAACAGGTGCAGATGTCCTACCCAGGCCACCATCATCAGTGCATATACTTTCATAATGATGAACCCTGATGAGGCAAAAGAAAAATTTTCTGAAGACCTGGAGACCTTCATCATCAATGTGCCAAAAGAGGACCAGCTTAGAATTCTGGGTGACTTTAAGGCAAGAGTAGGCACAATCTATCAGACATGGCAGGGAGTCCTTGGGAGAAATGGAGTTGGAAACAGCAACAGCAATTGTCACCTACTACTGAAGGCTTGTGTGTCTTATGATTTCTCATCACCAATACTGTCTTCCACTTACCTAAAGGCAATAAAACTTTGTGGATTCACCCTCATAGCAAACACTGATGTTTAATAGACTGTCATTGTAAGGAGAAAAGGCAGACAAGGCATAAGAGTGACGAAGGTGATATGTGGCACAGAGTGCTGGACTGATCATGGACTCATTCTCTCCAAGCTAAATATTTGTATTCAAAAAAAGCAGCAGTCTTCAGGCAAGATGACTACCAGAAGACTTAATGCCATCAGATTAGAAGGTTTCTCTGAGTGGTAACAGTTCATTGCTGACTTGGAGGAAAAGCTGAGCCAGCACACATCTGACAACAGTGGAGCAGAAAAGGAGCGGTCAGCTGTGAGAGATTTGGTGTACAGCATTGCATTTATTCATCTGGACCAGGACACTCACAAACATCAAGACTGGTTTGACACAAATGATGGGGAAATTTAGAAGCTGCTAAATGAAAACACTCCACGGGGTTTATCTCCAGGATAGTGCTTCCATATTTAAGAAAGCAGTGTTTAACTCCATCAGAAGTAAAGGGCAAGTGAAGCTCAGAGAGATACAGGTTTCTTGGCTCAGTATAAAGGCAAAAGAAATTTAGTTTTATGCTGATGGTAATGACCCCAAATGCTTTTATGATGCCCTGAAGGCTATTTATGGTCTAGAGACCAATGGTACATCTCAGCTACTCAGTGCTGATGGGGCCACACTGATTAGTGATCGAGGACATGATCCTGGAGAGATGAGCTGAACTCTTCCATGGCATTCTCAACAGAGCATGATCAATCAATGCTGAAACCACTGACTGTATACTTCAGGTTGAAGTCAATCCCTGTCTAGCTGAATTTCCAACTGAATAAGAGGTTTTGAATGCCATTAGGCTCCTCTCACGTGGCAATGTACTTGGTACTAATTCTACTGGAGCTGAGATTTAGAAGGCAGAGGGCTATATTGATTATACAAAAGCTGTCTGAAATTTTCTGGGTTATAAGGCAAGAGGAGGTTATCCCCCAGGAGTTCAAGGATCCCTCCATTGTCCATCTCTATAAAGATAAAGGAAATAGATTGTCCTGTGACAACCACAGGGGAGTCTCTCTCTTAATCATTGCTGGCAAGATTCTTGCAGAATCCTCTTTAATTGGCTGATTTTTTGCCTGGAAGATGGTCATCTACCTGAGAGTTAGTGTGGCTTCAGAAAGGGTGAATGAATGGTCAATACAGTGTTTGCTGCTTGACAGCTCCAGGAGAAATGCCAGGAGCAGAACAGAGCTCTGTATACAACATGTCAATCTGACCAAGGCCTTTGATACTGTCAGTCATGAGGGCTTGTGGAAGATTATGTCAAAACTGGGTTTTCCGGAGAAGTTCATCAGTATTCTACATCAATTTCACAATGGCATGTTTGCCTGGGTTGTGGATAACGGACAATGCTCTTGAGCTTTCCCAGTCACCAATGGAATGAAGCAAAGCTGTGGACTTGCTCCTGTTCTTTTTCATAATGTTTTAAGCAATGTTGCCAGACACCTTCGATGAGGACAAAAATGGTATCAAGGTCAGCTCCTGTTCTGGTAGGAAATTATTTAATTTGAAAAGACTATATAAGCCAAGACTAAAGTAGAGGGAGAGTTGGTGCATGACTTTGTTTGAAGATGATTCTGCACTCATTTATGTACTCAATACTGCCTAGGCTTAGATGTAACAGAGTATGGATCAATTATCTGCTGCTTGTGCTAATTTTGGCCTAACAATTAACATCAAGAAAATAGAAGTTCTCCACCAGCCAGCAATATACCATCCATATGTGGAGCCACTGGTTATAGCAAATGAAGAAATTTTGAATGCTATGGATAACCTCACTTACCTTGGTAGTATTATTTTTAGGGATGTCCACAAAGATGATGAGGTTAACACAAACATTGCCAGAGTTAGCTCAGTGTTTGGGAGACTCTGAAGGAAAGTGTGCGAGAGAAGAGCTATTAAGCTACTTACCAAACTGAAAATCTACAGAACCACTGTGCTGACCTCATTGTTGTATGCTTGTAAAGCCTGGATAGTATATTAGTGCCATGTCAGGAAACTGAATCACTTCTATTTGAATTGTCTTAAGAAGATTCTGAAAATTATGTGACAGGATAAGGAATCAGACACTGAGGTCCTTTCTTGAACTAAACTGCCAAGTTTTCAAACTCTCCTGCAGAGAGCACAACTCTGATGAACTGGCCATTTGTTTGAATGACAAACAAAAAGACAATTTTATAGGGAACTCACACCACACAAGCACTTACGTGACGGTCGGAAGAAGTGATACAAGGACACTCTCAAGGTTTCTCTGGAGAACTTTGGAATCGATTGCGTAACATGGGAGACACCGGCAAAGGACTGCCCAGAATAGTGTGCCTGCATCAAAGAAGACACTGTGTTCTGCGAGTGAAGCAGAATTGCAGTAGCTCAAAAGAAATTTGAGATGTAAAAATCTAGAGACATCACCACTCCAAATGTTCACATAGACTATTTGTGCCTGACCTGGGGTAGAGTCTTCCGAGCTCCTGTTGGTCTGATCAGCCCCAGCTGGCCACACTGTACCTTGACTCAAATAGAATGGTGTCATTTTGGTCTTCTTCAAGAATACAGGAAAACAACTAACAACAACAGCGATGGTTGTTCTTTCCGTTTGCTATTATTGTATATATTGTTTTCTTGGATGTACTTACTTCACTCAGCATCAGTTCATGTAAGTCTTTCCACACTTCTTTGTATCCATCCTGTGTACCACAGTTTGTTTAGACATTCCTCAATCTATGAACATCTTTTTATATATTTATTTTCCTTTGCTTGCCTTTGTTTCAATAGTCTATTCCTACATTTTAAAAATGTGAAAAATTAAAAATTTGCCTCTACATCTAACCACATCATTCTCTTTTAATGGCTCCCCCTTTTCTTTTTCATCATAATTGAATGATTTGTGTCTTCAGTATTATCGGTCAGATAAGGAGACTAGATGTCCTCTGAGGTCCAGTGTAGGACTTAAGAGTCTCAGATTCTTCATTGTGTACTTTGTCCTAATGGAATCTTGGAAAGTAGAAAGTATGAATGCAGTGTTGGGGTCCAAGGTCAATTCTACTAATTGCTGTTACTACGGTGAGGGTGGGGGCAGTTTTCATCTTGTAAGCTCTTCTAGTATTTGGTCTGAGTTTCTATTGTCCAACTATTGTCTCTCCTACTTTTCTTTTCAGCCATGAAGGAATTCAAAGACAGGAAAAACCAAACAACCCTCATGGAATTCATCTTCCTGGGATTTTCGAACCACCCTGACCTTCAGAGATTGTTTTTTTTGTTGTTTTTAGTTATTTATTTGATAACAATCCTGGGAAACACTCTCATATTAGCTGCAATCAGAGTCAACCCTGTTCTTCATACTCCTATGTATTATTTCCTCAGCAACTTGTCCTTCCTGGACATCTGCTACACCTCCACCACTGTCCCCATCATTCTGGTGAACTTTTTCCGAGAAAAGAAGACCATTAGCTATGAAGGCTGCCTGTCTCAGATCTTTTTCCTTGTCACCTTTGCAGGCTGTGAGTGTGTCCTGTTGGCTGTTATGGCTTATGATAGGTTTGTAGCCATTTGCCATCCATTACGCTACCCAGTCCTCATGAGCAAAAGAGTCTGTGCATATTTAGCAGTTGGGACCTGGTTGTATAGCTTCGTGAACTCTCTGATGCACACAGTGCTCATGGCAACTGTCACTTTGTGTGGTCCTAACCAGATCAGCCATTTTCTCTGTGATATTCCCCTGCTCCTGAAGCTCTCCTGCTCAGATACTTCAGCCAATGAGGTTGCTCTCTATGTGTCCAGTGCCACCGTTGGTCTGAGTCCTTGCCTCTTCACTGCTGTGTCCTACATGCTCATTATCTCTGCCATCTTGAAAATCCAGTCTGCTCAAGGGCGGAAAAAAGCCTTCTCCACTTGTGCCTCTCACCTCACTGTAGTGGTCATCTACTATGGAACCATAAACTTCAACTATGACCGCCCCAGTTCAGGCTACTCCCTGGATATGGATATCCTGGCCTCCATCCTCTTCTGTATTGTCACCCCCATGTTAAATCCCATCATCTACAGCCTGAGAAACAAGGAAGTCAAGGATACCCTGAGGAAACTGTTTGAAGGGTGCATGTTTCCCAGTGGTTCAAGTGTTTAGGTCAATGTGTCCCATCCTAAGGTGGGAATAAAAGGAAAGTTATAAAGTGGGTCATTAGAAAGGACAGAGGTAATACATATAATATCACCACATGTAAGACATGATACAGACATGCATACATGGTTCACTAGATTTTCTGTCAACATATTTTAAAATTGTTTTTATAACTGTTACTAAACGCTATGTACTGGAGTCCTTATTAACAATTTTAGTGCTCTTCTTGAGTCTTCCATAATCTCTACAACAGTAGATTGTTTCTTTTTTTTTTCTTTTAAATGACTTGTTTATTTACTTTTAATTTACAAGATTCAGTTCCACATTCACTTGAGTTTCAGATTTTCTCCCTTCCCTTACCCCCCCACCATGGTGGCATGCAATCATGTATAGGATCTGCAAACACTTTCACATTGTACAA
>CM053586.1:38789661-38823859 GCA_028646515.1 Pseudochirops corinnae | reverse complement strand
TAGTGGGAAGTATCTTTGTGTGCGTTTTGGAGTTCTAGGATTGGTTTAGAGTCCTATTTTATGGGTATTTTGGGGTGGCTATGTGAGAGCTGCGATATGTTGCTGCTGCTACGCCGCCATCTTGGCTCCGCCCCCAGACTCACCTTTCTTACTGCAGAGAAGTGGTAGCAAAACCTCTCCAACAAGGCCTAAGCCCCAGCAAGTCATTTAACAGCCTCAATCTCTTCATCTGTAAGATAGGGACACCTCTCAGGCTTGTTCTGAGGATCAAATGAGATATTTGGAGAGCACTTTGCAAATCTGAAGTGTTAAATAAATTATTTTTATATTATATCAATTTTTTATTATAATATCAATTATTATTATAATTTCTATCCATAGACCTAATCTGACTGTCCTGACTATTCCTTGCCACTCTGAATTGCTGCCATTGTCCCTCATGGCTGGTTTGTCCTTTGCTTCATCTCTTTGCCTATTTCAATTTTTACTGTCCTTTAAACTCAGTTCAAAAGTCACCTCCTCTGGGAAGCCTTCCCTCATCTCCCTAGTAATTGATAACCTCCTCTCCTTAGGCCTCAAATAGTATTTTGTTTTATACCTCTCTGATATAGTTAACATTTGTTGTTCTATATATCTTCATCTGTGTGTAGAGTCCAGTGATATGGTTATTCAGGGTGCATGTGTGGGTGACTGGGAAGGGAGACGTAAGACAAAGCCAGCTCCACCCAGACCCTTTTCAGTTTTGCCCTCCTGTGATAAGCATAGAGTAAAACAGCCATACTGACATCATGACAGCTGTTGAAGGGAGTTGAAAGGAACTTTCTTATTTTAAGTCAGAAAGTAGAATGAACCCACAGAAAGGCTGCCTGAGGCAGAAACAATGAAGTTAAAAGACCTACAATCTAAGCCTGAGGATGTCTGCTAAAACCTTGGTTGACTGTGACTTAAATAGCTGATGGGGATGGGACTCCAAGAAAAAACTTTCTGCCAGTAGGAAGAGATAGCATAATCCCTCCAATAGGACTTAAGAATAACAGAGAGTAGCAGAGGGCCTGAAGAGGCCTCTAAAACCAAGCGGCTGAGTCCCCCAGCTCAGTGAATAAAGCAGCCTTCCCAGAGACATCACCTGAGGATATCAGGGGCATTTCACAGGAGCAAGGAGCACTGTCAGACACCCGATTTGTCCTTACAGTGTCTGCTCCATCCACGAATGCTCCCCTTATGTCTTCTCTAACCATGCATGTGTCTTACCTATATGTCCCTACATTCATACTCTGGTATATGCCCTCTTTCCCACAGGTAATCTGGTTACCTATAGGTGAGTGTCCCCTGATTTGTCTGGGGAGACTCTTTGGTCACTTACTTTGCTGTGCTGTTGAATTACATGTCCTTTGATTTGAGCTTGTATTTCCTCTGATTGACTGATAAAAGAAAGACATTTAAGAAACGACTGTGAACTTTGATTTTCAGTGAATGTTGACCCACACTCATGATATGCCTCCACCCTAGAGGTAATAGTCATGGGAGTTCTCAGGTGAAGGAGAGCCCCAGATGCTATATGTATATGTAGAGAACAGATTATAATCTCCACAAGGGCAGGGACCTTTGTCAGTGCCTAGTGCTGTATGATATAGATGGTAGACACTTAATAAATCTTTATTGAATTAAAATTTAAAACACCAGACTTGATGAGGGGGTTGGTTGTTGTTCTTCCTTCTCAAAGAAGACCAAAATGACATCACTATGTTGGAGTCAAGGTACCAGGTGTCCAGCTGTGTCTGATCAGGTCCTATGAGCCCAGAAGGCTCTACAACACATCAAGCACAAATAGTCCATGTGAATGTTTGTAGTGGAGATGGCTCCAAATTTGAGCATCTCAAGTCTTTTGAGCTACTGAGTCTGCATTGCTCATGGATGTGGCATAGTGCTTTCCTGCAACTGCTAATTGTATTGTCATGAGCCTGTCATTCACTCCTTTGGGGAGGTATACAAACTTATTGACTACATTAGTTTTGATTACAAAACCTATGCCAGCTTCACCATACTCCCCTTTACTGCAGCCACTCCAGAAAAACACGTATCCAGCTCCAATTTCAGAAAGTTGACCTTCATTTGCCAGCTTTGTTTCACTCAGGGATACTACTGGGATGTGACACCTGCTGTATTCTCTCTCAACAAGAGCTGTTCATCTTTCAGGTCTATTGGATTTTGTGTTGTATATAAGTATGCGCACATTCCATGTACCAATGATGAATGGGATCATCTTCACAAAAGTTTTGTACATTTTTTGTCTTTCAATTGCAGGGTGTAATCCCCACCTGCCATAGGAGATGGGCCAAGGTTGGGTGAAGCAAAAAATTTTTAGGGTGCCTTTCTAGCCTCTTTCTCATACCAGGAGGTGAGCAGTACAGTCCTTAAAGGGCAGACACCAAAGGTGGATGAGGGCTGTGGAATCCCATTGGTACTTCCCGTGAAAAGACAACTCTATGGCCTGAGCCACCAATGGGCAGGGTTGTGGCCACAATTCCCAGTGTATCTACACTTGCTGCTTCATCACTTGTCTGTCACCACAGGCCTTTGAGATAGGCGAAAATGGTAACATGGTATGGGTGATGTCTTTTGATTCAAGCATAAATTGGATTTTAGTGAGGCAAAGTTGGGCAAAGTCATCAGCCTCCTTCTCTCTTCCAGAGCCATCAAGATCTAGAGGCAAGACAAAGTCAAGACAACTGGTGGTGGCTCAGGATGCAGTGGATGACCTTGCATCTTCAAAGTCTAACCAGACTCTTGTGTGCCACAGCTCCTGCTTGAACTACCTTCATGGCTATTGGAACAACTTGTTCTCATTTACTAATTCCACCAGGGGAAGTCTTCATATGATTGGGATAGACATCTTCCCAACTCACCAAAGAGCTTAGGATCTGTAATTACCCTCAACTTGCTCTAGCCCAACTGCTGAAAGTTTACTAGGGTATGGCTACTGTACGTGCTACAGCTTCTTGGAGCCACAAGTAAGAATTGGGTGTATCAGGTGGACACCAATGGTAGAAAGCTTGGCAGCCCTCACACCAGAGATACTAGTCTTCCCTGAACATATGCTAGACCCTGGAAAATAAAATAAAATGCCAGAACTGTATAGTAAGTGAAGCTCAGAAATGTTGACAAAGATGATTCTCAGGGTCCCTTTGCTCCTAAACATTCTACTAGCTTCAGACCCTGAGGGAAAAGGAAAGAAAGCCTTATTGCTTGAGGCACTAAAGAGGAGCTAATCCAGAGATTCAAGAAAATAACCTCAGGGACTAAGGCCTGCTCTGGCCTCTAGGGATTGACCAGTTTAATAGGAAATAATCTGGAACTCTTCAAACTGATGTCCCTGATCTCAGATGGGAGTAACCCCTGGGGGTGAAGCAAGAAGGTAGAAGAGCCAGGAGAGGAGGTCCTGAAAAGCCCACATCCTCTCACTGCAGTCACCTCTGTTCTCAAGACTAAAGCAGGAGCTTTTCAGTGTTGTACTCATGAAATTCATCTCCTTCCCCTTCCAGAAACCACATCCTCTCCTTTGTGTTTTACCCCTAGTTTCTGGCACCTAGTTTCTTTTATTTTTTTTAAGGAGAAAATTCCAAAGCAAGAGGTAAGTCATATTTGTTTAATTAACATGAAACATCTCATTTTTTTCTGAGTTTCCTAAAATAATTTCATTCTTTATCCTAAGGAATCCATGGGTAAAAGAATGTTCTCACCACAGGTAAAACCCAGGAGCAACGAAGGCCATCAAATTTATTTTCAGCAGGGCTTATATAAAGTAAAAATATGTGGTCATTTAAATAAAAAAAAAAATCAGTCGTTTCAGTTGAAAACAAACTCAATCATCCTCCAACTTTGGTAAGATGTCAACCAAACAACTGATTCTTCAGTGTTTACCAGGTTTTTTGGTGACACGAATCACCCTCAGCCTCAGTCTTTGTGTATCTTGATTTCAAAAGACAGACATTTCCTCAAAGTTGGTGCTCTTGTGTCATAAAATGTGTCTAAATTTCACATCACAGCCTGCCCTGAGAGAAGTATTTTCCATATACTGACATCAAGAAAGGAGAATTTTTCTTTCATCTCAGTGGGAGGAGTGTTTTCTTGCCCTAGTAGCCGAGAGTGGCACACATTTCAATTCCACTCAACAGATGTCAAAAGCACATATACTGTATGCAAAGCATTGTAGTAGGTGAGCAGAGACAGGAGGTGCAAAGCTTAGTTAAGACACTGGTACTTGTCCACTTGGAGTCGATCATTTACTAGAGGGATAAGACACACCAATAGGTAATTTAATATACAGTTACAAGTGTACTATCAAAGCACAAAATATGTAGGTATATAAGCTCCAAAGGGGTAAGTCAGGACCAACTGGGGGGTCGGGGAGGCTTCATGGAGGAGGTGGCATTTTTTAATTGGGCTTTAAAGTTTAGGAAGAAATACGATAGGCAAAGAGAATATGATAAGCCTAGGCAACAATGTGGGCAAAGCTATGGATGTGAGAATGCAGCACACGTTTGGGTATCCGAGTAGACCTTGTGGCTGAAACGTAGAGTCCATGGAAGGTGATAACGTGAGACAAGGATGGAAAGATAAGGAGCTGCTAGCTTGTCAAGGGCCCTGAGTGTCAGGAAATTTTTCCAGTTTTACTCTGTCGGTACCAGGGAGCCATTACGGATGGTAGAGCAGAATAATGGGGGCTGTTATTTGTCTTTCATTTTTGAAGAGGACCAGTGACATCATGAATGATATCTTGATTTACACATGAATTGGATTTAAGTGAGGCAGAGCTGCACAAAATCATCAGCTTCACTCTCTTCCAGAGTCACAGATGCCTGGTGGGGAGACAAAAGCCAGGACAACTGGAAATGGCCCGGGATGCAGTGGATGACCTTGGCATCTTCCATGTCTGCCCAGACTCTAAGCGCTCCATGGCGCCTGCTTCAGCCGCTTTCACGGCTGTCGGAACAACTTGTTCTCATTCGCCCATTCCACCAGGGGAAGTCCTCACAAGCTTGGGGTAGATGCCCCCCTAACTCACCAATGGATTTGAGAATAATTTGGTTACCCTCAACCTAATTTAGTCTGTCAACTGAGTGAATCTACCTGGGAGTGGTTACTGCTAACGCTACAGCTTCTTGGAGCCACAGGTGAGAACTGGGTGACAGATAGACACCAAAAATAGATGAGCAACCCTGAAAAGGACTCAGCAAGCCCTTACACCAGAGGCACCGGTTCTCCTTGAGCAAACCATGCACGGTTAGGTGGCATAATGGATAGAACACCAGGCCTGAAATCAGGAAGACTCACCTTAGTGAGTACAAATATGGCCTCAGTCATTTACTAGCTGAGTGACCCCGGGCAAGTCACTTAACACTGCCTTAATGGCATCAACAGATCAATGCATTAGAAAGATGAGGCTGTGCCAGCATGAAGGCTGCTTTGGAGGGAGCAGAGAACAGAGGGATAAAGACTTCCTTCAGCACTGCAGGCAGGCACTTGGTGATGAGGGCTCACGGGACCTTGGGAAAAGCAGAGGGAATGGAAAGGACAGATTGGAGAGCTGTTTTTTGAGGGCAATGGACAGGATCTGTGTCCCAACAAAGCTGAGAGAGAATAGCGGATTAAACAAATAAAGCTACTGGTTGCTGTTCCCGTGTATCCGCCCCTGCCTGGGGCCAATGATTCCATTAAGCCAGAAGCTCCAGCCGCTTGTTTGTTGAGGAACACACTCTTTGTGTGTAAGACGACCTTGCAGATAAAGGTTTAAAGGCACTTGCGTAGGTACAGCTGAATCCCGAGGATTGGATGACATTTTCATGAGGCAGAGAGGAGTGGCCAAGAGCAGACCTTGCAGGAAACCTTCCTTCAAAGGTCTGAAAAGGATAGAGAAGGAGTCAGGAAGGAGAAGTAAGAGCATGTGAGAGTTCTAACAACAATAGCAATTGCCAACATTTCTACAGCACCTTCTATGTGCCAGCACTGCACGTTTATTATCTCATTTCTTCCTCGTACTTACCCTGCAAGCTAAGTCCTATTATTGCCTCCATTTTACAGCTGAAGAAACAGAGTCAAACAAAGGGTAAGTGACTTGCCCAGGGTCACACAGCTAGTAAGTGTCTGAGACTGGATTTCAACTCAGATCTTCCTGTCTCCAACTCTGGCACACTATCCACTGTAATACCTGGCTGTCTTGGCTATAAAGCCAAAGAATTACATATAATCATATCCAAGGAGAGAGCTAAAAGCAGTGGAAAATTCCAAAAGTATGAGGACTGAAAAAAAGGCCAAATCATGTGAAAACAAGAGTCACTGATGGTCCTTGAGGGGATGTCCTCAATAAAATGATGGGAATGGAAGCCCAGTAGTAGGGTTGAGGGAGAAGATGGGTTTGGGAGAAAGTGGAGGCATTTGGGGGATTTTTCAAGAAGCTTAGCAATAAGAAGAGAAAAGTGTCAGGATGGCAGCTTGATGAGATTAAGCAAACTTGGTTTTTGTTTGGTTGGTTTTAAGTTTTAGAATTAGGAAGCATGACTACACACAGAAGGAGGGAAACATTGATGATGGGGCATGAAAGAGAGAATTGTTGCTGTAGTGAGGTCCTGAAGAGGGGGTAGACAACAGATTCAAAGGCCGGGGAGAAGAATTAGACTTTGTCAGAAGTTATGCCCTTATTTTGAGAAGAAGGAAGTAGAAGAAACTGAGAAGTGTTAAAGACAGGAAGAATATAGTTGTCTGGAGGGTGAGTCCTCAATCTTCTCAAGGAAGAAGGAGGCAGACTTGAGAGTTAGCAGGGACCTCAGTGGCCATTTTGTACAGCCTGTTCACAAAACGAAGCCCCACTATAACACACCCAGCTCCTGGGCCTGGGAGATTGTGACTTGTCTGAGGCAGATAAGTGGCCTAATGGGGATAGTGCTGGGCCTAGAGTCAGGTAGACCTGAGTTTACCTCAAATTTGAGCTCAGCTGTGTGACCTTGGGGTCACAGAAAGGAGTCAACAAAGAAAGCAGAATGATTGAACTGTCTTTCTTTTTTAAGTCCTCATATCCTCAGCTCTTAGCACAGTCTGGCACATAGTAGGCACTTAATAAATATTGATTGATTGAATGAATGAAGGTCACACCCACAGAGTCTTTTATAAAATAGTAGTTAGTCCAGCACTGAGCTCAGTACAGAGGGGTCAGTGAATATCACTGAAGCATTTGAGGGAGAGAGAACTCCAAATCCATGAGTTGAGGATTCCAGTTCAAGCCAAGGTTCCTCACTCGGGTGGCTATTCTTTGATACTCACGTGAGTCTCCCACTCTCAAGGTCTTTCTGAAGAACTTTGGAATCCAGTGTGTGACAATGGGAGATGCTGGCAAAGTACTACCCATGGCATGCCCTCATCAAAGAAGGCACTCTGCTTTATAAGCAAAGCGGAATTGCATCAGCTCAAAAGAAACATGAGATGTGCAGATTTAGAGAATCCACCCCCAAAAGTTCACATGGATTATTTGTGCTCAACCTGTGGTAAAGCATTCCAAACCCATATGGGTCTGATCAGTAACAATCAGACATACTGTAACTTGACTCTAACACACTGATGTCATTTTGGTCCTAGGAACAACAATTATTCATGTAAGTATGTGTTTGTCCATCTCTGTTCTTCATGGGCATTGTGCCTCCCAGGTTAAGTAGATCCCATTGATTTCTGTATCCAAAAGTGTGGTAAGGTGAGGAGAGATAGATGAAGGGGTTAACTTTCTCCTCCCCCAAACAATGACATCTTCTATTTTCATTTCAGCTATGAAGGACATTAAGGAAAGGGGAAACCAAACACTTGTCACTGAATTCATCTTCCTGGGGTTTTCCAACCATCCAGAACTGCAGGGATTGTTCTTCCTGATATTTTTGGTTGTATACCTGGTAACTCTCCTGGGGAACCTTCTCATATTAACAGCCATCAGAATCAACCCTGTTCTTCATACTCCTATGTATTATTTCCTCAGCAACCTGTCCTTCCTGGACATCTGCTACACCTCCACTACTGTCCCCATCATGCTGGTGAACTTTTTCCATGAGAAGAAGACCATTACCTATGAAGGCTGCCTGTCCCAGCTCTTTTTCCTTGTTACTTTTGCAGGCTCTGAGGGTGTCCTGTTGGCTGCTATGGCTTATGACAGATTTATAGCCATTTGCCATCCCTTACGTTACCCAGTTCTCATGAGCAAGAGGGTCTGTGCCTACTTAGCTGCTGGGTCCTGGTTGTTTGGGTTATTGAATTCTCTTACACACACAGGGCTCACGGCAACACTCACTTTGTGTGGTCCTAACCAGATCAGCCATTTTCTCTGTGATATCCCCCTACTCCTGAAGCTTTCTTGTTCAGATATTTCAGTCAATGCAGTTGCAGTCTATGTGTCCAGTGCCACCATTGGTCTGAGCCCCTGCCTCTTCACTGCTGTGTCCTACATGCTCATTATCTCTGCCATCTTGAAAATCCAGTCTGCTCAAGGGCGGAAAAAAGCCTTCTCCATCTGTGCCTCTCACCTCACTGTGGTGCTCATCTTCTTTGGAACAGCCATCTTCAACTATGACCAGCCCAGCTCAGGCTACTCCCTAGATGTGGATATCCTGCTTTCTGTCCTGTTCTGTATTGTCACCCCCATGTTAAATCCCATCATCTACAGCCTGAGAAACAAAGAAGTCAAAGTTGCCTTGAAGAAACTATGTGAAGGGTATATTTTACCCAGTGATTCCAGTGTTCAGATCCCTTCTTAACCTGCAGTTCCTGAACTTGGTCTAAAAAAATTTTGTTAACTGCATTTTCAATATAATCAGTTTCTTTAGTGATCCTATGTATTTTATACATTTAAGAACCCCTAGTCTAGGTCAATATATTTCTTTCTATATAAATTATTCCTATGGCAGAAACAACAGAGAAGGTTTGAAGGTACAAACCTAGAGAGTAGTGCAATAGTACAAGATTGTGAGCTTCAGTTAGAAGATCCTTGAGAACAAGGACTTGGATTTGTTTTGGTTTTGCTTCCTTTCAATATCTCCAGCCCTTAGCATAGTGCTTGGTACAGTCAGCCATTAATGAAGAAGCAACTTTAATCTTGAGGTGTTGGGTGGGAGGAAGCAGATGAGCTTCTTGATAATTTGATCTTCCTAAAAGTAGAATGGGTTAAATAATTAAAATATGTTAAATTCATTTTATAAAAGTATCAAAGTTTAAGGGGAAAAATCCTTACTAGCTGGTGGTTTTTAGATGTCTAACATACTGTCCTGTGATATTTACATTTTGGGGAACTATATGTCTAAAACATCACACATTTCATACTCTTATAATTCTAAAATATAAAGTCTTTTAATGAGCACCATTTCTGTACTTCTTTTTCATCTGAAAAATTGACATAAGCTATTAATTGTGCTTGTAAGCTTTTGACTTCTTATATGACACTTTCAGATGATTTTCATCCTAGTATATATGCAATAAAATATCATTTAAAATATGTCCATACAATTGCCTTCCTATCATTCGGCAGGCACTATATCATCTATAGAGCTAGGGACTCTCCATGAACTATATACTACCTTACGGCATCAATGATGGATCAACACTGGCAACAAGGTAATAGGTCAAAACAGGAAAATCTAGGAACAGGACTCAGGTGAACATTACTGGATAAGCTGAATAAGGTAGAAAAGATATGAATGAAGGAAGAAATAAATGACTCAATGTAAAAGCATTTGGTAAAAACTTACTTTGTGTCACCCATTTTGCTTAGTCCTGGGGATAAGTAGCTTACATTTTTAAAAAGGGAAGACCACATATATAGGCAAGTGGTAGCCTGGGAAAGAGAGGTAAAAACAGATTGGGTTGGGAAATGAGGAGTTATGCATGTGGCAGGCGGATGATAAGATGGTCTGGAGCAGATGGCTGGATGGCTAGATGACCCTATGAGATATTGAGGTGAAGCAATCCTGGTGTTTAAGGCCAGTAGACATAATGAGCTAAGAGGGCTTGTCTGAACTATGAGTATCATACTACAAAAGAAAACGAACCAAACATCTCCAGTGGAAAAGAGAAAAATTTAATTCCACGGAGATACCAGAACAACAGTGAAAAACCCCATAATGATTCAAAAAAAAAAAAATAAAATGTCTAAAAGAAGGTATTTGGATGGTAACTAGGTCAGAAATAAGACCTTTCAAAATCACAAAGATAAGCACAGACAACTTAAAACATAATGGAGACT
This sequence comes from Pseudochirops corinnae, assembly GCA_028646515.1. Lineage (NCBI taxonomy): Eukaryota > Metazoa > Chordata > Mammalia > Diprotodontia > Pseudocheiridae > Pseudochirops > Pseudochirops corinnae. The sequence continues at coordinate 38,813,589 of CM053586.1, read as the reverse complement.
TAGAAGAAACAGAGGGTTATGCAAAGGAAAATGACAAATTTGCAACTAATTTTTAAAAAAAGTAGTAGATAGTCTGTAAAAGGAGAAGAAAGAGAAAGCAACTTTGAAATAATACATGGATTCTATATAAGTCAAAGTGACAGGCCTTAAATATAAGATGCACAGAGATCTATATTATAGATTTCAAAAGACTTAAAAAATTTCAAAACCCCTAATTATAGTACTGAAGGAAATGATGCACAAAAACTGTCCTAAACTTTCGAATACATATTACAAAATGCTTTCTGATTGGACTCTTTGAATACTATCAGAGAAAAACACTACACTTGAAAGCCCAAGGTATGTAGTAGTTTAATTTCAGCATTCCAATGTCAAACAACACACTTTGTAATCAAAGTAGGTCTTTTGGTGAAAAAATACCAAATCAAATAGCCCAGGAGTATTTCATAGCTATGATAAATCAGAAAATAGGTTGGAATAAGATATTTCAGAAAGCCAAGAACCCAAGATGCAACCTAAAATTACACATCCTACAGAGGAAACCTAATTGTCAATTTAAAAAAGATAGATCCTGAACAACAAAATTAAAGTATTAACGTCAAAAAAAACAAACAAAAGCACAGGTGGAGATAATGTTTAATTTACAGTCACAATAAGGAAGATAAATATTTTAAAAGGGTAAACAATGACCAAGAAAAGATTACACGATGAAATCAACTTCATTTACCTTATATAAGTGAATATGAATATTTGACAATTAGTCACTTTGGCAGGGAGAGGAGGGAAAATGAGAAATTAGAGCTAAAAATGTACTTCCACTGAGTCTAGAGTAGAATAGAAAAGGGACAGCAATTTCTTTGGTCTCTTAATAATTATGTGGAACCATGAACGAGTAGATAGAGTAAAAGTAATGGAAGGGAGAGACTTGGATGCATAGGGAATGTGGGGAGGCAGGATTTTTATAAATAGATTTCATCTGGAAGGAATAAGCAAAATAGGAGACCTACCTCCTTTGAGTAAGTCTTACGCTTACCAGGATTTTATCCCACCCCAGGATTGGGGATGAAAAGGTAGAAACTAGAACTAAGCATAAAAAGAGAGACAGAAAACCAGAGATAGATCCATACTGGCCTTAGGAGAGGTGAATAGTCATGGTCATGGCTGGGCTTAGGGCTGGCATGATTTCCATTATACTTTACTGCCTCTTTCACAAACTGATACTTCTGGGGGTGATGTACAGTAGAAGGCCCCACCAAAAAAAAAAAGATAAAATTAACCCAATAAACAAACAAGGGGAAGGTAAAATGTGGGCAGATCTAAATATCTTTGTTAAGTAACAAAGAAATGGGACATTCAAGGGAACTCAAATTTGGTACTTTGGAAGCTCTACTCATTGGTGACATGGAATCAAAAAATACATGGTGGTGTGCTGGAGCCAGCTCTAACTGGCTAAGGAGAACCAATTTCAACATTTTCTGTGTGAGTATTTACACCTCAAAAATCACTGGCTCCAAATTAGGGCTTGATTTATTGTTTTTTTGATTCTCTAAACCAAGTCCTGGCAAACTTGCCCCCAGGATAATTCCCACTTCCTGTTTGGTTTTTGGGTCTGTTTTTTTAATGATCAAGAGCTAAGAATGGTTTTACATTTTTAAACAGTTGGAAAAATCAAAAGACTTTCATAACACATGATACTTACATAAAATTCACATTTCAATGTCCACAAATGATGTTTCATTGAAACACAGCCATGCTCATTCATTGAAATATTGTCTATAGTAGCATATGTGCCGCAATGGCAGAACTGGATAGTTGCACCAGAGACGCTATGTGGCCCTCTCCTGATCTCAAACTGCTGCTCACTGTGCTACGAATAAGTGATGCTGTTAGACCTTGACAGCTTTCCAATCACCAAATATTTTTTATTGGATAAACCCATCTTGTCAAAACAAGAAGAGGAAAAAAAAGTCTTATTTTGATTTTAGAGTTCAGGGCCAAGAATGACATTTTTTCTGAATGAGAACCACCCCCAACCACTATTAACAAACACTGAATGGTTTTGAAAATTAGCTTTTGCTGCTGAGTTGATGTTAATGAATTCAACATAAAACTACAATGAAAAACAGCACTCATTTGTGAATTTACATGTAATAAAGTCAATTTGGTGACAACTAATATTGTTTGAATCACAAGCAATATCAAGCTGCTTTATATACTTCTCATGCTGTCAAAAGTTAAAACAAGAAGTAAGATTTCCACTCCCAAACACATTTGCAGCAGATGTATTTTCTAAGCTCAAACTACAGTTCCAGAAGCAAATGGATGCAAAAAACCTTGATGCAAATTCAAAAGAAATTCCCATACATAATTAATCTGCAGTGTAATGATGTGTAAATATCAAAAGAAGTTCTATAAATAAAGAGTTCTACTCCAAGTGGTAATTCCAAGTGGCCTTCCAGGTGGTAAACAGGCTCAACTAAAATTATATACTCATGGATAGATACCAGCATTTGACAATACCTACATGAAGACATTTTCAGAGATGAAATACAATCCCATTACAGATCAGCATTAACAGATGAACATTTGTAATCAATTTTGGTAATAGGAAACACTAACTTCAAACCATAATTAAATGAAATGTTATCGCCCTCCACACACAAAAGAATTCCATTCTTCTGTTAGTAGATCTGTATTACAAAAAACTGTTATCCAATTGTCATTTTTATGTTTTGAATTTTGTCATTAAAAATTCATGGAAATTTGATTTCTTGTTATATAAGTTGTTATTCAGTCTTTTTTTTAGTCGTGTCTGACTCTTCATGATCCCATTTGGGGTTTTCTTAGCAAAGATTCTAGAGTAGTTTGCTATGGCGGAGCAAGTTGGGGAACCCTGCCTTCTGTGGCAGAGCTGAGAAAATGTGGGGAATCCTGCTATTCCACAGCAGGGCTGAGAGAGAATTGAGAGCCCTGCTATTCCCCAGAAGGTCTGAGAGAGTTATCTACCCAGAGGCTGCGAGAGGGTGAATTCAAAGAGAGAAGAGGACTCAAACAGTGGTGGAAAATAGAGTTCCATTTATTGTCTTAAGTGCAAGCCTTTTATAGGATACTTCCTAATGGCTTTCCCCTATGGACACTGAGCATTACAATGTTCCCAGGTTGGGGGTGTAAACACCAGGCTTTATCTCAAGGATTCAATCCTCACACCTGTGTGCTTGAACTCTTCCTTGGGGAATGGGGAACTGCTCCAGGCCTGATAGCAAGCCCTACACCTAAGGGGGCTTATTCAGCCGTCAGGGTCAGAGTCCCCATTAGCCTGTGGTCCTCAATATCTCCCCCTTTTTTCTGTTTCAAGTGTGGACAGTGCAGGTCCACTCCACAGAGTGCAAATCCAACACCAGAAACATAGGGAATAATGCAAAGTGCAAAGAGACGCAATGTAATCAGGTGAAAGTAACATATATAACAATGTACAAATCCAGCGGTCTTAGTCTCTATCTGCAGAGAGTAATGGATATTGCAAGAACCATGGAAGACATAATAGTAGGTGCAAGTATTACACAAAATACACTTCTTTCACTGTCCCCTTCTCACCAATAGCATAAGCATTCAATCATAAGTGAAGAGGGTGAATGGTTTCAGGGATTTCTAAGAAATCTTTTAAGGGTTCATTTAGTCTGAAAGAATTCCCAGGCACAAACAATCTTGGCAGTCAGGATTGTAAAAGTTTATTACACTTTTCAGCAGGCAGTAATGGGGGGTGGGATCAGAAGAAGCCTGTGAAAGTGCAGGAGTTAGAGATACAGATTATATAGCCATAATAACATAAATCAGGTGTCAATTATGCTAACTAGGTGAGTAAGGGAGGGATTAGGGAGGAGTTAAGGAGTGATCAGTGCTTAAAGGGACATGCACTTTTTATATCAACTGTGCAGGAGTATTGCCCATAATTCACTGGGAGAAAGCCCACAGGGGGAGGGAGGCTACCAGGAGGTGTGGTTTTTGCCTTGAAACATCACTTAAGTCAACTAGCAGTCAGGGCTGACTGAGAGTTACCCATCTGTTACCCATCAATGTCCTGTTTGACAAGATAGATGCTGGGAAACTAGACTAATTGGAGATCCAGGTGTATCTAATGATGAGTAGTTATCTTACTGATAGTGCACTGAAGGATCCATTAGGTGCAGCTGGCCACTAGAACAAAGGAGGTATACATTTCTCTAAACTAAGGGATTGTTTATGAATGCTTTTGTGAAGGATTCATAGGTATAGCTTGTTATAGTACCAAACAGGGATAATTGCGGCTAGGCAGAGTTAATGGTTTCAGGCTGGAGGGAGGTATGGATTTACAACTTAATTGCACAAGCTGATGTTACAGACAAAGGTACCTGAACGCAAGTGAGATTTTACAGAGTGAAGTTACAACAATGTTACAAACAAAGGCACCCCTAATGTTACAAAAGCACCCCAGCACTCCATCAATAAGGACTACCAAACCACCCAACACTACTTGAAGGGTAAAAGGAGTTTGAATTACAATCATATTCCCAACAATAGTGTGGTTTATACATTGTGCAAGTTGACATAGAACACGTGACATTCCGTAATGTTCTCTGTGGTGAGGTAAACAGATTGGCGGAAAAGAAAAACAGCCAAATGGGCGTAAATGGTATTGTTCATACATGTATGTCCTTGATGATTATTTATAACTGTCAGTGGCTGCAACAGCTTTTCATAAGTCCCATTGCATTCATTACTGTTCTTGATCACCCTCTGCTGTGCTTATCTTGGTGTTGGCTTATTCAGGGTGAGTGATGTTATCAGGACTATGCAGCTCTTCACTCTCAAGTGGGTCATTCTGTTACGGGGGAGTCTTCTCTTTCTGGAAGGATGTGGGTGGTGTGTTTGTTGTGTCAGATGCATTCTTTGAAGACTCTGTGAACAACCGAACACACCATTGTGCAATCCAAACTGAAGCACCTCCATCACCTGGGAAAATACAAACATACCCTTTCCCCCAAGTAATTACCATCCCAGGCCTTCTACAGGGGTTTGTGGCCAGGTCCTTGCACATTACTTGTGTGGCCTGGTTCTTTTATTCCCAAGTCCCTTCTTTCTGACTTACCCTTTTCCCTTCCTGACACTTCATGGAGTTTGTGCCAAACTGGCATTCGCCAGGAATAAGTCCACCCTCACTGCATGTCAGGAAGTTTAAGGTGTATACAACTGGACTGAGTTTATTATAGGGTGTTCCACCCCTGTCTACCCCTTTTTACTGTTTTTGAAGGAGAGTTTTAATGTCTCTGTGCTTTCCACAATTGCCTGTCCAGTTGGATTATAAGGAATACCTGTGTTATGAACTATGGTGTAGTCTTTGCAGAATGTAAAAAATGCCTTAGAGGTATATGCTGGGCCATTATCAGTCTTGATCTGAAGGGGTGCCCAAAGAGTGGTAAAGAGTATACAGCACACGAATAACCTGGTATGTACCAGAAAGGAACAAACATCTTACAATAGCTTTTCGCAACAAAACTGTGGCAGCCGTGGGGTAAGTAAGTAAAGATTGTTTGGGCTGAGTGGGCAGGAAGCACCATGCAACTGCCTACCTACTGTCTGATATGAATGGGTACCTGAGAGCTGTTCATAATTGAAGGGTACCTGTTGTTGCTCATTACAGGTGGCCTGTTGCCTGCACTGCTCAAGAAACTCAGAGCACCAAATCAAATATTCTCTGGGTTCCAGGCAGGCGTGAGTCACATGTCTCCAATCATGAGGAGGTAGGATGGTATAGGCTACTTCATCCAAAAGTGTTCTAACATACATGGAAGTTGAACCAAATTTGCTAGAGGCCTTTTTAATTTTTCTGAGCTATCTAATATCAAGGGGCTTGTAATCATTGAGGACTTGTCTGGGATTATTAGGGTCAAGTCTCTCCAATGCAGGGAATGTTTGCAACCCTATGTCTTGGCAGTCCTCTCCCTGCTGCTTAGCTTGCTGGATAGCTTTTTCAAGAGGGAAGAGCGTACTGCGCTCATTCTGCTTAGCTGTGTCCCCAGCAGAGGTACATAAGCTCTGAAAAGAGGGGGCACTGAGACAGAGGCGGGGCAGATGGATGTATAGGGCTCTCTGCCTTAATTGGGGAACAGCCCTTCTCTCCTTGTATACTCCCCTGCTCTCATTCTTTTTCCTCCTCTTCCTCTACCTGAGTCTCTGCATTAAACCTCCGAATCTCTTGATGATGATCTGGCTCTACTAGACACGACTTGATAACATTATATGGCTAGAAGCAATGCACTGGGAAATTCTCTGGCTCTGCTGTAGAGTAACACTCTGTTAATTGTTCCCCTACTATTTTCCACTTTTCAGGGTCTAGTGTGCCCTCTTTAAGTCACTACAGAGAAGTGATCTCTAGGAGATCCAAAAATTCTTTTATGTCTCTTGGCTGGGCTGCTTAATCTGCAATTGCTCCATAGCTGTTGCTTGCTTGCCTGGAAAAAAGTAAGAGTACCGGATACGGTTCGTCCAAGCCTTCCCCTTACCTTGTCCCAGGCACCTGAGTTGCTCACGAGGGACCTCCTGGGTGAAACTGACGTGGGCTTGTGCAACACTTTACCCGGCCTGCTGTCCCTGCACCTGGGCCTGTTGTCCCTGTGCCTTGGTCCCAGGTTGGGCCTATAGCTTCTATGTCTTACATAGGTCCTGGGTTGTGACGTTGGTTGTGGGGGTCTCTTGCTTCTGTGCCTTACATAGACCTTATGTCGGGTGCCAGTTGTGGTGGACCAAGTTAGGGAACCCTGCCTTCCATGGGAGAGCTCAGAAAATGTGGGGAGCCTGCCATCCCGAAGCAGGGCTGAGAGAGGTATCTACCCAGAGGCTGCGAGAGGGTAAATTAAAAGAGAGACAGTGGTGGAAAATAGAGTCTCCTTTATTGTCTTAAGTGCCAGCCTTTTATAGGATGTTTCCTAATGGCTTTCCCCTGGGGACATTGCGCACTATGGTGTTCCCAGGCTGGGGGCTTAAACACCAGGCTTTATCTCAAGGATCCAATCCTCACATCTGTGGACTTGAGCTCTTCCCTGGGGGATAAGGAACCGCTCCAGGCCTGGCAGCAAGCCCTACACCTGAGGGGGCTTATTCAGCCAGCAGGGTTAGAGTCCCACTAGCCTGTGGTCCTCAACAATTTGCCATTTCCTTCTCCAGTTCATTTTACAGATGAGGAAAATAAGGCAAACAGGGTGAAGTGATTTGCCCAAGGTCACACAGCTAGAGGGTCTGAGACTGGATTTGGATTTAAGAAGTGACTGACTTCAGGGCCAGCACTCTGTCCACTGTGCTATTGAACTGCCCCATTACATAAGTACCTCCAGAATAGCCTCAATTTTGCTTGGCCCACAAAGCCTAAAATATTTACAATTGAGGCCTTTAGAAAAATAAAAGCAACTGCTCAATCCTGATCTAGGTTAAGAAAGTATTAAAATAATGTGGATTAAACTTTAAAATGTGTGTGCACACAATTTTTTTTCCCCCTGGAGAGTTCAGTAGTTAACATTCACTAGCAAACAAACTCCTTTAAACATTGTTTGAGCTCAGGCAGGGTGCAGCAGAAGGCTCAAGGAATGAAGTTACCCCAAGTCTTAGGCCTGGTAACTGTAGGCAACTAACAATGATAATGGTGGTATGATGATGATAACTAGGATTTATACTTCAAGGTTTGTAAAGCGTTTTGTATCTATTTTCAAATTTAAGTCTCGCCCTTGTGTTCTTTCACTATGCATGTGTATGTTTGTGTGTGTATACACACACTGTATTTATAGAAACATTACATATAACATATATATTAGATATGTATATGTATATTCATGTCCCATACGTAACACAACACAAATCAGAAAAAAATAGAAATACTGAAGAGGACATAATAAATGAAAACTTCTTGGAACAAAGCACCACAAAAGAATATTACTTAAGCTACAATGTTGACCGTGGTGCTCCAGTAGGAAGGCAAGATTTTAGATAACCCATTTATCCGGTTGGGAAAAGGGTAAGGTCAAAGATCTGGGGAAGTACAGACAAAGAGAAATCAATAATTTAATTTAATGAACTTTGAGGAGATGGTAATCAGGAGTGAGAGGAAAAGCTTGTGGAAACTGACAGGTGTCAAATTACCATAAGCAAAATCAATCTCATGGACAAAATATTAACTTGAAAAGATAAAAATTAAGACATAAGAAATAAATAGAAGATGTAAATTCAATAATTATAACCATAAATTTACCTGGATTTAAAAATCCGATAAAATGAAAGTAAATGGGAGAATGGATAAGAAAACAAGGCCCAAAAAGTTGTTGCATATAAATAACACATCTAAAAAGGCCAAATGTGGAATGAAAATGGGAGACTGGAACAAAATTTACTATATATCAGATGGCTCCAAACAGGCATTAGTTTTAATCACACTATGGCAAAGCAAAAATGAAAACTGACATTGTCAAGAGGGATGAACAAAAAAGTATATTATGCTTAAAGTCTCCATAGACAATGAAACTACTGTCACTATTTTTTTTTTCTTTTTGGAAGAGGGAAGGCAGGGTAGTTGGGGTTAAGTGACTTGCCCAAGGTCACACGGCTAGTAAGTGTTAAGTGTCTGAGGCTGGATTTGAACTTAGGTTCTCCTGACTCCAGGGCCAGTGCTCTATTCACCGTGCTACTGTCACTGTTAAGGGTTTGTTTGTTTTTTTTTTTTTAACAAAATAGTACACAGGATCTAAATTCATAAAGCTAAAGAGAACTGCAAACAAACTCTAACAATTATACAATATCTTAATATGTCTTATGGAGCAGGATAAATCTAACAGAAAGAAGACTAATGCCATCTTCTGAATGGGAACACTAAAGAAAATACATATTTTCAGCATTTCTTGGTATCTTTACAAAAGTAGATAATAGACACAGAAAAATTATTAATAAATATAAAAAGCAGAATTAAGAAGAACACCCTTTTAGACCATAATGCAATAAAAAGTAATAAATAATACAGGGAACAAAAGTCTAACACTGAGACTTAATAATGATATGCTGAATGAATGGATCAAACCATAAATCACAGTTACAACTGTGTTAAAGAGAACAGTAATAATGATACAACATACCATAAGTTTTAGGATGCACATAAAGCAGTGGCTAAAAATACATTAACAAACCTGAAAAATAGAAGACTAATAAACAGAGTGTGTAATTATGTAATGGCAAGCAAAGGAGTATTTTGCTGCATGTTTCAGTTATTCAAGTGCCTTTGAGCCTTGCCTTTGATTGTGCTGAGTCTTTGTTGGAAACAGTATACATTTTGTTGCCCTTAATAGACCTAAGAAAGTTTGGAGACCTTCTCTGCCCTTAAAAGGCCTGACGTCATCACATGGAGCCCATGGTGGGATAAGCTTGCCTAAAGAGTGAAACAAGAAAGGTGGAACAGGAAGGAGCAGAGCAGATAAAAGCTCAAGCATGAGATGGGACTAAGCAGAACTGAGAGAGAGAATACTCTGGTTTTGGTGCTTTGTTTGTTGTTCTGTCTGTTGTTCTATATTGGTACTACCTAGAAACACTCTGTCTGTTGATTTGTGTTGATTTCTTACACAGAAAGTGAATTGAGATGATAGTGCCAGTAATATGTGTAAATATTGTTGTAGCTCTGTTGAGCTTTGTTTTCCTAGAAACAAACTGTGAAGAGCTTGGAGTGGAGCAGTCCCCATGAGCTGCAATATGGAAGAAAGGTGGAGAGTTGCCTACCTATAAAATGAGGCAACAGTGGGGTAAATCCAGGGAAAAACTGGGAGAGCTGCCTACCTGTGAATCCACACAACAGTCAGATGAAACTAGGCAAGAGCTGGGAGCGTGGAAGAGAAGCCATGGGGTTTGGAAGTCAACCTCAAGTCAAGATGAAAGAGAACCCTACTTGGGTACTCAGTAGTGACAGATGTTATTGTTAACTTACTGTGACCTAGGGGTAGATGGCCTTTGTATTTTCCACTACCCCTTAAGGATGATTGGCTGAAGGATGATTGGAATCCAGCCTGAAATCACAATGCAAGAAGACTTGACTTGAGTACTCTATTGATTGAGGAGATTGTGACTTACTGAATGATATGTTTTGTTTAAGACTATGTGGCCACCTTAGTAATAAGTTGTTATTGTTGTGAATGTTGTGCTTTAGTTTCTTGATTGTTTTGCTTTAGTTTATTGTTGAATAAATAGAGAGTTCACTATACTATGTGATTAGATCTTCAAAGTTATTCACAGCAGCAGTCCTCAGGAGAGCTGCTCCTGATTGGCTTTACAAATTATATAAAAAAGAAAAAAACCTAGAGCATCAACAAACAAACTAAGCATAAAACAACTCAGAGAGAAAAGACATAAAATGGAAAAAAAATACTATAGAAATGATTTAAAAAAAAAAAAGCTGAGAGTGGATTCTCTGAGAATACCAATGAACCTTTAGTTAGGTGAAACCAGGCAAGAGCTGGGAGCATGGAAGAGGAGCCATGGGGTTTGGAATTCAACTGCAACTCAAGATGAAAGAGAACCTTACTTGGGTACTCAGTAGTGACAGATGATATTGTAACTTACTGTGACCTAGGGGTAGATGGCCCATCTCCCACCTACACATGCTTAGTTCTCTTAGTTGGGGCCTCACTTCTTTCAGATTTTGGGTATGGGCCCTGGGGGTTGGGTGGGGGTCATCTGAGGGCACCTCCTGCTGTTCCATCTTGGTCATACTGCTTCCTCTTCTCACCTCCCCCCTCCCAGTGTCTTCTCCTGGGCCTGTCCCCTGCCCATATGTCATAAGACTTTGGACCAGGGCTTCTGGCTGGGCAGCAGGGTCCCGAACCTTTGAGCCTTTAGGGGAGGCGGCTTGTAATGAGCCACGTCAGCTCTCAGATCTGGAGGCCAGGGCAATGCTTCCAAATCCTCAGCTGGCAGGGCAGAAGCCTCCAGCCTTGGCCTTGTCTTGCATGGGAACCAGCTCCCTGGGCTGGGAAAGCCTGAGGATGATGTGCTCCTCAGGAGGCCCCAAGGAAGACCTTGGCATTGACCTAGTGCTCCAGGATGACCATGCAGCCTCCCCGACATAGGCCTCAGGCTCATGCAGCTCTGGATGAACTTCCCCTTAGCCAGGCCCTTCCCCTGGGCACCTGAGCAGTAGCAGATAAGGGGGAGGAGTGTGGGGAGCCAAGGAGGCCTGATCCAGGACTCAGATAAAAATCCTGACAGTGTACTCTAACTAGGACTCTTCAAGATGGGGCTTTTTTGTTAAGCTTGCTCCTTGGGTCCTTTGATATGGGCTACACTTAAAAGAATGTTACTTGAGTTTTGAGATAAAAGGCTTTACCCCAAGACTTTAGGCACCTAGATAACAAATCCTTATCAAATTATCCATTCTGTGTTACTTCCAGGATATAACAGACTAAGATAATGATGACAAAATTTTAGTCCTTTTTTCTTTTATCTCATTTGCTCTATAAAAACTCTGTCCTAAGAATCAATAAATGGAGTTCATAGTTCTTCCTTGAACTACCCACATGATCTGGTGATTTCTTATACACATCTCCCACCATGCTTAGCGTCGGACTCTGAGCAGCCCATGGCAAATGACGTCCCTGTGGGACACAAAGGAACCTGAAAGGAAGGTCCACAGCGGAGATGGCCCTTACAAGCAGAAGGAGATCCAAAAATCTCAAGTCACGGGGTAAGGGAACTTTTTTCAATCAATTCTTAGTCATTCCATTCCACCAGGCTGATACGGGGATTTTCAAGCTTTCTGTCACCATGGGTCAAATGCACGGGGTTCAAGGATCAGGAACAATATTTTCAAGTATTAAAGAAGGTAGTGAAAGAAAGAGGGTTTGTTATTATGAAGGAACAGTTAGAGGAATTTTATTTAGTGTGTCTGGAACATTGTTGCCCTGGGTTTCCACAGGGTGGTGTAATAGAATGGGAAACAGAAGGAAAACAGATAACTGAGAAATTAGTAAAAGAAGGAACCCAAAATTTCCCCATTTCTGCCTTTTTTGTTTTTTTTTAAAATTTTCTTTCTTCCTTCCTTTCTTTTTTTGGAGGGGGAAGGTAGGGCAATCAGGGGTTAAGGTACTTGCCCAAGGTCACACAGCTAATTTTTTGTGTTAAGTGTCTAAGGCCGCATTTGAACTTAGGTCCTCCTGACTCCAAGGCCAGTGCTCTATTCACTGTGCCACCTAGCCACCCCCATCTGCCTTTTTTCTATGGAATATATTAAAAACATGTTTAAAATCAGAAATGAAAGTGCCAAAGGTGGCACAAACAATTAAGTGTAATTCAGCTGTCTTTACACAGTATTTATAGCAAGTCAAAAAAGTGTATAAGAAATATCAGGATAAAACAATAAAAAATAAAATAAATAAATTACTTGCATGAAAAACATGAACAGAAGTTTTAAGGTTTAAGGGTCTCCTTTCCTCCAATCCAACTCTGGCCAAGTTTGATTGTGAGAAAGGCCATTAAAAATAATAACAAAAAAAAAAAAGTAAAATGGAAATTTTTCCCCTCAGATCAAAGAGGCAGACTAACAAGTATTTAACCATTCTCCTGTCTCATCTAAAAGAGAAAAGCTTTGTGTATCAGGATGCAACCAAAGGTTAATTTCATTTCGCACTAAGGCAAATTTAGAATATATAAAGATCTGAAAAACTTCAGGGGTAAAAGCTTTTTAACTCTAGTACAGGACAGAGATTGGTGCCACTGGACTTTGTCCAGCTTCTTTTGCTTTCTAAGAAAAAAATTTTAGGAATCACTGAAGTTCACAGTACAGGTTAAATTAGTTGAAAACATTCTTAAAAGTCTCTCCTCATTAATAGAGAGAGTGGATCAAGGAAAGATGTATAACAAATTACTTCAAGGGCTCCACTAACAACAGCCGTGGGGGCGTACATGCTACCTACACTTATTAGGCAACCTGAATCCACCATTCAGACTTTGCAACTCTAAAAAGAGAAAAAAACCTCTGCAAGTCTGAATAGAGGATGAAAAAGCCTACATTCTCTAACAATAATTTTTGCATCTGAGGATTTGAAAATTCAACTAGTGTCATAATGTCATTGTGTCATTGTGGTCTTCCTGAGTTGTGGTACAATTCTATTATATAGTAAAGATTGGATAATCATTGTTAGCCAGAAATAGTGTTAGACAAAACACAATTTTTATCTGATTTTTGTTGAAACTAAATAGAGGAAAAAAATTAGTGTGAAAACAGTCATATTACCTTATCAGTTCTGCTAAACCCTGTCTTATAATGTTTATATCTGCCAGATGGAAAACCAGGTATTTACAACTTTACCTTGTAGTTACAAAAGGAGCTTACAATCCCTCCCCCTTGTGTCTAGAGGGTACCTCAATACAATTGTATTGACTTCTTTCATCCCAGATCAGATTAGGAAAAGAGAGTCTCACCCTTCTCCCCACACTTGCAAACTTACCTTCCCCCACCTGGCAAAAGAAGGAGGGGGAAGAGACATGACCTACTGTGAGGGCCTGGCTGATAAAAGTCCTGAGGCCCTGCTACTGATGAAAAACCAACAGTTGTCTGTACTGGGTAAAACAATACATCATTTTATCAATAATTTTATATGATCTAGGAATACAACTGACTTCATCTGAAGCTTAATGGTTTTGCTACAGCTAAAATAATTTGGCTGTCACTTGAAACTTGTAAAATTGATCATTTTAGTGTCTTTATGCTAAAACCTAGAATTGTTAATTGAATACTGTATGTGGAAAAGAAGAAACTGGGTGAAAACTTTATTACATTCCTCCTGCATGTATGAGATTTAGTAAAGTAGGAGCATCACTCTTAGCCCCTGATCTATATCAATTCTTTTTATTTTTTAATAATGTCAAGACCCCTGGAAACTATCTCTATAGGAAAAATCATCAGACTAGGATAGGAACTTGTTTTAGTTAATATACTTTCTTAAATAATGAACCTAACTTGCTAAAAAGTTGCAAAAGATTAATAAGGATTTTTAACAATTGCCTTTTACATCAGGATAAGTTTAAATTTGAGAAAGAAAAATGCTAAATGATATCCCTTATGTATTAAAAGACTTAGTAGATCTTTATTGTTTATAACAGCCACATGAGAATAAAATTGACCGTAATTAGCTCTAAGGTGTGATTGGTAAAAATTGCTGTTTAAGATTAAAAATACTTAAGACCACATTCACATATTCCTACTTTTTTTTCTTCTTCCACCTATTTCCTATGATCAGACTAAGGAATCAGTGAAGGATATGAACTCTTTTTATGTTAGCTTATTGGAAAATTTAATATTATTTTTTCACCTAAGATTAGAAAATGTACAGAAGTTTATACAAACCACTTAAAACTCACCTTAAGATAATCCCATTGACTAAAGGAATTTTAGAACTTTAAAATTTTAGAGCTTTTAAAAATAGAGTGATCAGCTTTTTAACTGTTTGAAATTCAGTTAATATATTTTTTCCCCTTGGGCTAAAATACATTATGATACCTAAATTTGTTTTGTAAAGTAATAAGTCAGGAAAATAGAAAATGCTCACTGACCTCTGAGCAATAAATGGAAAGATATACTAGGGGAAGCCCTTCAACCAGGCCAGCCTGCTCCCTCTATGATTTCAAAAGAATGGCCTTTGTGGATAATCAACTTAAAAGATTGTTTTAAAAATATCCCATTACACAAAGATGAATTGTCAGTATTTTGTTTTTTCCCTTCCATCTATTAATTTAAGAGCTCCCCATAAACATTTTCAATGGAAGACACTCCCACAAGGGATGAAAAACAGTCCAACAACGTGCCAGACATTTGTTGCACAGGCATTAAAAACTGATAATCATTAAAAATCATATTTTGGCAAAAGTCTGAATTAATCAAACAAACTGCTTTGGTTGATTTAAAAATGCCTTTCCCTGTGTTAGCAGCTTCAAAGACCAGAGGTGAGATTCCCTTTACCTTGGGACTTACTCCCCATAAGAGCAAAACAGACGTCCTGAGACCATAAAATGTAAATAGACCCTGCTCTGGTCGTTGTCAATTTGCATATACAACCAAGGAACTTTTTTTCACATATAGATGGTAACAAATGGAAGTCATCCAGTTTTATGACATGATCATCCTGAATTGGGATGTTTCTAAATATGTATAAAAAGTCTTATGATTCCTCTGTTCATCAGTCAGGACTTTAGTCCTGCCCTCTTTGTGCAAGTAATGCTAGCCTTAAGGGAGTAATGAATAAATGATGCAATTTTATATTACTATTTGTTTGTCTCCTTTAACCAAACTTTTTCTAGATGTCAACAAAACTATAAGAGATCAATATCCATGTGCATATCTTATCCATTATATATGAATGACACCTTGTGTGCACATCCTTCAAAAGAGACTTTACAATAAATACTTCAAGCCACTCAGGTTAGTTTATCTCAATATGGATTAGTCATAGCCCCTGATAAAATTTAGTTGTAACCTCCATACAATTACTTGGGACATAAAATGAGGGATAAAATTATTGAGCCTCAAAAAATAGTAATTCAAAGAGATAACTTGAAAACTTTAAATGACTTTCAAAAAATACTTGGAGACATCAGTTGGGTCAGACTATATTTAAAGGTTGGAATACATAAGCTCACTCATTTAATACCCTAAGGAGAGACCCAAACCTCCATTTTCCTCAAACTTTAACAAAAGAAGCAGAAAAACAACTCAAAATGATTGAAAATGCCATTCAGCAGTGCCTGCATGGGGGGGAGGGGGAGGAGAGTGACAAGAGGAGGAGTCATGGGAGGGGGCCATGGTGGGGGGGGCCAAGTGGAGGTGGAGAAGGTATGTCAAGGCCAAGGACTGCAGGAAAATGTAGGGTTTGATACCAAGGGGAAAATTAAGGGGAAGGGAAGGGAAGGAAGGAAGGAAGGAAGGAAGGAAGGAAGGAAGGAAGGAAGGAAGGAAGGAAGGAAGGAAGGAAGGAAGGAAGGAAAGGAGGAAGGAAGGGAGGAAGGAAGGAACGAAGGAAGAAGGAACGAAGGAAGGAACGAAGGAAGAAGGGGAGGGAAGGGAGAAGGGAGGAGGAAATGAAGACGGGGGAGGGGGGAGGTGGGAGCAGCCATAACAGGCATGGAGAGAGGCGATATGGAGCGTCCTACAGGAGAAACAGCCTGGAGGCTGGTGTAATGGGATCCTGGAGGGTAGAGGGGATTATAGTGTAGGAAGATTGGAAAAACAGGAGGGGCCTGGTTCTGGAGCACTTTAAAAGGAAACAGGATTTTAATATGTGGGACAAATACCCTAGAATGGTAAAGTATTTGTTATAATGGGGTTATAGTTCCCAGAGTCTTCTTTCTACAAAAAGAAAACTTGGGTGACACATACACAACAAAGGGATGTCCCTTTTCAATAGACTCTTTAAAAAAAATTTTTTATATATATATATATGTATATATATATATATATATATTTATTTTAAATTGATATGTTTATTTACTTTTAGTTTACAAGATTCAGTTCCAGACTCCCTTGAGTTTCAAATTTTCTCCCCTCCCTCTCCCCTCCCCCACCATGGCGGCATGCAATCAAGTATAGAATCTGCAAATACTTTCACAGTGAACGTTAGTCTGGTTGTATATAAGGGTTGTAACCAATGAAATCCCATGGTCTTAGATACTGTGCTGGCCTCTAAAGCGTTGATAGACCCATTCTGCTCTGGATGTTTCATCTATATCTTTGTATAATGAAGTAACTGGAGAATATGCTTATTCTATGCAGAAAATCCTAGAGGAATTAGAGAAGTCCAAATTCTAACCTATTGCTTACATTCCTTCCTTTGAGACTACCTCCTGGTTCCTAAATCTTAATAGCTGGGCAAATTCCTTTGTCACAGTTTAGTAACACCTTTCCTTCGTAGGTTTGTATATGTGGGGCTGCATTTTTGTCTTATATCATACTTAACTAAGATGCCTTAAAACTAGAATATTGGTTTGAAGAATAAAAGATTAAAAAATGAACACACACAAAGACACAGACAACAGATACAATGTGAGTACAACACTGCAACACAATCACAACTTATACAGGTACTCAAAAATGAAAAGAAAAGAAAAAAAAATCCTCAAAGAGGGAATGACTGAAGTAAAAGCTGTCCTGCCCTTGACTTCACAAATGAAACTAAAGGGACATCCAGAGCACATCATAAAAATTTCAAGAAGCCTCTGAAGACCTACAAGAACTCTCAGCCAATAAGTTCTTATCTAGCCAGTTTTACTGATGTATAGCTGTTTTAACCAGTAGTTTTCATTGTGAATGACTATAACTTTGTCGGTTAAAAGAAAGCTCATGTTCTTCTAGTCTCCTAGTCAAAGGAAAATATGGTCTGCTGGCTCTCTCTGTGTAGCTTGTTCCTAGTACACAGTTCTTGGTGTCTCCCAACTGCTCTTCACTTTTCAGTGCAGTTACAAGAAGTTTCTCTGACAAAATGGAATAAAGTTGCTCCCTCCAAGGGGCTCTCTTCCTTCCATTTATTATTATCACTGAGGTAGATAAATGGTCAGTGGACAAAGCACTGGACCTGCAGTTAGGAAGACCTGAGTTCAAATCCAGACTCAGACACTTTCTAGCTTTCTCTCTGCAGAGAAGAGGTGGCACAGCCTCTTCAATAAGGCATAAGATCTAGCAAGTCACTTAATGTTTGTCTGCCTCAATGTCATCATCTGTAAAATGGGGACAGTAATTATACCTACCTTTCAGACTTGTTCTGAGCATAAAATGAGATAATATTTGTATAGAACTTTGCAAACCTTAAAAGTGCTATCTAAATTCTACTTATTATTATGTCTATTCTGAATGCCATGGCTATTCCTAGGCACTTAAAGTTTGTTGTTTTTGTCTTTCATGGCTGGACTATCTTTTTCTCCATCTCTTTGCCTATTCCAATTCTTACACAATCCTAAACTCAATTCAAATGCCACCTTCTCTGGAAAGCCTTCACTTACCTCCCTAATAGCTGATAATCCTTTCTCCTTAGACCCCAAATAGCACCTTGACTAAATCTAATATAGATTAATATTGTAGGAAATAGATTTTCCAGTGACAATCACAGGGGGAATATCTCTCTTAGTCATTGCTGGCAAGATTCACGCCAGAGTCTTCCTTAAAAGGCTGATCCTTCACCTGGAAACTGGTCATCTACCTGAAAGTCAGTGTGGCTTTACAAAGGGCCAAAGAATGGTTGGTATGGTGTTTGCTGCCCGACAACTCCAGGAGAAATTCCAGGAGCAGAACAAATGTCTGTACACAATGTTTGTCGATCTGACAAAGGATTTTGATACTGTGACTCACAAGGGCTTATGGAAAAGTATGTCAAAACTTGGGTGCCCGGAGTAGTTCACCATATTGTAGGTCAATTTCATGATGGCATGATTGCCCATATTTAATGCTTTCACACTTTCCCAGTCACCAATGGAATGAAACAAGACTGTCTACTTGCTCCCATGCTTTTTAGTGTGATGTGTTCAGCCATGTTGTCAAACACCTTCGATGTGCATGACCTTCAAGGTCAATTATTCAATTTGAAAAGGCTACAAGCCAAGACCAAAGTGGAGGGAGTGCTGGCGCATGATATTCTGTTTGTAGATGATTGTGCACTCGGTGTAGCCTCTGAAGCTGAGATGCAACAAAGTATGGATCAATTCTCAGCTGCTTGTATTTGTTTTCTCCCAACAATTAACACCAAGAAAATACAGATGCTCCATCAGCCAACATCACACCATCCATACATGGAACCACCTGTTAGAGCAAATGAAGAAGTTTTGAATATTGTGGGTAAATTCACTTACCTGGGCAGTATACTTTCCAGTGATGTACACATTGATAATAAGGTTGATGCATGCATTACTGGAGCTAGTTCAGTTTTTAGGAGGCTCTAAAGGAAAGTGTAGGACAGAAGTATTAGACTGACCATGAAAGTGAAGATCTACAAAGCCATTGTGCTGACCTCATTGTTGTATGCTGGACAGCATGCTAGTGCTGTGTCAGGAAACCGAATCACTTTCATCTGAATTGTCTTGGGAAGATTCTGAAGATAAGATACCAGACACTGAGGTCCTTTCTCAAACTAAACTGCCAAGCATTCATATTCTATTGAAAAGAGTGCAACTCCAATGGGCTGGCCACCTTGTTCAAACCCTAAATGTACACTTGCCTAAAGGACTGTTTTACAGGTTGCTAACACAAGGCAAGTGTTCCCGTGGAGATCAGAAAAAGCAATACAGAGACACTTTCAAGGTCTCTCTTAAGAACTTTGGAATTGATGCTGACACAGGATGGCACAGTATGGTGTGCCTACATCAGAGAAGATGCTGTACTCAATGAGCAAAGGAGAACTGAAGTAGCTCAAAAGAAATACAAGATGTGAAAATTCAGAGAATTCACCCCAAATGTTCACATGGACTATTTGTGCCCAAACTGTGACAGAGCCTTCCAAGTTCTCATTGATCCGATCACAATCGGATACAGTGTAACTTGACTCTAACATGGTGATGTCATTTTGGACCTCTTCAAGAAGAAGGGACAACCACCTCCACCACCTCCTTCAATATACTTAACAGGTGTTGTTCTTTATTATATGTATCTGTGTATAAAAGTCTGGTGATCTGGTTACTCAGGGTTTGTGTGGAGGGATGGGGAGGGTAGACAAAACGCCAGCTCCACCCAGGCCCTTTCCAGTCTTGCCCTCCAGCAATATGCATGGAGCATAATTGCCTTCATGAAAACGGAAAGAAGTTGAAAGGTACTTTCTCATTCCAAGTCAAAAAGTAGACAGAACCCACAGAGAGGCAGCCTGAGGCAGAAACAGTGAAGTTAAAAGGCCTACAATCTGAGCCTGAGGGTGTCTGCTGGCTTTTGGTTGTTGGTGGCCCAAATAGCCTATAGGGCTAGAGCTCCAAGAATAACTTTTTCCGAGCAGAAAGGGAAAGCATAGTCCCTCCAATAAGACTTAAGAGAAACAGAGAGCAGCAGAGGGCCTAAAGAGGCCTAAAACCAAGCAGCTGAGTCCCCCACTTTGGTGAATAAAGCAACCTTCTCAGAGACATCACCAGAGGATATCAGGGGCATTTCAGGGGAGCAAAGATGCCCCATTTGTCCTTGTCATGCCTGCTCCATCCATGAATGCTCCCCTTGTGTCTTCCTCTGCCCATACATGTGCCTTACCTATATGCCCCTCAATTCACTCTCTAGTGTATGCCCTCTTTCCCACAGGTAAGCTAGGAACCTATGGATGAGTGTCTCCTGATTTGTCTGGGGAGACTCTTTGGTCACTTACTTTGCTGTGTTGTTGAATCATATGTCCTTTGCTTTGAACTAATGTTTCCTTTGATTGATTAGTAAAAACAAAAACCAAACAAAAACAAAAACACATCAAGAAAGGATCATGAACTCTGTTGACCCACACTCATGATATGCCTCCAATGTGGGAATCATGGGAATTCCCAGGTGAAGGAGAGCATGTGGTACTCTATGTATACCTACAGACTAGATTATAAGGTCCATGAGGGCAAGAACCTCTGTCAGTGCATAGTGTAGTATACAGACAGTAGACTTTTAATAAGTCTTTAATGAACTGAAGTTTAAAATGCCAGGACTATATAGTAAGTGAAGCTCAGAAATGCTGACAAAGAAGTGATGCTGGAAAGGCTCCAAAGAGATGATTCTCAGGGTCCCTTTGCTCTTAAACATTCTATGAGTGAGCCTCTGACCCCAGGGGAAAAGGAAAGCCTCATTGCTTGAGGAACTAAAGAGAAGCTAGTCCAGAGACTCAAGAAAATAACCTCAGGGACTAAAGCCTGCTCTGGCCTCTGGGGACTGACCAGGTTAATCAGAAACAAGCAGGTCTGTAACCTGGAACTCTTCAAGCTGCTGTCACTCATCTCACACAAGAGTAAGCCTGAGGCAAGACAAGAAGGTAGAGCAGCCAGCAGAGGAAGTCTGAAATGCCTCTGCAGGCAGAGGGGCAGCAGCTCACTGCCAGAGGCTGATTCCACCTCTGCTCTCAAGATTAAAGCTGGAGCTTTTTAGTCTTATGTTCAAGAAATGTCTTTTCTTCCCATTCAAGAAACCACAACCTCTCCTTTGTGTTTTACACCTAGTTTCATTCACCTATTTTCTTTCTTTCTGTAAGAAGAAAATTCAAAAGGAAGAGGTAAGTCATATTTCTTTGATTGACATGAAACATCTCAATTTTTTTGAAATTTTCTAAAAGTTTCCTAAAATAATTTACTTCTTTATCCTAGGGAATCCATGGGTAAAATATTATTCTTACCACAAGTGAAACCCAGGAGTAATGAAGGCAATCAAATTTATTTTCAGCATGGTTTATATAAGCAAAAAACATGTGGTCAGTTTTAAACCAATTATTTTATTTAAATATTTAAATATTAATTTAAAAAATCAGTCAGTTCAGCAAAATATCATTGTATTGCCATTGTGGATGGTAGAGCAGAATGATGGTTATCACTAGATTAATGGAACAGAAAGATGAGACTGCCCAACAGAAAGGCTGCTTTAGAAGAAGAGACCAGGGGGAGGAAGACCTGCTTTGTGGCTGCTACAGTAGAGCAGGCAGGTGCTTGGTGATGAGGGCCGGTGGGAGCCATGGGACAACATGGTGAATGAGAAGGACAGATGTGAGAGATGTTTCAGAGGGGAATGGACAGGATTCATTTCCCAACAAAGTTGGGAGAGAATAGAAGAATAAACAAATAAAGCTAGTGGCCACTGTTCCCATTGATCTACCCCTGGAGTCAATAATTCCATTAAACAAGAAGGTCCAGCCCCATGTTTGTTGGTGAACATGTTTTTTTTGTGTATTCCTACTACTCTGGTGTACATCTCTATCCAAGTCTGCAGAAATACCCTTCTTCAGAGGTCTATAAAGGATACAGAAAGAGTGTTTAGAAAGTCAGGAATCTTAAGAGAATATGATAGCTAAAACAATCATAAAAGATAACATTTATATAGTTATACATTTATACACTGCCCAGCACTGTGCTAAGTACTTTACAAACATCTCATTTCATTCTTGTAGCCGACCCACAAAAAACAGTGCTTTTATTTTTCCTAATTTACAGTTGAAGAAACAGAGGCAAACGAGTGTCCCAGGTTGGATTTGAACTCAGATCTTCCTGATTCCAAGCCTGGCACACTCTCCACTGTGACACCTGGCTGCCTCAGCTATAAAGCCAAAGAAGTATACCCAATGGTATCTAATAGACAGGCATTGGTTAAAAAGCAGTGGAGAATTCAAAGAGGATGAAGACTGAAAATAAAGCTCCAGATGATCTGAAAACAAGAATCACTGGTGGTCCTTGAGGGGATGGCCTCAATAGAGAGATGGAAGCCCAATACTAATGGTTGAGGAGAGGATGGGTTTGGGAGGAAGTGGAGGCATCTGGGGGAGACTTTTATAAGAAGTTTAGTAATAAGAGAAAAGTTTCAGGAAGACAGCTTGATAAGATTAGGCAGACTTGGTTTTTGTTAGCTTGCTTTTATATTTTAGAATTGGGAAGACCTGATCATGACTACACTTAGAGGGCAGCAAAGATTGATGATGCATGAGAAAGTTGTTGCTGTAGTAAGGACTTGAAGGAAGAGGGAGATAATGGGTTCAAAGGCCCAGGGAGAAGAATTAGACTTTGTTAGGAGTTATGTCCCTTATTCTAAGAGAAGATGGAAGGAGAAGAAACTGAGTGGGTATGCTAGTAAGTTTAAGGAAAAAGTGAGTCTGAGGGGGGCGGAGTCAAGATGGAAGTGTAGAAGCAGGAAAATTCTGCAGCTCCCCCCATAACCACCTCCAATACCTAGAAAATATGACTCTAAACAAATTTTAGAGCTCCAGAACTCATAAAATGGCAGAGAAACAAGGCTCCCACTGAAGACAGCCCGGCAGATGGATGGAAAGGGCTTACTGCAGCATGCTGGGAGCAGAGCCCAGCCCCATGCGGTTGAGCTTTCAGGAGAGCAGATCACCGGCAGCTGTGGCTGTTTCCAGAATTATCAACCCATAAGAGCCAAGGACAAAGGGAAAAGGTCAGTGGAACTCAGCTAAATTTGGGGGAGAGGGTCCAGCCGACTGCCTCCAGAACTAGAAGTGGTCTGAAGCGACAGCCCTGCAGCCACCTCCATGTGGCTGCTTCAGAAGCTCCTGGCCTACAGATCACAGGGGGGCCAAGTGATCATTCAGAGGCTAAGTACTCTTGCCTTGAGCTGCCTGGATTGGGATTGTGGTTTTGGGTGGTGGTCCTGAAGTGTGTGACCAGTGAGCCAAAGACAGTGGGGGCTGTAGAGATAGTGGCCTCCTAATAACTCTGGCAGCTGTGAAAACCCCAGTGATTTGAGACAGAGCTCTCCCCTCTGAAAGCAGAGTTCTACTGAGCCCAAAAGTCAAGTAACTAACTGGCATCACGAGCAGGCAAAGGAAGCAAAGAAAGCTCAGCAATCCAAATTTAGATTCCTTTTTTGGGGACAAAAAGGATCCAAGTACGGAATGGGAGGAAGACAACACAGTCAGAACTCCCGCACCAAAAGTTTCTAAGAAAAATGTAGACTGATCACAACCAATAGAGCAGCTTAAGAAGGATTTTGAAAACCAAATAAGAGAAATAGAGGAAAAATTGGGGAGAGAAATGAGAATGATGCAAGAAAATCATGATAAGAGAGTCAACAACCTGACTGAAGAAAATAACACCTTAAAAAATAGACTAACTCAAATGGCAAAAGAGGCCCAAAAAGCCAATGAGGAGAAAAACACCTTAAAAAGTTGAATTTGCCAGATGGAAAAAGAATCTCAAAAGCTTGCTGAAGAGAATAATTCCTTCTGAATT
>CM053586.1:38769568-38789161 GCA_028646515.1 Pseudochirops corinnae | reverse complement strand
ACCAGAACTGAATAGAAAGTTTGACATTCAAATATAAGAAGCATGAGAAGGTAAACATGGAAAAGAATTCATAAGGAACTTATCAAAGTTGAACTATTTACATGACAACATGGGAAAATGATAATTGTAACTTATGAAACTTTTCTCAGTATGAGGATAGGTGAAGGGAATATAAAAGTATATACATGTATAGATACACATATGTCTATATAGGAGAGTATATATGCGTAGGAATACATATGGGAGTGTGTGTATATATGTATACATAGACAGAGGGCACAGGATCAATTGAATAGGAAGGGATGATATTTTAAAAGGTGAAATTAAGAGGTGAGAGAGGAATAGAATGAGAGGAGACAGGGAGAGAC
This sequence comes from Pseudochirops corinnae, assembly GCA_028646515.1. Taxonomy (NCBI): domain Eukaryota; kingdom Metazoa; phylum Chordata; class Mammalia; order Diprotodontia; family Pseudocheiridae; genus Pseudochirops; species Pseudochirops corinnae. The sequence goes on along the minus strand of CM053586.1, from coordinate 38,788,793 downwards.
AGAATGGGGTCAATCATTTCATATAGAAGAGGCAAGGGACAACTGTTACAATGTAGGGGAAGAACAGGAAGGCAAAAAGGGAACGGGTTAACTTTACTCTCATTGAATTTGGCTTAGGGAGGGAATGACATAAACTCTAAAATGGGTATCTTGCCCTGCAGGAGAGTAGGGGGGAAGAGGATAAGGGGAGGGATGATGGAGGGGAGGGCAGGTTAGAGGGGAGGGTTGTTAGAAGCACACACTTCTGTAAAGGGACAGGGACAAAGTAGAGACTAGAACAAGGGGAGGGAGGGATAGAAAGGAGGGAAATATCATCAATGTTACACAATATGTCCATTGTGGAGATGTTCTACAATTACACATGTATGGCTTGTATTGAATTGCTTGTCTTTCCAGTGGGGGTGGGTGATAAGGGAGAAAGGAAAGAATCTAGAATTTAAAGTTCCAAAATCATATGTTAAAAAAAAAACAACTATATATTATTATATTATATATTATATTATTATATTTATCATATATAATACATTAATATAATTGTTATATAATATATTATATTAATATATAATATATAAATAATATTATATATGATATAAATACACATTATATATATTATATATATTTTATATATATATAAAGGAAAGGGTGAGTCTGAAGGCTGTATCTGTATGTCCTCTTAGTGAAGAGGAGGCAGAATTACAGAATTTGAGTGTTTGATCAGTCCTCAGGGCCATCTTCTACAATCCATTACACACAAAGAATCCCCACTATAACACACCCAGCAAGTGGCAGAATCATCATCTGTGAGAATGAAGGTCAGAAAGAGAGCAGAAGTTGGAGCTGATGCTGTGGGAAATAACATATGAAGTGAATGAGGTAGAGTAGAGGGGCTGTCAGGAAGCAGGGAGTGTAACCCAGGCTGTCAGCAGCTGAAATCATTGGGTTAATGTGATTTTCTCCACTCAGAAGCCCTGGAGGAGAAACAGCAAAGTCAAATGTGGAGGGTTAAACAGGGAGGGATAATTATAGGTGAATAATAGTGAAGCTGAAGGATATAAGGGAGTGGAGGAAAGTAACTAGTGAAAACTTCAACTGGTGTGCCAGGTAGTCAAGGCTGTTATATAGTCAAAAGTAAACCAGGGGGAATGAGTTGGATTTAGAGAACAGAGATCTGTCAAGTGCCTATAGACTGTGAAAAGGGCAAAGGACAGATTCATTGTGTCAGAGGAGAGATGGAAAGGGAGGAGAGGTCATGGCAGAATTTCAAAATTCAAGATATTGTATTTGGCACAGTTCTAGAGTTGTTAAGGTCTTACATGTGACTTTACTGGTCTAAAGCTGAAAAGAGGGTCAGGTTGTTAGAGAAATCATCAATAAGTCCCTGAGACTCATAGCAGGGGAGAGGAAGATCCTGACAGAGTCACTGAGAAACTTGGGAGATTGGCCTGAGAGATACAGAAGCCTGCAAAAAGAATGGAGAGAATGTGATGCTCTAATGGTTTTGTGATCCCACAGTTTTGGGACTGCCTTCCATGAGTATGCATTGCAACCCACCCATACCTGCCCATCCTGTGCTGTTCATGTCTATGTCATGCTGAAAGCCTGGGTCCACCTACTAGGTTAGAGGCTGTCCTCTTTTTCTCCTGACATCTGAGAGCAGGTACCTTTGAGGTACTCTGACTGTTCACCTCTCATCCCTCACTCTTCTCACATGCCTCGCTCACCTTTTCTTTCTGACAAAAAATTCTTTGATGATTCTATTCAGAGGTTTGATTTTTTTAAAATACAATTCCACATTGGTTACATATTGTAGTCTGCTTGTCATACACTTCTCCACTGACCTCCAGGAGATTCTTTATTGAGCTTTTTGGAAGCAGTGGTGATCCAATGCTCCCTGCCATACAGCAACACTAGTACAATGTTTGTGTTGAAAAGCTGAGACTTTGCTGTTATAGGAGGCTTGAGGTCGTTAAAATTACTTCACGATTACCTGAATGCAGTTGAACCCACTCTACTCTTCCTTCTCAACTCAACACAGCTTATGGGCCACTTGCTTTGCCTGTCCTAGATTTCTACACTATTGAAAAACTTCATGGGATTTCTGTTCAGATTCATATCATAATTTGGACAATAGACATTCTTAAGCCATTTTCAGTATTAAAAACAATGGCACTATGCATATATGTATATGTAGTATGTGTAAGGTTAACAAAGTATTTTATATCTATTATTGCACTTAAGCCTTACCCTTGTATCCTCTCTTTTTCCTTCCTTCCTCACAGTATATTTATGTAAACATGTTATATTTAGAACTATGTATGTGTGTATATATATATATATATATATATATATATATATATAATATATATATTATGTATGTATATTCATGTCCCATATGTGACACAATGAAATTCAGGAAAAGACAGGAATACTGAGGACATAATAAATGAAAACTTGAAACAAAGCACCGTAAAAGAGTATTATTTAAGCTAAAAATGTTGGCTGTGGAACTGAAGCAGGAAGGCAAGATTTCATATGACACATTGTGTCACCAAGGCACCAACAGTGACTATGAATATGCTGGTATAGTTCTGAATTGTAAAATATAACAGGCTCTCCATATAGAAGACAGATGCAAAACATTTATTCAGACACCAGAAAGCCAAATCCCAACACAAGAAAACCAAATTCAACACAGCAAAGAAATGTATACATAATAACACTGCAGAAAGCAACACCATCCCAAAGCCTTCCCACAAACAGTCACAAGCTTAGTTGTCTGCTTGCCTGCATCCTCTCTCTTCCCTCTGTTCTAACTGCTCTGACTCCTAGCTTCCTTTCAGCTCTGCTCCACCCTTCTGCTCCACCCGTTCAGCAAATGCCTCAGCAAATGCCTCCCACCACAGGCTCCATGTGATTACATCTGGCCTATTAAAGGGCAGGGAAGATCTTCAAATTCCCATTACTATTATACACATTTATGTGGTTGAGGAAAGGAAAAAGTCAAAGACATGGGGAGGTATGACAAAGAAAGAGAAATCAACAATTTAAGTAAATTCAAGGAACTTTGAGGAGGTGAGAATCAGGAGAGGGAAAGCTTGTGGAAACAGACAAGTATTGAATTATTAAAAGCAAAATTAATCTCAGGGATAAAATGATAACATGTAAGGAGACAAAAATGAAGACAAAAAAATAGAAGATGTAAATTCAACAATTGTAACTATAAATGTACCTGGATTTTAAAATCCAGTAAAAACAAAGAGAATGGGAGAATGGATATGAAAACAAGGTCAAGCAATTTGTTGCATATAAATAACATATATAAAGCATAAAACTACACAGAGAATGAAAATGGTAGACTGGTACAAAATTTAATATGCATCAGATAAAATTATTGTCACCAGTGAATGTATTTACAGAAAATGGTATATAGCATCTAATTCAAAAGCCTGTGGAACTGAATGTTGAAATCTAAAAATAAATTAACTAATTTTTAAAAAGAATTGGAAATTGAGGGCATCCCCATCAACTGGGAAATGAATGAATAAGTTGTGGTATATGATTGTGATAGAAATCTATTGTGCTTTAAGAAATGACAGGCAGGTTAATTTTAGGAAAACATGGAAAGATTTGCATGAAATAACTGGGAGTGAAATGAGCAGAACCAAGACAAGGCTGTATACAGTAACTGCAATATCATTCAAAGAGTAACTATAAAGGACTAGGCTACTCTGAGTAATATGAATATTTAAATAAACTACAAAGGACTTAAGAATGAAGATCCTATCTACCCCCAGAGAAACAAATGATATAATGGAAGTATGTATTATATAGTTTCACATACAATCTGTGTAAAATGTTAAACTTAAGTAGTATGGGGTTGAAAGGGAAGCAGGGAGACAGCTCAGAACTCAGAATGTAACAAACCTAAATAAATACTTTTTTTTTTAAAAAGAAGACAAATGCTATTTTCTGGATGGTAACGCTAAAGAAAATACAAATTCTCAACATTTCTTGCTCTTTTTTAAAAAGTAGACAATGGGCACAGAAAAATTATCAATAAACATGAAAAAGCAGAAATATCAAGCACATTCTTTTAGACCATGAGACAATAAAAATAGTAATTAATACTGGGGACAAAAGGCAAAATGTGAGACTTGGTACTGATATCCTGAATGAATGAACAAATCGTACAAACAATTAACAACTCTGTTATGGAGGAGAATAATAATGATACAATGTACCCAAAATTTTAGGATGCTCATAAAGCAGAAGCCTCTGGCCTTGACTTTGTCCTCTCCTGAACCATGCGCTCCCCAGGCTGGGAAAGCACAAGGATGATGTGCTTCTTGGTAAGTACGGGAGGCCCCCAAGACCCAGGAGCTGGCCTCAAGTTCCAAGCCGCCTTGCGGCCTTCCCCAATGTCAACCTTGAGCTCCTGGAGCTTGGGATGAGTGTTTGGTGTCAAGGGGAAAAACATTAAGAAAAAGGAAAGGAAGGAAAGAAGCAAGGAAGGAAGGAAGGAAGGAAGACAGGGAGGGGGAGAAGGAGGGAGGGAGGGAGGGAGGCAAGAGGAATTTTTTTTAATTAACAAGTCTTGCAAACATGACCTGTTTGGGAACCTGGCCACTGCCTATGTTTATGTTCCCTATACATTGTCTTTGACTCCTCCTGCATTTTCACAGATGCCCTAGATGACATCTCGGATCTGTCCACCTCCCTAAGAGGATACGGCATTGCAATAACCAAATATGAAGGTAAGGGAGAGGAAGCCTCTTCTCCCCATCAGCAAGGGCCTTCCTTCCCTCCCTTCCCTCCTTTCCTCCTTCTTTTCTCCCTTCCTCCCTTCTCTCCCATTTTCATTCTTTCTGCCCTCCCTATCATCAAGCTTACTGAACCTGTAAATTTGTTAACATGTTCCATCAGATATCTCAATCTGCCAAGAATCTAACCTCCATGTACATCTTGAAAAGATGGGATTTGAGGTGAGTCTTGAAAGAAACCAGTGAGTGGAAGTGAAGACGTGCGGGGAGCAGCCACTGAACAGGTGTGGAGACAGGAGATATGGAGAGAATCAGCCTGGAGGCCGGTGGGACAGGATCCTAGAGGGTAGAGGGGATAAAAGTGTGAGATGATTGGAAAGACAAGAGGGGCTCAGTTCTGGAGCACTTCAAAAGGAAACAGGATTTATAGTACAACATTTGTTATAATGGGAATATTGTTCACAGGGTCTATGAACAGGAAAAAAAAATTGGAAATAGTAAAAAGTGGACAGCAGAGAACAAAAGAAAACTTACAAGGAAGCTAAGAAAAGATGGACAACTCTCAGCACATTGGAAATGGAAATTTGTTGCTATATATTTTGAATCCTCTCTTATGTTCTGCTGTGCACATGACGTGCTTTTCTTCTTTTCTTGTTTTGTATTTAAGTAATATTTAAATTTATAATATTTCTTTTTTTATTGTGCATTTAAGTTTTAGTACTTAAGTCTAAAATTAAAAAAAGAAAAATTAGGTGACACATCCACAACAAAAGAGATGTCTCCTCACTAAATGGGTTATCATACCTTTTTTAACTTTAAAATATAAAACAAGAAAAGTGAAAAAAATGCATTGACATGAACACAGCAGAATATAAGAGGATTTAATATAAAACAATAAATTTCCATTTTAACACAATCTATATAAGTGCTACACATTTTTTCAATGCTTTCAATTACTTTCTTATTGGGTTTTTTTTTGTGCTCTGCTATACACTATATACTTTATTTTCCCCCTCTTTCTTTACTCTAATACCCTAAAAAAGGCTACAATTATAAGTGGATATTTTTATATATACATATACATAGATATCTATAGACACAGACATATATACTCATACACACATATATCTACATAAGACCACAATATGCTTACTTCCACCTGTCATCTGTTTCTCTGAATATGGATAGCATCTTCCTTCATAAATCCAAGTCTTTCCATGTTTTTCTAAATCAACCAGCTCGTCATTTCCCATACCACAGCAATACTCCAATCTATCACATCGTATCTGAGAGTTTTCCCCCAGTTTTCTGCATAGGTTTTATTTATACAGGAAAATTTTAATTTAAAATAACCAAAATTATCCATTTTACACTTCAACAATGCTTTCCCCTTATAATGCAGTTTAAGGTCTGACACTGCTGAATCTAATTCCTTTATATCTTTTTTCTCCGGTTACTTTGAAATTTCTGACATTTTGTTCCTCCAAATGAATGCTGTAATTATTTTTTCTAACTCAGTAAAAATTTTTTTTAATAATTTAATTGGGAAGACATTGAATAGATTAGTGAAATAAAATTGTCATTTAAAAATTATATTGGCTTTACCTACTGATAAACAATAAATATTATTTCAATTATTTAGATCTGTGTTTATTTGTATAAAAAGTGTTTTATGCTAATGTTTGTATAGCTCCTGTGTCTGTTTTGACAGATATATTTGATAGATATATTCTCAGGTATTTTATAGTACCTAGGTATTTTAAATAGTCTAAAACAATACTAAATAATATTTTCTATACATTGTATACAGTTTCTCTATTTTTTGCTTTAGATTAAATCTATTTTAACTTTAACTATGTCTGAGATCATGATTACTATCTCCTTGCTTTTTTTCACATAATAAATTATACTCCTGCCTTTATTTTATCTTTGCATGTATCTCTCATTTTTATAATGCTTTCTGAAGGCAACATATTATTGAATTCAAATTTTTAATCTGCTATCTGTTTCCATTTTAGGGGTTAATTTGTCCCATTAACATTCTAATCTACAATTACTTGCTGTGTATTTTCTTCCTTCCTATTTTTCCTCACTATTCTTCTCACCTTATCTACCCTATCCCTCCTCATCACTCCTTTGCTTTACTTCTACATGCTACCTTGCCCTCCTATTCCTGAACCTACCCACCCCTCTAAGAGTCCCTCCCTTATCCTCTCCCCCTACCCTATCCCTTTGCTCTCTTAATTTCTTTCTGAATTTAGAACCTTTTATATATACATACATACATACATACATTCATACACACATACATACATATGTATGTGTGTGTGTGTGTGTGTATATATATATGTATATATATATATATATATATATATATATACATATACATATATATATATATGTTATTTCCTCTTTAACTCATTCCCGATGACAGTAAGATTCCAGCACTAATGGCCCTCTCCCCTACTAGCTTATTCTGTATCAATTTTTCCTTTTATGCCTTATTTGTATGAGATAATTACTCCTTTTTATCTCTTCCTACAGTTTTATTTTTTTTAGAATCCACCCCATCACACTCAGTTCAGCCCAAGCCTTTCTTTCCAACTACTCAAATAATGATGACAAGAGTACTACTAATATTTTCCACATATAAGAAGTAACTAATTTAACCTTATTGAGTCTCTTATACTTGGTCTTTAATGTTTACATTTCTCTTGGATATTACATTTCAAATTTTCTCTTAAATTCTGGGGATTTTGCCACAAAACCTGAAAGCCTTTCAGTTCCTTAAATGTCAATTTTTTCTTTCATTCAGGATTATACTTAACTTTGCTGTATAAATTACCCTTGTTCATAATCCCAGCCTTTTTCCTCTATGTAACATAATATTCCAAGAACTATGGTCCTTCAATTTAGTAGCTGCTAGGTCTTGTGTAATCCTTATTGTAGCTCCATGATATTTTAATTTTTTTTTCTTATTGCTTCCAATATTTCTCCTTAACCTGGGAGATTTGAAACTTGGCTATGATATTCATGTAAATTTTCCTCCTGGGATTTCTTTCACATAGTGATTGGTGGATTTTTTTCTATTTCTACTTGGCCTTCTTGTTCTAGAATTTCAGGGCAATTTTTCTTGATAATTTCTTCTAACACTGGATCAAGATTCTTTTCATGATCATAATTGTCAGGTAGTCTGACTATTCTCATATTATTTCTCCTCAATATGTTCTCTAGATCAGTTGTTTTCCTAATAAGATGTTTCACTTTCTCTTCTATTTTTTCATTCTTTTTTTATTTTGTTTCATGATTTCTTGGTATAGTAGGATGTCATTAGCTTCACCTTCCCCAATTCTAGTTTTCAATGAATTATATTCTTCCTTAAGTTTTTTATTCTTTATTTCAAGTTAGTTGACTTTTTTTTCATAATTTTCTTGATTTTCTTGGGTTGTTCTTATTTTTTTTCCTAATTTTTCCTTGATCTCTCATATTTGACTTTTAAAGTTCTTTTTAAGTTCTTCAAGAACTCTTTTTGTGCTTGGGACCATTTGATGTTTCTCATTGAAAAAGGAGTGGCTTTTTTTTTTTTTTTGGCTCCATTAACTTCCTCTGAATATGAACCCAGATCTTCAGTCTCTCCATAGTAACTATCTATGATTGGGTTCTTCCTCCTTTACTCACTCATTTTAATTTATTTATTTTTGTTTTATTTTATTTTTAGCAGCTATTAGTATAATAAAGTTGTAGTCCTGAGGTATAGTGAATAATGTCCCAAGCCCAAGGTCCTTCTTTCTGTTATTTTCTGAGGTCTTTCTTGGGGCCCAACTTTTGACTGTCCTCTCCACTCCTAAGCCAAGGCTAGGACCCCCAGACACACACAAATGATCTTATTCCCTCTGGTGGCTGCAAAGTATAACTGTCTTCCCTGCCTTGGAACTGAAGTCAGGGACTCTGTGTGAGTGGGGAGGATGGGTAGGAGGGCAGATATATGAGGCAAAACCAGCTCTACCCAGACCCTATTCAGTCTTGCTCTTATGTGATATGCATGGAGTATAATTGCCATCTAGAACAAGGAATTGAAAGGTACTTTCTCATTTCAAGTCAGAAAGTAGGCTGAACCACAGAGAGGCAGCCTGAGGCAGAAACAATTATGTTAAAAGATCTACAATCTAAGCCTGAGGGTGTCTGCTGGCTTCTTGGTTGCTGTGGCCTAAATAGCCAATGGGGCTAGAGCTCCAAGAATTAATTTTCTCCCAGCAGGAAGAGATAGGGCAGCAGAGAGCATGAAGCAGCCTCTAAAACCAAGCAGCTGAGTCCCCCAGCTCAGTGAATAAAGCAGCCTTCCCAGAAACATCACCTGAGGATATCAGGGGCATTTCACAGGAGCCAGCAGTACTGTCAGATGCCCCATTTGTCTTTGCCAGGTCTGCTCCATCCACAAATGCTCCCCTTGTGTCTTCTCTACTCATGTCTGTCCTTTACCTATCTACCCGTCCATTCATGCTCCTATATATACCTTCTTTGCCACAGGTAATCTGGTTATCGATGGACAAGCGTCCCCTGGTTTTTCTAGGAGACTCCTGGGTCACTTACTTTGCTGTGCTGCTGAATTACAGGTCCTTTGCTTTGAGCTAGTATTTCCTCTTTGACTCATAAAACAAACACATCAGGGAAGGATCCTGAACTCTGATTTTCAGTGAATGTTGACCCACACTCATGATATGCCTCCAACCTGGGGATAATAGTCATGGGAATTCTCAGGTGAAGGTGAGCCCCACGTGCTCCATGCTTGTGTAGAGACTAGATCGTAAGGTCCATGAGGGCAGAGGCCTCTGTCAGTGCCTAGTGCAGTGTGGTATTGACAGCAGAAGTTTACGAAATCTTTAGTGAATTGAAGTTCACTATGGGAGAATTATATAGTAAAGGAAGATCAGAAATGTTGACAAGGAAGTAAGTCTAGACAGGCTTCAAAGAGATAATTTTCAGGGTTCCCTTCAAGCTTAAACATTGTGTGAGCCTCTGACCCTGGGGAAAAGGAAAGCCTCATTGTTTGGGGCACTGAAGAGGAGCTAGTCCAGAGACTCAAGAAAATAACCTCAGGGACTAAAGGGATTGGCTAGGGATTAGCCTCTAGGGATTGACCAGGCTAATAGGAAAGAGCCTGGGTTGTAACCTGGAACTCTTCAAGCTGATGTCCCTGATCTCACAAAGGAGTAACCCCTGATGTGAGTCAAGAACTTGGAGCAGCCAGCTGAGGAGGACCTGAAAAGCCCAAGTCCTCTCACTGCAGGCACTGGGGCAGCAGCTCACTGACAGACGCTGATTCCTCCTCTGTTCTCAAGACTAAAGCAGGAGCTTTTCAGTTTTGGGCTCCCATTCAAGAAACCACAACCTCTCCTTTGTGTTTTCCATAATTTCATTCACTTATTTTCTTTCTTTGTTTTTTTAAGGAGAAAATTCTGAAACAAGAGGTAAGTCATTTTTTTTTGATTGACATAAAACTTCTTAATTTTTTCTGAGATTCCTAAAATAATTTATTTCTTTATCCTAGGGAATCCATGGGCAAAACAATGTTCTCACCAAAGGTGAAACTCAGGAGTAATGAGGGCCATCAAATTTATCTTCAGCTGGTCTTATGTAAAATTAAAAAAAAATTCTGGACAATTTATTTGGAAAAAAAAAGTCAGTTCAGTAAAATACCATTGTATTTATGTTGTGCATAGTAGAGAAGAATGATCAGTGCATTAGAAAGGTGAGGGTGCCCAGCATGAAGGCTGCTTTGGAGGGAGCAGAGAACAGGGGGAGGAAGACCTGCTTTGTGGCTGCTATAGTAGAGCAGACAGGCACTTGGTGATGAGGGCCCCTGGAAGCTGTGGGAACATCAAGGAGAATGGAAAGGACATATTTGAGAGATGTTTCAGAGGGGAATGGACAGGATTTGTTTGCCAACACAGCTGGGAGAGAATAGAAGATTAAACAAATAAAGCTAATGGCTGCTGTTCCCATTGATTTACCCCTGGAGTCAATAATTCCAATAAACCACAAGCTCCAACCACATGTTTGTTGGTGAACATGCTCCTTGTGTGTAGATCTACCCTGGTCTACTTCCCTACCCAAGCCTGCAGACCTACTCCAACTGCCCAGACCTCAGCAGGAGACCCCTCTTAGCCTAGAGGCAATTTACTGTCTTTAGATGACAACGTGAGCTACAGGAATATTTTAGAAAAGAGAACCAGCCCCTTAACAAGGACACTCCAAAGAACCAAAGAAATATTCTAATTGGAAAGAACCTCAGACATCATCTTGTCCAACCTCCACTTTATTTTATATATGAGGAAAGTCAGACCCAAAGGGTTAAAGATGATTCATACAAGGTCACCTGATCCTTAGGTGAAAGATTGGAATCCAAATCTTCTATGTCAAGGTCAAGGGCTCCTCTCATTCCACCTCCTGCCTCCATTCACCCTAAAATATCTGATCCACAGCATGTTCCTCTGACTGGGTTTGAATCTGAACCTGGCCAATTCCTACCTGTATGATCTTGGGCAAAGCACTTGGTTTCAGCATCAGTTTCCTCATTTGGAAAATAGGAGTGCTTGGTTTAGTACATGTAGTGTTTGAAATGAAGGTGTCATGTCCAGGTAGTGATGTCTTGGAAAAATCTTATGTACAAAAGCAACTTTTCCAAAAAATGTAGCAGTGAAGGAGAGGAGAGATGAGGTGGTAGCCAGATGGGCTAGAATCATCAAAGGAAGCCTCTTTTAGAATTATGTCTGGAGCTTAGATGGAAAGTCGAGGCTGCATATAAACGTTTCAGAGTCACTTGCACAGACATAGTTGAATCCATAGGATTGAATGATATTTTCAAGGGAGAAAGTGAAGAGCGAGCCAAGAATAGACTTTTCAGAAATAACCTTGTTCAGAGGTCTATAAAGGCCACAGAAGGAGTGTTTAGAAAGGCAAGAATCCTAAGAGAACGTGATAACTAAAACAATCATAATAGATAACATTTGTAAAGTTCATACATTTATACAGTGCCAGGCACTGTTCTAAGCACTTAACAATTATTATCTCATTTCATCCTCAGCAAACCTGCTAGGTAAATGCTATTATTATCCCTGTTTTACATTTGAAGAAACTGAGGCAAACAAAGGGTAAGTAACTTGTCCAGGGTCACACAGCTAGTTAGTGTCTGAGGCTCGATTTGAACTCAGATCTTCCTGACTCCAGGCTGGCACACTTTCCATCGTGACCCAAAGAAGTGTATCCAATGGTATCCAACAGGAGGGAAGGAGAGACTAAAAGCAATGGAGAATTCAAAGAGGATGAGGACTGAAAAAAAAAAAAGCCAAATCATCTGAAAACAAGAGTCACTGATGGTCCTTGAGGGGATGGTCTCAATGGAGAGACAGGGATGGAAGCCTAGTACTAGGGTTGAGGAGAGGATTGGCTTGGGCGGAAGTGGAGGGATTTGGGGGAGACTTTTACAAGTTTAGCAATAAGAAAAGTTTCAACATGGCAGCTTGATAAGATTAAGCAAACTTGGTTTTGTTTGCTTGTTTTTAAGTTGTAGAATTGGGAAGACCTGGGCACATCAACACACAGGGGGAGCAAAGATCGATGGTGCATGAAAGAGAGAATTGTTGTTGTAGTGAGGTCCTGAAAGGCGGTAGATAACAGGTTCAAAAATGCAGGCAGAAGAATTAGACTCTGTTAGAGGAGGGGATGTCTCTTTGTTTTAAAAATTAATTAATTTATTTACTTTTAGTTTACAACATTCAGCTCCACAATCCCTTGAATTTCAATTTTTCTCCACCTTCTTCTCCTCCCCCCTACCATGACGGCATGCAATCAAATATAGGATCTCCAAGTACCTTCACATTAAACATTAGTCAGGTTGTAAAGAAGGATTATAACTGATGGAATGAACAATGTGAAAGAGGAAACAAAACAAAACAAGTGAAAAAAAAAGAGCAGGTAGTTTGTTTCAATCTGCATTCAGACTCCATAGTTCTTTCTCTGGGTGTGGATATCTCTTTCTATCATTAGTCTTTTGGAGTTGTCTTATAACCTTGCATTGCTGAGAGGAGCCCAGTCTATTAAAGTTGGTCATCACACATATGTTGTGTCTGTCATTGTGTACAAATTTCTCCTGGTTCTGCTCTTCTCACTCAACATCAGTTTATATAAGTCTCTCCAGGTTATTATGAAGTCCATCTGCTCCTCATTTCTTATAGCACAATAGTGTTCCAATACATTCATATACCATAACTTGTTCAGCCATTCCCCAATTGATGGGCATCCCCTTGATTTCCAATCCTTTTACACCACAAAAAGAGCTTCTATGAATATTTTGTACATTTGGGGCCTCTTCCCACTTCTATGATCTCTTTGAGATATTACCCTAGAAGTGGTATTGCTGTGTCAAAGGGTATGCACTAATTTATAGACCTTTGGTATAGTTCCAGATTGCTCTCCAGAATGGTTGAATCAGTTCACAACTCCACCAACATTGCATTAGTGCTCCAATTTTTCCACATCCTCTCCAGCATTTATCATTTTCCTGTGTTGTCATCTTAGCCAATCTGACTGGTGAGATGTGGTACCTCAGAGTTGTTCTCTAATCAATAGTGACTTAGAGCATTTTGTCATATGCTTATAGATATTTTTAATTTCTTCCTCTGAAAACTGCCTGTTCATATCCTTTGTTTATTAATTGGGGAATCACTTGTATTCTTATAGATTTGACTCAATTCTCTGTATATTTTAGAAATGAGACCTTTATCAGCAACACTGGTTGTAAATATTCTTTCCCAATTTTCCACTTCTCTCTTTTTTATGTCTTTTTTTTTGGAGGGGGGAAGGCAGGGCAATTGGGGTTCAGCGACTTGCCCAAGGTCACACAGCTAGCAAGTGTTAAGTGTCTGAGGTAGAATTTGAACTCAAGTCTTCCTGACTCCAGAGCCGGTGCTCTATCCACTGTGGCACCTAGCTGTGCCTTCACTTCCCTCTTAATCTTGGTTACATTGGCTTTGTTTGTACAGAAACTTTTCAACTTAATGTAATCAAAATTATCCATTTTGCATTTTATAATGCTCTCTAACTCTTGTTTGGTCATAAAATCTTCCCTTCTCCATAAATTTGACAGGTAAACTATTCCTTGTTTTCCCAGATTGCTTACAGTATCAGCCTTTATACTAGATAGTGCACTCATTTAGACTTGATTTTGATATATGGTGTTAGATATTGGTCTATGCCCAGTTTCTGCCACAGTATATTCCAGTTTTCCCAGCAGTTTTGTCAAATAGTGAGTTCTTATCCCCAAAACTGGGGTCTTTGGGTTTATCAAACAGTAGATTACTACAGTCATTCTGAGTGTTGTGTACCCAATCTATTCCACTGATCCACTACTCTATTTCTCAGCCAGCACTAAGTAGTTTTGATGACTGCTGCTTTGTAGTACAGATTAAAATCTGGTATGGCTAGGCCACCTTCAGAGGGAATGTCTCTTATCCTGAGAGAAGACAAAAGTAGAAAAAACTGAGTGGGGATGCCGAGAAGTTTTAAAGAAAGGGAGAGTATAGTTGTCTGAAGGCTGTTGTCTGATGTATTCAAATCTTGATGAAGAGGAGGCAGAATTGGAGATTTTGTATCCTGTATGTGACCTCTGTGGCCCTCTTCTAAAACCAATTACACACAAAGAATCCCCACTATAACACACCCATCAAATGGCAAAATCATCATTTGTGGGAAGGAGGATGAGGAGGGAAGAAGCTGGAGTTGATTCTGTGGGGAATAAAATATTAATTGAATGAGGTAGAGTAGAGGGATTGCCAAAAACTAGGGATTGTAACCCAGGCTTTTAGTGGCTGAAATCATCAGGGTTTCAAGATTTTCTCCAATGACACTCAGAAGCCCTGGAGGAGAAACAGTGAAATCAGATGTTGAGGGTTAAACAGGGATGAGGTATTATAGGTGATTAATAGTGAAGATGAAGGATGTAAGGGAGTGAAGGAAAGGAACTAGTGAAACCTTCAACTGGAAGGCCATCTAGTCAAGGTTGTACATAATAAAAACAAACTATAGAGAATGTGTAAGGATTAAGAGAATAGAGTTCTGTCAAGTGCCTGTAGACCGTGAAAAGGGCAAAGGATAGATTCACTGTGTCAGAGGAGAGATGGAAACGGAGGAGAGAGAGGTTATGGCAGAATTTCAAAATTCAAGATATTGTATTTGGCACAGTTCCAGAGTTGTTGAGGTCTTTCATGTGACCTTAATGATCTAAAGCTGAAAAGAGGGTCAGGTTGTTAGAGAAATCATCAATAAGTCCCTGAGATTGATAGCAGGGGAGAGAAAGATCCTGACAAAGTCACTGAGAAATTTGGGAGATTGGCCTGAAAGATACAGATGCCAGCAAAAAGAATGGGGAGAATGTGATGGTCTAATGGTTTCGTGATCCTACAGTTTTCAGACTGCCTTCCATGAGTATGCATTGCAACCCATCCATACCTGCTCATCCCGTGCTGCTCATGTCTATGTCATGCTGAAAGCCTAGGTCTACCTACTAGGTTAGAGACTGTCCTCTTTTTCTCCTGACTTCTGAGAGCAGGTACCCTTGGGGCCCTCTGATTGTCAACCTCTCCTCCCTCACTCTTACCACATGCCTTGTCTATCTTTTCTTTCTGACAAAAAGATTCCTTGATGATGTTGTTCACAGGTATTCTTTTTTTTTAAATACCTCATTGGTTATATGTTGTAGCCTGCTTACCATGCACTTCTCCATTGCACTCAGGGTGACGAATATCTTGAGTTTTTTGGAAGCAGGGGTGATCCAGTGCTCCCTGACATTCAGTAACACTAGTACAATGTCTGTATTGAAAAGCTTGGATTTTGCTATTATAGGAAGCTTGAGGTCTTTAGAATTACTTCACAATTACCTGAATGCCATTGAACCCACTCTACTCTTCCTTCTCAACTCAACACAGTTCATAGTCCACTTGTTTTGCCTGTCCTAGATATATGTACTACTGAAAACTCTATGGTAAGTCTGTTCAGATTCATATCCTAAGTCAGACAATAGGCATTCTTCATTAATTTGATCTTTTCTGTGATTATAACAATAACACTAAGGTTTCCAATGCACTTTATGCCTCTTTTCTTACCTCTCTATTTCTTTCACTCTAAAACTTTTTCCTACTACCCATTTGGTTCAAGATTCCAGAAGTATTAGGTTTAATGACCAACTTTTATCATACTGCGTCCCTCCCCTCTCTGCCATGACCTTGAGTCTGGCTCTCTCCTTCTTCTCCTTCCCCTGAACAAGGTAATTGTGTTATTGCCCAACAGGCAATCCATAATCACAGGGCTCAGAGTTTGGGTAACCACAAACCCTAACCAAGTCCCCCAGACCAACAGGACTGAGAGAAATGATCAAACAAACACAGATCCTGCTTCTGGAAAATCCTTCAGAGGGGGACATGGAATGGAGATCTGTGTCCCCTAAGAAGGGACATGAAATAAAGAATACATACATCATCAGAGAAGGATAAGAAGCAAAGTAAAGTTTACACTAAGGGCTATCTGAATTTCCTTTCCTTTTTATTTGTAGGTATTTCTCTTGGTGGCTTAATTTGTCGCTTGTCATTGTAACTGTGAATTTTACCCATCTTGTATCTTGGAGTTTGAAAACTAGGGATTCTTATTGGTTTTTGTTTTTTTCTAGAAGTAATCTATGAATTCTTTCAATTGGTGCTTTGTTTTCTGTATTCAAAAGTTCTGAGGGTATTATTTGTTGAATAATGGTGTTCAGATTTTTTAACTTGTCATGTTTGTCAGGGTGGCCTATGATCCTTCAGTTGTCTCTTCAGATCTTGTCATCAAGATGTTTATATGTGTTTTACTCACATGCAATTCATGTATCCTGTATATAGATCTCTTAATGTTACTAGTTTTTGCTTCTTTTTTCCAGAGTGTCTTTTCTCCCCAGTATATTTGCATATCTAATCTATTGTTCCCTATTGCATTTCTTTTAAGAGACTTAGCATTGTAGATTCAGGACTCCAGATAGAGGTTTCAGAGTCACTTATATAGATTGACATAAGGAGAGAGAGTAAAGAGAAAGAAGAGAAGTGGGTCAAGTCAGACCTTTGAAGGATACCTTCCTTCAGAGGTCTGGAAAGGATACAGGAGTAGTTAGAAAGGGAGGAGACCTAAGACAATGTGATAGCTCTGAAGCCAAAGCTTGGACAAACAGCATGGATTATTGAAAAAGGGACTGACCTTGATGTGAGAGGATCTGGATTGAGGGCTGCTGTTTCCTAGCTGTGTAACCTTGGGCGAATTACTTAACCTCTCTGGGTACCAATTTCGTCCTCCACAAAATGAAGGAATTAGATTAGCAGATCTCCATTTCTCTTCACTATCTAAATGTAGGCTTCTAGAAGCATCTCTAAGAAGAAATATCCTGAACCATTTTCCATGTATAATGTAATCAGGATTATCCCTTCCCTTTCTTGGAGAATTGGAAGAAGCTAGCCCATACCTCATTACCAACTCTAAAATTGAAATCAGAGTGGAGAGCCAAACATGAAAAACAATCTCATTCTTTTATAACCCAACTTAATCACCTATAGGTTATGAATAATCATTGGTTGTTCCCCCAAACTAAATCCACCCTCAAAAAATGAAGATTTGCTTCATGGAGGATGCTTCATAGCAATCCTGGAGGCTTAGGAGGCTATTCCTAAAGAGAAGTTCCCTGAAAGTTTTGAATAAGGCTACATCATTGGAATAAGGAAGGAAACATGTTTTTTATTAAGTGCCTGCTTTGTTCCAGCCACTGAGCTAACCGCTCATTTTTATCTCATTGTATTCTCACAAAAACCTTGCCAGGTAAATGCTATTATTATTATTCCAATTTTAAAATTGAATAAACTGAGTTAGAGGTTAAGTGTCACAGGGTCACATAGCTAGAAAGTTTCTGAACCCCAATTTGAATTCAGATCCTCCTGATGTCAGGCCCAGCACTCTCTCCATTGCACCATCTAAGTGCCTCAAAATATAAATATATAAAATATAAACCTAAAGATTCTCAAGGTGACTACTTTGAAGCAATGAACTTTTTCTCGTGTGCTTTTTAAAAAAATACCCCACTGCAGTTTGGCCTTATACAGGCAGAGTCAATTATAGCCAAAAGTTACCAAGGAGGTAAAATTTGTAACTAATTCATTTCCTTGATTACTCTCTTTGCTTACCTCTCCTACTTTATGCTCTCATGATTATTCTATCCTAGATGTCCTTTCCTCAGTCTTATGCCTCCTTTCTACCATGTCTTAGAGTAAGTGTTTGCCACAGTTCCCCCTATGAAAATCAGTTTTGAAGAGACTGGAGATCTTTAGCCTTGAGAAGGGTTTTATGGGGGACATAATATTGTAATGGCAAATAAGTGTGTTGGCCCTCATAATGCCAACCAGGTATCCATGTCCCCTTGTGGCCCCATCTAGGGAGCCCTGGGAGGATGTGACCTGCCTAAGGCAGCCAAGTGGCCTGGGCCTCAAATTTGCCCTTGGACACTTACTAGCTCTGTGATCTTATGGTCACAGAAAGTAGTCAAGAACAGTGGTCCTTAATCTTCCTAATGCCATGACCCTTTAATACTTGTATGTGGGTGTATCTGCATATGGGCAGACCCACCTGGAGATGGATAGAGGAGTGGTGTCTCAGTTCCTAAGACCATAGGAAATATGTGTTTTCCAATGGCCTTAAGTGACCTCATTCAACCTCCAAAGGGGTCACGACCCACAGGTTGAGAACCACTGGTCAAGAAAGAAAGCAATATGATTGTACTGTTTTTCTTTTTTTGTGTTTGTATCCCCAGCGCTTAGCACAATACTTGGCACATAGAAGGCATTTGCTAAATGTTTTATTTATAACATATGACTAAAAGAATGTCATATCAATAGAATCTTTGTATAAACTAGCAGTCAGTTAATCACTAAGCTCAGTGTAGAGGGGTCAGTGAATAACAGTGAAGCCATCTCATAAGGGAGAACTCCAAATTCATGAATTAAATATTCTAGTCAAGCCAAGATTCCTCCCTTGAGTGGATGTCTTCATATGAGTATGTAGTTCCCATCTATGTCCTTCCTGGGCTCTCTCTGTTCTGGCTTAAGTACATCCCAACGATTTCTGTAGTCAATAGTGTAGTGAAGGGGGTTGAGGTAAAGGAGGGGGTTAACTCTCTCCTCAACCAAACAGTGATATCTTCTATTTTTATTTCAGCTATGAAGGATATTAAAGAAAGGGGAAACCAAACAGTTGTCACTGAATTCATCTTCCTGGGGTTTTCCAACCACCCAGAACTGCAGGGATTGTTCTTCCTGATATTTTTGGTTGTATACCTGGTAACTCTCCTGGGGAACCTTCTCATATTAACAGCCATCAGAATCAACCCTGTTCTTCATACTCCT
>CM053586.1:38735078-38769068 GCA_028646515.1 Pseudochirops corinnae | reverse complement strand
GCCACAGGCTCCACGTGACCACATTCAGCCTATTAGGGAACAGAGTATACTTTCAAATATCCAAGGGTCCTCAGAGTCTCGTAGCCACTTTAGCAAAGGGCCTAGGGGCAGGGAAGATCTTCAGATTCTCATAACACTTGGTAAATGGTGTAAGATATTGGTGTACACCTAATTTCTGCTAGATTGCTTCCGGTTTTCCCAGCAAATTTTACTAAATAGTGAATTCTTATCTCCAAAGCTTTAATCTTTACACTTACCAAACACAAGATTTTTTATAATCAGAATTAGTCTTTCAAATCCAATTTGTCCTGTGGTCATATCAGTTTTGTGTTTTCCTACTTTCTCTTTCTGTTAGATTTATCCTGCTCTGTGAGACATATTAAAGTCTCCTGTCTCCTACAATTGTTAGATTATTTTTTTGGTCTGTTTTCTATCCTGTTTATGAATTTAGATGCTATATACCATTTTGTGCAAATACATTCAATCGTGACAATAGTTTCATTTGATGCTTAGTAAATTTTGTAGTGGTCTCCCATTTTCATTGTGTGTGTAGCCTTATTTTTTAGATGTGTGATTTCTGTGCAACAAATTGCTGGACCTTGTTTCCTTATCCATTCTCCCGTTCTCTCTCTCTTTTTATTGGATTTTAATAGTACATTTACGGTTATAATTGTTAAATTTACATCTATTTATTTCTCTTCTCTTACTTTTGTCTCCTTTTGAGTTAATATTTTGTCTCATATTAATTTTGATTGTAATAATTTGATGCATATATATTTCTACATGCTTTCCCTCTAACTCATAACTACCACCTCTTCAGAGTTTCTTAAATTGTTGATTTCTTTTTGTTTGTCTGTACCTCTCCAGATCTTTGACCTTGCCCTTTCTTCAACCAGATAAATGTGTCATTAGAAATCTTACCTTTGTACTGTGGTACCACAGCCAACATTTTAGCTTGAATAATGTTCTTTTGTGTACTTTGTTCGAAGAAGTTTTCGTTTATGTCCTCCATGTTCCTATCCTTTTCTGAATTGTGTTATGTCATATATGGGATTATGTGTGTATGTATGTGTGTATATACATGTATACATACAGACATATATACATACATGTATGTATGCATCTGTGTGTATGTATATAGACACATACATACACATATATTGCATATAAAGTTTAGTATGTATGTGTATGTATATGTATAAAATACACTGTGGGGAAGGAGGGAGAAAGAGAGAATACAAGTGCAAAGCTTAAGTGAGATAATGGATATAAAATACTTTGCCAGTCTTAAAGTGTACATACCCACACATATATGTATAAATACATACATCTGTGTGTGTGTATGTATATATATATATATATAAATATATACATACATGCGTTTGAAATTATCATCATTATTATTGTTATCAGCCTACAGTTACCAGGGCTAAGTCTGGTGATGATTTCATTCCCTGAGCCTTCTGTTGCACTCCCCCTGAGCTCAAGCAATATTTGAAGGAATGTGGCAGTAAGCATTAACAACTGGTTTCTCCAAGAAAAATAATGTATGCACACATTTTAAAGTTTAATCTTACTTGTTTTAACTTTTGACAGCAGTGGAAATGTATAAAGCAATTTGACATTACCTGTAATTCAAACAATATTTCTTGTCACCAAATCGACTTAACTGTGGTATAAATTTCACAAATAAGTGCTGTTTTTCCTTGTACTTTTATGTTGAATTCATTGTTGTTATTCAGTCACTTTTAGTTGTGACTGATTCTACATGATCCCATTTGGGTTTTCTTTGCAAAGGAAGGGAAAAGGTTTGCCATTTCCTTCTCTAGCTCATTTGACTTGTTTGGAAACTGAGGCAAACAGGCTTCAGTAACTTGCCCAGGGTCACACAGCTAGTAAGTATCTGAGGCCAGATTTGAACTCGGGTATTCCTGACTCCAGGCCTGGCACTCTATTCACTGGGCCACCTAGTTGCCCATGAATTCATTAAGAAACATCAAGTCTGCAGCAAAAACTAATTTTCAAAACCATTCAGTGTTTGATAACAGTGGATGAGGAGGGGTCTTATTCAGAAAAATTTCATTCATGGCCCTAAGTTCAAAAAAGCATAATAAAACTTTTTTTCTCTCTTCTTGTTTTGACCTGATAGGTATGCACTAGTCACCTAACCATCCCATTATCTACTCCAGGCCATCTTACCATCTGCCTGCCACATGCATAGCTACTCATTTCCCACCCCAGCCCCTTCCTACCTCTCTTTCTGTGGCTATCACTTGCTTATAAATGTTGTCTACTCTTGTAAGAATGTAAGCTCCTTGAGGGCAGGAACTGTGTCTCCTTTTATATTTGTCCCCAGGACTAAGCTAAAGGTGTGACACATAGTACATGCTTGCTAAATACTTTTTCATTCATCCCTTCTTTCTTTCCTTCCATCCCTCTCACCTTTTCTACCTTATTCAGCTTAACCAGTCATGTTCACCTGGATGCTGTTCCTGGCTTCTCCTGTTCAGACCTGTTAACCTTACTACCCATCTTGACCCATCTTGGGTGCCATAAAGTAGTATATGGCTCATGGAGAGTCCTTAGTTCTATAGATGATGTAGTATCTGCCAAGTGGTAGCAAGGCAAGTATATGGCATATTTTGAAAGATATTTTATTGTAATTATACTAGGATAAAAGTTAATCTGAAAGTGTCATGTAAGAAGTCAAAAGCTTGCAAGCATATTAAGAACTTATGTTAATTTCACAGACAAAGGAGGAATACAGAAATGGTGCTCACTAGAAGACTTGATATTGTAGAACTATAATAGTATGAAATGTGTAATGTTTTAGACATATATTCCCCAAAATGTAAATATCACAGGACAGTGTGTTAGGCATCTACAATCCCACAGTTCATAAGGATCTTTCACCCTCAGCCTCAGTGGTTTTAGAAAGTTCATTCCAGATTTGTTATTGGATAATTATAATTATTTAACTCATTCCACTTTTCAAAAATTCTAATTATTAAGAAGATCCTGCCTTTTCCTCCAACACATTAAGATTAGAGTTGCTTCTTCATTAATGATTGACTATGTACCAGGTACTGTACTAAGGGCTAGAGATATCAAAAGAAAGACAAAACCAAAACAAATCTCAGTCCTTGCTCTCAAGAAACTTCTACTTGAAGTCCACAGCTGTGTACTATTGCATAAACCTCTAGGTTTGTAGCCCTTCAACTCTTCTCTCTTACTCCCACCGTGGGGGAATCATTTATATGGGAAGAGTTACATTGATCTAGACTAGAGGTTCTTAACCATTTTATAAGGGATGGACCCCTCTGCAGTCTGATGAAGCCTATGGACTACCTTCCCTTCTTCAATCAATAAACGTTTTATTAAGCAATTAGAATGTGCTTTCTGCTAGGTTCTGAGAATATAAAGAAAGTGAAATAATATAAAGGGGAAAAGTCCAGGACAGTACCCTGTGGGGTACCCAAGGTTAGTGGGCAGGACCTAAAAAACAGCCTAGCAAAGGAGACAGAGTAGGAATGATCACCAAGGTAAGAGGAGTACTAGGAGAGGGCAGTGTCAGGAAAACCTAGAAAAAAGAAAGTATTGAAGGAAGAGGGTGATCAACAATGGCAAATGCTACAAATGACTGAGAAAAGTCTAATAGGTTCAGCAGTTATGGGATCACCAATAACTCTGGAGAGAGCAATTTCAGCTGAATGACGAGGTAAGAAGGCAGAAGCTAGAGAATTTAGAGATGGAAAGGAACTGGAGGTACTGATTTTAGATGATCTTTTTAAGCAGAGTAGCCAAAAAGGGGGAGAAGTATGAGGTGATAGTCATGAGGTTATAGAGTTTTTTGCCCATGAAGAGAAATTAGGTATGTTTGTAGGCAGTAAGGAAACAGGCAGTAGATAGGTAAAAACTGAGGATAAAAATGGGGAATGGAGAGAATATAAAGGACAATGTGATGGTGGAGAATAAAGTTTTTAAATGCATAAAATGCATAGGATTACAATGAAAACCAGTTATTGAAAAGTTAGTAAATTTTTTTAGAACAGATTCACAGACTGCAGGTTAAGAACTAAATTGAACACTGGAATCACTGGATAAAATATACCCTTCACATAGTTTCCTCAAGGCACCTTTGACTTCCTTATTTCTCAGGCTGTAGATGATAGGATTTAACATGGGGGTGACAATACAGAAGAGGACAGAGACCAGGATGACCACATCTAGGGAGTAGCCTGAGCTGGGCTGATCATAGTTAAAGTTTATGGTTCCATAGTAGAGGACCACCACAGTGAGGTGAGAGGCACAGGTGGAGAAGGCTTTTTTCCGCCCTTGAGCAGACTGGATTTTCAAGATGGCAGAGATGATGAGCATATAGGACACAGCAGTGAAGAGGCAGGGGCTCAGACCAATGGTGGCACTGGATACATAGAGAGCAACCTCATTGACTGAGGTGTCTGAGCAAGAGAGCTTCAAGAGTAGGGGGATATCACAGAGAAAATGGCTGATCTGGTTAGGACCACACAAAATCAGAGTTGCTGTGAGCCATATGTGTGTCAGAGAATTCACTAACCCACACAACCAGGACCCAGAAGCTAAGTAGGCACAGACCCTGTTGCTCATGAGAACTGGGTAACGTAGTGGGTGACAAATGGCTATAAATCTGTCATAAGCCATAGCAGCCAACAGGACACACTCAGAGCCTGCAAAAGTAACAAGGAAGAAGACCTGCAACAGGCAACCTTCATAGGTAATGGTCTTCTTCTCCTGGAAGAAATTCACCAGAATGATAGGGACAGTGGTAGAAGAGTAGCAGATGTCCAGGAAGGACAAGTTGCTGAGGAAATAATACATAGGAGTATGAAGAACAGGGTTGATTCTGATGGCTGTTAACATGAGAAGGTTCCCCAGAAGAGTCACCAGGTATACAACCAAAAATATCAGGAAGAACAATCCCTGCAGTTCTGGGTGGTTGGAAAACCCCAGAAAGATGAATTCAGTGACAAGTGTTTGGTTTCCCCTTTCCTTAATGTCCTTCATAGCTGAAATGAAAATAGAAGATGTCATTGTTTGGGGGAGAAAAGAGTTAACTCCCTCCTCTGTCTTACCCTACTTCACTATACACAGGTCACAGAAAGCCAAGGAAGGACAAAGATGGACAAACACATGCTCATATGAGGACAGCCACCCAAGGGAGGAATCTTGACTTGTCTAGAATTCTCAACTCATGAATTTGGATTTCTTTCTTATTAAATGGCTTCACTGATATTCACTGGTCCTTCTGTACTGAGCTTAGTGATCGACTTACTGCTAGTTTATACAAAGGCTCTGCTGGTATGACATTCTTTCAGTCATTTAATAAATATTTATTAAGTGCCCACTGTGTGCCAAGTATTGTGCTAAGTACTGGGTATACAAATACAAGAGAAGAAAGACAATCCAATCATGCTTGCTTTCTTGACTCCTTTCTGTGACCCTAAGTTCATAGAGCTAGTAAGTATCTGAGGTCAAATTTGAGGTCCAGGCTAACACTATATACCTACTAGGCCACCTGGCTGCCTTAGAGAGTTCACATCCTCCTGGGACCCCCTAGATGGGGCCCCAAGGTGACAAGAATATCAGGTTGGCATCATGGGGGCATGTGGAGCTAGACCCAATAGACACATTTGCCATTACATCATGTCCCCCATAAATCTCCAGTCTCCTCAAAATTCATTTTCATAGGGGGAACTGTGGCAAACACTCTAGGGGATGGGGGAAGGGAGGCACAAGACTGAGGAAAGGTGATCTAAGGTGGAACAGTAACAACAGCAGAAAGCAGGAGAGGGAAGCAAAGAGAGAAATCAAGGAAGTGAATTAATAACAAATTTTGCCTACTTGGCAAGTTTTTCCTAGAATTGACTGTCCACATGTATGAGGTCAAACTGGAATGGGGCCGGTTTTTAAAAAAGCATACCACATAGAGGTCATCCCTTCAAAGTAGTCACCTTAAGGGTCTTTAGGCATATATTTCATATATTCTTCATGTTTTGAGGCACCTAGGTGGTGCAATGGATAGAGAGCTGGGCCTGACACCAGGAAGACCTGAATTCAAATTGCAGTTCAGAAACTTTCTGGCTATGTGATCCTGGGCAAGTCACTTAACCTCTAACTCAGTTTCTTCAACTGTAAAATAGGAATAAAAATAGCACTTACCTGGTAGGGTTGTCATGAGAATCCAGAGATTGAAAAAAAAAAGCCCTTATCCCAGTGGCTGGAGCAAAGCAGGCACTTAACCAAATTGTGTTTCTTAATCCAAAGATGCTGTGATTATTCCAAACTTCTGGGGAACTTCTCTTTGGAAATGGCCTCCTGAGCCTCCAGGATTTCTCTGAAATATTCTTGATGGTGACAACTCTTCATTCTTTGAAGGTGGGTTTAGTTTGGGGGAACCACCAAAGATCTTTCAAACCTGTAGGTGAGGAAGTTGGGTTATAAAAGAATGAGACTGATTTTCTTGCATGGCTCATACACTGACCCTGAAGGGAAATGACACCATGTAACCTTTAGAACCACAGGGCAAGTATCCCTCAGACCTCCCCTATTGGGGAAGCAGAGACACAATCTTGTGTCCCTGCACAGGCCCTAGTAGCTTTGACATCCTATGCCCATGATCTTCCTCATTGGAGTGAATA
This sequence comes from Pseudochirops corinnae, assembly GCA_028646515.1. Taxonomy (NCBI): domain Eukaryota; kingdom Metazoa; phylum Chordata; class Mammalia; order Diprotodontia; family Pseudocheiridae; genus Pseudochirops; species Pseudochirops corinnae. Next base: position 38,762,391 of record CM053586.1, on the reverse strand, counting down.
AGGAAATGTCATGAGTAGTATACTTGAGCTTCCTTGAAGGATGAAATTAAGTCATAACCTGTAGTAAGGAAACTGCCTCCTGGCAAGTGAAATGCACATACTAAAGTAATACAGCCCTGCTCACTGTATCCTCTCCCTCTCATTTCAGATGAACCCAAACTTTAGACAGATCTATCAGAATTCTTAGATAGGACTGACCTTTGTCCATTGTCCAGAGTGGATTATCCATTGCGGGAAACTAATTTGTCTTCATCCCACCTGGGTCTGAAATGAGAGGCACAGATCAAGACAAGATGCTTTGGAGGGCAAGTTAGCTCACTGATGAGGCAGGACAGAAGCTGTACTGTGATTATAAAGGTGGTTCTCAAGCCTTTTAAATCTGGGACCTCTTTGTACTTCAAGAAAATATAAGAACCGAGTAATGGCTGCACTGGGTCCATGTAATGGTCCCTTCAGCCCAAATCCTGTTGAGAACAGATACGTTAAAAGGAAGTACCATGGGAAAGCATTTTGTTTACTCTGATTTCAGTTTAAGAGTTGGTGAGGATGTATGGGTTAGTTTCATCTGCTTCTTGGAGAAAGGGAAGTAATGGTCCTGATCATACCACATATGGAGAATGGTTCAGGACATTTCTTTTAGAGAGACTCCTAGAAGCCTATATTTAGAACATGAAGAGAGGTGGAAATCTGCTAGTCTAATTCCTTCATTTTATGGAGGAGGAAGTTGGTATTTAGAGAGGTTAAGTACTTTGTCCAAGGTTACATAGCTAGCAGGTAGTAGATCTGAACCCAGATCCTCTGACTCCAGGATCAGACCCTTTTCTAAGACTCCATGCTGATTCTCTGTGCCTTGGTTTCAGAGCTATCACATTCTCTTAGTTCTCCTCCCTTTCTAACACTCCTGTATCCTTTCCAGACCTTTGAAGGACGGTATCCCTCAAAAGTCTGGCTTTGACCCACTTCTCTTCTTTCTCTTTACTCTCTCTCCCTTGAAAATCTAATTCAGTCCTTTGATTTCAACTATGTCTATGCAAGTGACTGTGGAACCTGTATCTGCAACAGTGGTAAGTCTCTCCAAAGAAGTAAAAAGGAAACAATAAATTAGGAATGCAGATGTACTGGAGGGAAAGGCAATCTGAAAAAGACTAGCAAAGCCAGTAACATTGAGAGATCTGTATACATGATACATGAATTGCACATAAAACACATTGATCTTGAAAACAAGATTTGAAGAGATACCTGAATGATCATAAGCTACCCTGAAAAACATGACAAGTTAAAAAACCTGAAAACCATTATGCAACAAACTTTTGAATACAGAGAACAAAGCACCAATTTAAAGAATTCATAGATCACCTACTGAAAAAATAGCAACAATAACAATCCTAGGCTTTAAACTCCAAGATAATGTAGTGATTAAATCTCACAATTCCAATGACAAACAACAAATTCTGCAAGCCACCAAGAGATACCTACAAATATAAAGGAAAGGAAATTTAGACTGTAAGATAAAACCTTACTCTGCTTATCAACCTGTATGCCCTATCAGTGATGTTGTATGTACTCTTTACCCCAAGGCCCTTCACTGGGTACACAGATCTCCTTTCCATGTCACCCTTTGAAGGATTTTTGAGAAGCAGTCTTTACATAGCTTGATCCTTTTCCTCATTGCTATTGAGCTGCAGGAGGGGCATAGGGCTTGTGGTTACCCAGACTCTGGACCCTGTGATTATGGATTGCCTGTTGGGCAACAACACAATCACCTTGTTTAAGGGAAGGAGGAAAGAGAGCCAAGTGTGAGATCACATCAGAGAGGGAAGGAGAGAGGCACAAAGAAATTTGTCCATTGATCCCAATATTCCTGGAGTCTTGAACCAAAGAGGCTGAAGGAAAAAGGTTTAGAGTAAAAGAAATGGAGAGGTAAGAAAAGAGGGTGAATCAAAGGGATAAGAGAGGCAATCTTTCCAAAAGATTTATGTAAGAAACCAGTGATATTGGAGTATACTTTATCTTGTAGCCTTCCGGAGAATGGAACTTCAGGAGATAAAATTAAGCTCAATATATAGAGAGTAGAACAAGAAGAGTCTATGGGTGTAAGTCATAGGGAGGCATGCTTCAGTTCATTATAGAAAAAATCTCCCTAACAATGAGAGTTTTTAAAAAATGGATTATAAGAAGTTATTTCTTCTCTTGATGGAAGTGTGAGTCAGAGAGCAAGAAACATGGCAAGAGCTGAAGCTGATTTGGGTCCTTGAATTGGAACCAGAAGACCTCGGTTCAAGTTCTGAACCTCCCACTTGAGGAGAGAAATGATATAATCTGTGTGACCTTATCTGAACTAGAAAGATCATTCAACTTCTATGAGTCTCAGTTTACTCATGTACAAAACTGGGATAATAATGCTGGTAGCAGGTAGCTCAGAGGGCTGCTGTAAGGATCAAGACATATCAAGTGCTTATAAGGCATATATTGTTGCTATATAAATATCAGCTATTGCTGTTATCACAGACAAGACCAAATGTATGAAGAATATCTATTGTCCAAATTAAGACATGAATCTGAATGGACATCCTGTAGCATTTTTCAGTAGTACACATATCTAGGATAGGCAATACTGATGGACCATGAGCTGCATCATATTGAGAAGGAGGAGTAAAGTGTGTTCATCTGCATTTAGGAAATTGTGAAGCACTTTTAACAACCTCAAGCTTCTCATAAGAGGAAACTCCGATCTTTTCAACTAGTGTTGCTGTATGGCAGGGAGCACTGATCACCATTGCCTCCAAAAAGCTCAAGATAAGCATCACCCTTTGTCCAGTGATAAGAGGACTATAACATGTCACAAATGAGGAACTCTGAAAGGGAACACATGTGAACAGCATCTTCAAAGAATTTTTTTCCAAAGTTTTATTTTAGACTCAAATGCCAGAACACAAATAGAGAATAAAAAAAGAAACAAAAAATATCATACACTTAAATATTGGGACTTAAATACAAAGTTAGAAAGAAATATAAGCATGTCACGTGCATAGCAGAACATGAGAGAATTCAAAATATGTAACAAATTTTCATTTCAAGAAAGCCTGTATGATAAATAGTACTCATCCTGTTGAGAATTGTGCATCTTTTCCTTGCTTCCTTGTGAGTTTTCTTTTGTTCTCTGCTGTGCACTTTTTTACTTTGTTCTTTTTTCCCTACCCCCCAAGACCACAATAAAGTTTAGATATGTTTCTCTATAGCTATACATATATCCATACACATATACATACATATATAGACATATACATTCCCCATCAAAGAATTTTTGACAGAAGAAAAAAATGGGTTGGGCATGTAGAAAGAGTGAGGTATGAGAGGAGGACAGTAAGAGTGCCTCAAAGAGAACTGGGTTCAGATGTCAGGAGAAAGAACAGCTTCTAGCATATTGGGTGACTCAGGCTTTCAGGATGACATAGACAGGAGCAGCACAGGATGAGCAGGCAAGGATGGATTACAGTCTGTTTCCCTGGAAGGCACACCCCAAATCTATGGCATCACAAAACCATTATAGCATCACATCCTCTCCATTCTTTTTGCTGGCATCTACCTCTTCCAAGACATTTGTGGTAGTGACTCAATTTTCTTAGTGACTATCAGGATCTTCCTCTCCTTCCTTTTCCTTGCCATCAATCTCAGGGACTTATTGATGACTTCTCTAACAACTTTCTCTTTAGCTTTAGAATTGTAGAAGCACCTGGAAGCCCTCAGCAACTCTGGAACTGTTCATGTAATTATCTGGAATTTTGAAATTCTACCATGACCACTCTCTCCTCCCTTTCCATCTCTCCTCTGACGCTCACAATCTATCCTTTGCCCTTTACACAGTCTGTAGGCCCTTGGCAGACCTCTACTCTTCCAATCTAATTCATTCCCTATGATTTTGTTTTTACCATATACATCCTAGATGACATAATCTGCCAGTTGAAGGATTCACTAGTTACTACCCTGCATTCCCTTACATCCTTCAGCTTCACTATTAATCCCCTATAATTTTTCATCTGTGTTCAACTCTCAACATCTGATTTCAGTGCTTCTCCTCCAGGGCTTCTGAGTGTCAATGGAGAAAATCATGAAATTCTGATAATATCAGCCACTGAAAGCCTGGGTTTCAATCCCTGATTCCCGATAGTACCTCTATCCTACATCATTCTCTTCATATGTTATTCCCCATAGTATCAGCCCCAACTTCTGCACTTCCTCTGGCCATCACTCCCACAAATGCTGATTTTGCCACTTGATGAGTGTGTTACAATGGGTCTTCTTTTTGTGTGTGGGTTGTACAAGATGGCTTCTGAGGTCCCTGCTAACTCTCAATTCAGCAATTATGCCTCCTTCACTAAGAAGATTGAGGACATCAGACATCAGCTCACCCTTCAGACAACGATACTCTCCCTTTCCTTAACATTTCTCAGCATCCCCACTCATTTTCTTTTTAATTCCCTCTTCTCTCAAAGTGAAAGACCTTCTCCCTTTGCCTTTGAACCTCTTATTTACTTCCTTCTTCAGGACCTCACTACAGCAACAATTCTCTCCTTCATGCACCATCAATCTTGCCTGACTCTCTGTGTAGACATGCCCAAGTCTTCCCAATTCTAAAACTTAAAAACAAGCAACCAAAAACAAGTTTGCTTAATCTTATCAGGCTGCCATCCTGAAACTTTTCTGTTCTTATTGCCAAGCTTCTTGTAAAAGTCTCCCCCAAGGGGTGACTAGGTGGTGCAGTGAATAGAGCATCAGCCCTGGAGTCAGGAGGACCTGAGTTCAAATCTGGTCTCAGACACTTAACACTTACTGGCTGTGTGACCTTGGGCAAGTCACTTAACCCCAATTGCCCCACCCTCTCCCCTCCAAAAAGCAAAAGAAGTCTCCCCCAAATGCCTCCACTTCCTCCCAAACCCATCCTCTTCTCAACGCTAGTACTGGGCTTCCATCCCCATCATTCTATTGAGACCATCCCCTCAAGCACCATCAGTGACTCTTTTTTTCAGATCATCTGACCTTTTTTCAGACTTTATTCTCTTTGAATTCTCCACTGCTTTTACCTCCTTCCTTCCTATTGGATACCACTGGATTTAATTCTTTGGCTTTATAGCTGAGGCAACCAGGTTTCACAGTGGAGAGTGAGCCAGGCCTGGAGTCAGAAAGATCTGAGTTCAAATCCAGCCTCAGACACTAACTAGCTATGTGAATCTGGGCAAGTTGCCCCTTGTTTGTTTCTTCAACCATCAAATGGGGATAATAATAGCACTTAATAAGCAGGGTGGGTGTGAGGATGAAATGAGATAATAAAGCACAGTGCCTGGCACAGCGAAGGTACTGTAGAAATTTTAGCTATCATTGCTATTATTATCATAGCTGTCACTTTCTCTTCATCCTCCTCCCTTACTCCTCTATGCTTTGGAGACCTCTGCACAAGGATGTCCTTGAGGGGTCTCTTCTGGGCCCACCTCTCTTCCCTCTCTCTGGAAAATATCATTCCATCCTATGTGTTCACCTGTGTCTATGCAAGTGGCTCTGAAACGTTTGTATGCAGCCTTGACCTCCCATCTAAGCCCCAGACATAATTCTAAAAACCCCTTCCTTTGATGATTCTCAGCTTTCTTCTCTCCTTCACCACTACATTTTTTGGAAAAGTTCAGTATGGCCATGCCTCCTAGTACTAACTGGATGTCACATCCACTCTTCAAATACATCACATCCCAAACCAAGCTCTCTCTGTGTCTCTGTCTTTCTCTCTCTCTATCTTTGTCTCTCTCCCTTTTCTCTGTCTCTCTGTCTTTCTCTCCCTCTCTCTGTCCCCCCACTACGTTTCTTTTCACCTTTGTTTGTGACACCACTATTCTCATGTTAATAATAATAGCTAACATTTATAGAGCACATGCTATGTGGGTCAGCTACTGGGTTAAGTACTTTAAAGTTATTATTTCATTTGTTCCTCCCAGCAACATTGAGATAGGAGCCACCCAGCTGGTTAATGTCTGAGGCCAGATTGGAACTGAAGTCTTCCTGACTCCAGGCCAGGTACTCTACCCACTGTACCAGCTGGCTTTTTCCACAAGTATGTTTTAACTTCTTAAGGATCAGGTGATACTATGCAGAAGGGCTTTTCAGGTCTCTGTACCTATTGATTATCCCTCTGCTCATAAAGGATTGATCAGATTCATCCTTGGTTATAGGATCTGATTTAGAACTGGAAGGGAACATGGACACCATCTTACTCAGCAAACTCCTTTTCCAAGTAAGGAAACTGAGGCTGAGATTGAGTGCTTTGCCCAAGATCACACAGGAGAAATTGGCCAGGCTCAGATTCAAACCCAGGGAGTTTGACTCCCAGTCAGAGGAATGTACTGTGGATCAAATGTTTTAGGGTGAATGGAGGCAGGAGGTGTAGTGGGAGGAGCCCTTGACCTTGACACAGAAGACTTGGATTCCAGTCTTCCACCTAAGGATCAGGTGACCTTGTAAGAATCATCTTTTACCCTTTGGGTCTGAGTTTCCTCATATGTAAAATAAAGTGGAGGTTGGACAAGATGATATCTGAGGTTCTTTCCAAATAGAATATTTCTTTGGTTCTTTGGGGTGCCCTTGTTAGGGGGCATGTTCTCTTTTCTAAAATATTCCTGTAGCTCACATTGTCACCTAGAGACAGTAAATTGCCTCCAGACTAAGAGGGGTCGCCTGCTGAGGTCTGGGCAGTTGGGGCAGGTCTGCAGGCTTGGGTAGGGAAGTAGACCAGGGAAGATCTACACACAAGGAGCATGTTCACCAACAAACATGTGGCTGGAGCGTGTTGTTTAATGGAATTATTGGCTCCAGGGTAGATCAATGGGAGCTGCAGCCAGTAGCTGTATTTGTTTAATCTTCTATTCTCTCACAGCTTTGTTGGGAAACAAATCCTGTCCATTGCCCTCTGAAATGTCTCTCAAATCTGTCCTTTCCGTTCTCCTGTTCCCATGGCTCCCAGGGACCCTCATCACCAAGTGCCCGCCTGCTCTACTATAGCAGCCCCAGAGCAGGTCTCCCTCCCCCTGTTCTCTGCTCCCTCCAAAGCAGCCTTCATGCTGGGCAGCCTCACCTTTCTAATGCACTGACCTAGTGATACCATCATTCTGCTCTACCATCCACAATGCTGATACAGTGGCATTTTGCAGAATTGACTAATTTTTTAAAAAAATTAAAATGACCAGATGTTTTTACCTACATGAGACCTACAGAAAATAAATTTGATGGTCCTCATTACTCCTGGGTTTCACCTGTGATGAGAAGCTTTTTTTTTGCCCATTGATTCCCTAGAATGAAGAACTAAATTGTTTTGGTAAACTGAGAAAACATTGAGATGTTTCATGTTAATTAAAGAAATGACTTACTTTTTCCTTTGGAATTTTCTCCTAAAAAAAAAAAGAAAGAAAACAGGTGATAGAAATGAGGTGTAAAACGCAAAGGAGAGGCTGAGGTTTCTTGAATGGGAAGAAAATTAATTTCATGAGCAAAAATCCGAAAAGCTCTTACTTTAGTCTTGAAAACAAGTGGAATCAGCGTCTGTCAGTGAGCTGCTGCCCCAGTGCCTGCAGTGAGAGGCATTGGGCTTTTCAGGTCCTCCTCAGCTGGCTGCTCCAAGTTCTTGACTCACATCAGGGGTTACTCCTTTGTGAGATCAGGGACATCAGCTTGAAGAGTTCCAGGTTACAACCCAGGCTCTTTCCTATTAACCTGGTCAGTCCCTGGAAGCCAGAGCAGGCTTTAGTCCCTGAGGTTATTTTCTTGGATCTCTGGACTAGCTCCTCTTTAGCGCCCCAGGTAATGAGGCTTTCCTTTTCCCCCAGGGTCAGAGGCTCACAGAATGAACTTGAAGGAAACCCTGAAAATTACCTCTGAAGCCTATCTGGACTTATTTCCTTGTCAACATTTCTAATCTTCCTTTACTATATAATCCTGCCATAGTGAACTTCAATTCACTAAAGATTTGGTAAACTTCTGCTGTCAATACCACACTGCACTAGGCACTGACAGAGGCCTCTGCCCTCATGGACCTTACAATCTAGTCTCTACATAAGCATAGAGCACGTGGGGCTCACCTTCACCTGAGAATTCCCATGACTATTATCCCCAGGTTGGAGACATATCATGAGTGTGGTCAACATTCACTGAAAATCAGATTCAGGATCCTTTCTTGATGTGTTTGTTTTATGAGTCAAAGAGGAAATGCTAGCTCAAAGCAAAAGACCTGTAATTCAGCAGCACAGCAAAGTAAGTGACCCAGGAGTCTACTAGAAAAACCAGGGGACACTTGCCCATTGATAACCAGATTACCTGTGGCAAAGAAGGCATATATAGGAGTGTGAATGGACAGGCAGATAGGTAAGGCACAGGCACGAGCAGAGAAGACACAAGGGGAGCATTTGTGGATGGAGCAGACCTTGCAAGGACAAATGGGGCATCTGACAGTACTGCTGGCTCCTGTGAAATGCCCCTGATATCCTCAGGTGATGTCTCCGGGAAGGCTGCTTTATTCACTGAGCTGGGGGACTCAGCTGCTTGGTTTTAGAGGCCTCTTCAGGCCCTCTGCTGCCCTATTGAAGGAACTATGCCATCTCTTCCTGACGGGAGAACCGTTATTTCTTGGAGCCCTAGCCCCATAGGCTATTTAGGCCTCAATCAACCAAGGAGCCAGTGCTCACTCTCAGGCTTAGATTGTAGGTCTTTTAACATCATTGTTTCTGCCTCAGGCTGCCTCTCTGTGGGTTCACCCTACTTTCTCAAGTGAGAAAGTTCCTTTCAACTCCTTTCCATTTTCATGATGGCAGTTATTCTCCATGCATATCACATGAGGGCAAGACTGAAAAGAGCCTGGGCTTTGCTTTATGTCTCCCTCCCCACAGCCCCACACAAACCCTGAGTAACAAATCACCATACTCTGTGTGCAAAGATGAACATATACAGAACAGCAAATGTTAAGCATGTCAGAGAATTGTAAAACAAAATGCTCTTTGAAGTCTGACAAGAAAGGGTTTTCAGTTACTAGGAAGATGAGGGAAGGCTTCCCAGAGGAGGTGGCGTTTGGATTGAGTTTAAAGGATAGTTAAGAATTGAAACAGGCAAAGAGATGGAGCAAAAGACAATCCAACCATGGAGGAACAACATGAGCATATTTCTAGTGACAAGGAATAGTCAGGACGTGCTAACAATAACTGACACTTATATGGAGCTTTTAAGGTTTGCAAAGTGTTTTATAAATATTATGCTATTTTATGATCACAATAAGCCTGCGAGGTTGGTGTTAATACTATCCCCAGTTTACGGATGAGGACACTGAAGCAGGTAAATGTTAAAAAATTTGCCCGGTCTTATGCCTTACTGAAGGGGCTGTGCTACTACTTCTGCAGAGAGAAAGCTAGGAAGTGTCTGAGGCTGGATTTGAACTCAAGTCTTCCTAACTGCGGGTCCAGTGCTTTGCCCACTGAGCCACCTACCTACCTTGACAATAATAAATGGAAAGAAAATAATCCAGTGGAAGAGAAAACTATTCCATTCTGTCAGAGAAATTTCTTGTAACTGTGTTGAAAAAGTGAACAGCTGTGAGACACCAAGAACTGTGTATTAGCTTATTTCATATGCAGAGAGAGCCAGCAGACTAAATTTCTTTTTGATTAGGAGAATAGGAGCTTTTTTTTAACAGAAAATGTTATAGACATGCACAACGAAAACTGTTGGTTAAAAATAGCTGTCCACCAGTAAAGCCGGCTAGATAAGGGCTTGTTGGCTGAGTAGTTCTTACAGGCTTCTTGAAATTTTTTAAGACATGCTCTGGGTGGACCCTTTAGTTTCATTTGTGAAGTCAAGAGCAGGACGGCTTTTAACTCTGGTCATTCCCTGTTTGAGAATTTGTTTTCTTCTCACTTTTCAGTACCTGTATAAGTTGCAATTGCATCAATTCTGTGGTTTATGTGTCTGTGTGTGTTCATTTTTTCATTTCTTAATCTTTCAACCAATATTCCAGTTTTAAGGCATCTTAGTCAAATATGGTATAAGACAGAATACAGCCGTATATAATAGCACACAAACCTACAAAAGAAAGGGTTTACTAAACTCTGACAAAGATTTGCCCAGCTACTGAGATTTGGAAACCAGGAAGTAATCTCAAAGGAGTGAATCCAATCCATAGGTTGGAATTTGGACTTCTCCAATTCCTCTAGGTATTTCTATATAGAATGAGCATATTTCTCTATTTCTTCACTGTATGAAGATGTAGGTGAAACATTCAGAACATTCAGGCCTCTTAGAGGCCAGCACAGTATCTAAGGCCATGGGGTTTTCAAGGGCAATTTGTCATGGAGCCAGAATTGCTAAGGAGATGTCATGGAATTTTGTGATGGGCTCTTTATGATTTTTCAACAGCTTTTCTTGGGGAGTTAACTACATGCTATCTGCAGCACCATATGTGGTAAAAGTAGCTTGTATCCCTGCTTGGAAATTATCAAGCTATGACAACCCAGGAGAGGATTCTGGGAAGTTTGCAGAATAGGTCAGCAAATTTTCAGCCCTCCAAATTTCCTCCACAAAGAAAAAAAAAAGACTGAACATCCATCACCCCAGAGCAGCAGAAATAAACTTGGGGTAAAGCAGTTGTCCTCCTAAGACAATTTGAAAAGACCCTAGGAAAAGCCTAACCTCCAGGGTTAGAGGTTGGGCCTGAGTGAAGTGCAAACATCTCCGGATCAACTGCAGAATCTACAAGCAATAAGCCCTAGGGGAGGCTGGGTTGAGAGGCAGCTTCAACCTTAGAAACTTTTATTTTGTAGACAGTGTGGAGGGAGTCTGATGGCTGAGTTGGAGAAGATTGAGGAACCTTCCACAGTTAAGGGATACCAAGCACAGCTGTGCTGACCAGATGAATTCCAGGCTGTGGCTGTGGGAAGGAGTGACCACACACCTGTGAATGCAGTAGTAAGTGCAGTAGTGAGGGGCAGGGATCCTGTTGGCTGTGGGCACCTGCAGAAGAGCAAACTCCCTGGTTTCAGTTCCAGGGAAGCGAGGACAGTTATAGTTTGCAGTCACCAGGGGGATGGCAGGGAGCAAGATCATTTATGGGATAGTGTGGTTGGGAGCCTTACCTATAAATAACACTAAAAAGGACCTGAGCCTTGGGACAACATTTCCTATACCTCAGCACTACAACTTGATTACATTAATAGCTGCTAAAAAAGCAAAACAAGACAAAAATAAATAAAAATGCTTAAGCAAAGGAAATATAGTTAGATAATTACTATGGAAATAGAGAGGGTCTGGGTTCATACTCAGAAGAAGATAACGGAGCTATAAAAGTCACTCGTTTTTCAGTGAGAAATGTCAAATGGTCCCAAGTGCAAAAAGAGTTATGGGAAGAACTTAAAAAGGTCTTTAAAAAGCAAATAAGAGAAGTCAAGGAAAAATTAGAAGAAAAAAAGCAATGCAAGAAAATCAAGAAAGTTTTGAAAAGCCAACCAGCTTGAAAAAGAGAATCAAAAACTTAAGGAAGAAAATAATTCCATGAAAACTTGGATTTGTTCATAGGAAGCTAATGATATTCTAAGACACAAAGAAATCACAAAATAAAATCAAAAGAATGAAAAAAATAAAAAAGAAAGTGAAACATCTCATCAGAAAAACAACTGATCTGGAGAACAGATCTGGGAGAAATGATATAAGAATAGTCAAACTACCCGAAAATTACTAAAAAAAATATCTTGACACAGTATTAGAAGAAATTATCATGGAAAATTGCCCTGAAATTCTAGAAGAAGGTGAAGCTTAGAAATTTCTTCTAAGAAATAGAAAAAAAATCTACCAATCACTACTTGAAAGAGATCTCAGGAGGAAAACTTACAGAAATATCATAGCCAAGTTTCAAAGCTCCCAGGTTAAAGAGAAAATATTGGAAGCATCAAGGCAAAAAACAATTTAAATATCATGGAACTGCAATAGGGATTACACAAGACCTAGCAGCTATGGTGTTAAAGGATAGTAGGTCTTGGAATACTATATTCTGAAGTGCAAAAGGACTGGGGTTAAAACCAAGGGTAACTTATCCAGCAAAGCTAAATATAATCCTGCATGGGGGCGAGGAGAAGGACAATTAACAAGACTTTTAGGTTTTTGTAACACAAAGCCAGAACTTAAGGGAAAATTCGACATGTAACATTGAGGAGAAATATAAGGTAAACATTAAAGACCAATTATATGGAATTCAATAAGGTCAAATTGTTTATTTCTTATATGTGAAGATATTAGCAGTACTCTTAGGACTGTCATTATTTGGGTAGTTGGAAAGAGAGGCTTGGGCAAAGCTGAGTATGATGGGGTGATTCTAAAAAAAACTGTAGAGAGAGATAAAAAGGAATAATTATCTCATGCAAATGAGGCATAAAAGGAAAAATTGATGTAGATTAGAAGAAACTAGTAGGAGGGAAGGCTGTTAGTGCTGGAACCTTATTGTCATCAGGAATGAGTTAAAGAGGAAAACTATCTACATCTATATCTGTCTATCTATCTGTCAATATATGTATATACATATACATATCTAGAAGGGTGTAAAAGTCTTCTAAATTCAGAAAGAAACAGGAGGGCAAGAGGATAGGATGGAGGAGAGAAGATGAGGGAAGGAATCTTAGAAGTGTGGGTAGGTTCAGGAATAGGAGGTGAAGGTAGCAGGTAGAAGTAAAGCAGAGAAGTGAGGAGGAGGAATAGGGTAAATAAGATGAGATGGACAGTGAGGAAAAATAAGGAGGAGAAAAATACACAAGTAATTGTAGCTTAGATTGTCAATAGGATGACTTAAGCCCTAAAATGGAAATGGATGGCAGATTAAAAATTTGAATTAAACAATATGTTGCTTTCAGAAAACATTATAAAAATGAGAGATACACACAAAGATAAAATAAAGGGTGAATTTATTATGTAATTTATTATGTAAATTTATTTGTAAATTTATTATGTAAAAATTTATTATGTAAAAAAAAAAAACCAGACATAGTAATCATGATGTCAGACAAAGTTAAAGTTAAAATAGATTTGATCAAAAGTGAAAAATAGAGAAGCTAAACTATGTGTCAGCAATATTATTCAATATGGTTTTAGACTGTTTAAAATACCTAGACATTATAAAATACCTGGCAAAACAGACACAGGAACTATGTGAACATAAACATAAAACATTTTTTATACAAATAAACTCATACCTAAATAATTGAAGTAATATTTTTTTTCAGGGGTAGGTAAAGCCAATATGATTTTTAAAACGACAGTTTTACCTAACTAATCTATTTACTCAGTGTCATCCCAATTAAATTATTAAAAAATTATTTTATTGAGTTAAAAATAATCACAAAGTTCTTTGGAAGAACAAAATCTTAGGAACTTCAAAAAAAAAAAACCCAGGGGAAAAAAGATGTAAAGGAAGTAGACTCAAGTAGTATCAGACCTTAAACTATATTATAAGGTGAGAGCATTGTTGAAGTGTAAAATGGATAATTCTGATTATTTTAAATTAAAGTTTTCTCATATAAATAATACCTAAGTAGTCAAGAATACAAAGAATACAGAAAACTGGGGGAAATAAAAACTTTCATAGATAATTTCTCAAGTAGGATGTAATTGGGTTGGAATATTGCTGTGTTGTAGGAAATGATGGCCTGGTTGATTTAAAAAACGTGAAAAGACTTGGACTTATGGAAGAAGATGCTATTCACCTTCAGAGAAACAGAAGACAGATGAAATAAGCATAGTACGGTCTTACATATATGTGTATGAGTGTATATGTGTATTTATGTTCGTGTTTATAGATATCTATGTCCAGCCTCTAACAGGTTCAGACTTGATCTAGTCAGACAGGCAGACGGCTTTGGAAGGGTTAATAATCAGCTTTATTCTAGTCTAGTCTTCTCAGATGGGTGGTGGGAGAAACAGCTCCTACAGCTTTCCCTAATCACCCTTCTCTCAGGGGCTGGTGAGAAAGAGGGGCAACTACCCCTATGTCTTCATGAGGTCAATCAAGAGAGGCACACTTGTGCACTCCCTAAATCTCCTCAAGCCTCAATGGGGGCTGGTTGAGGCATACACAGATTCCCCTATGGGTTCTCCAGGGTTTTTCCCCATGGTCTCCCCACTCACTGATCAGTGCCCACCTGCTTTATAGGGCAACAGACAAAGAAGGCATCTTGCCAACTTTAGTTCACAGTTAACTTTAGCAATATCACCATTCTGTGGATTCATAGTAAATATTACATTATGTCACCCCTTATCTCAAGGTGCAGACTCAGTAGAACTGTCTGTCAAACTACTATCTAGAATCCTTGAGGCTATTCTGGGAGTTTTTGTCAAACACTTGAAAACTAGACATTTTCATGGCCATGGATCCTGAGAAACTAACTCTAAGAAGAATAACAAAATCCTCCTTACATACACAAACATACATACATATACATACCATCATATATACGTGCATATACATATACATATGTATACTTACATACATGTACATATACTTAGATATCTATAATCATACTCATCTGTAGACATATACATTCATATGCATCTATGTAAGATCATACTATACTTATTTGTCCTCTCTCTGAGGGTGGATAACCTTTTCCTTCATAAGTTCAAATCTTTCCATATTTTTCTAAGTTTACTAACTTGTCATTTTCTATACTACAGCAATATTCCATCCTTGTAGTGTCTAGTTATTTTAAGTAGCCTAAAACAATATTTATTAATATAGTTGACATATAGTGTAGTTTCCCTATTTTTCTGTCATAATTTTAGCTTTAACTTTGTCTGAGATCATGATTACTACCCTTGCTTTTTTCATAATAAATTCTATTCCTGATTTTTATTTTATATTTGTGTGTATCTTTTATTTCCTACTCCTCCCGATTCCTCTACTTCTACCTGCTACCTTGCCCTCCTGTTACTTAACCTGTCCCACCTCCAAGGATCCCACCCTTATCCTTCCATTCCTGTTAACCTAAAGACTCTTCTATTATACTCCCTCCCCATAACCTCTTTGTTCACTCTCCCCTCTAAAAATCCCTCCCTTATCCTCTCCCTATCCATCCCTATCCCTTTAACCTTTCATTTCTTTCAGAATTTAAAAGACTTTCTATAAATACATATGTATTTGTGTAATATGTATATATCTGTATAGGTGTATATATATATATATATATGTGTGTGTGTATGTATGTATGTATGTATATGTATTCCCTCTTAAACCCATTCCTGATGAAAGTAGGGTTCCAGAACTACCAGCCCTCATCCCTCCTCTAATTCCTCTGTTCTTCCTCTTGCACCTCATTTGTATAAAATAATTACTCTTTTTATTTGTTCCTAAATGGTCTTTTAAAAATCATGTCATACTCAGGTCTACCCCATTCTTTCTTATGAACTACCCAATTACTAATAACAATTTTAGACAAACGTTTTACGTTTCCCCATATAAAAAGTAAACAGTTTGTCTTTATTGAGTCCCTTGTAATTAATCTTTGATATGTACCTTATATTTCTCTTGGATCCCATATATCAGATCTTCTACTAAGTTTAGGATTTGTTTGTTTTTTTTTTAAAACAAAATCCTGAAAGTCTGGCAGCTCATGGAATGTCCATTTTTTTCATTCAGCATTATATTAATTTTGCTGGGTATGATATTTTTGGCCACAACCCTAGTTCTTTCGCTCTTCAATATGTAGTGTTCTAAGATCTGTGGTCTTTTAGTGTCACGGCTGCTAGGTCTTGTGTGATTCTAATTGTGGTACTGCCATATTTAAATGGTTCTTTTCTTGTTGTTCATAATGTTTTATCTTTGAGCTGGGGGTTTGGAATTTGACTATGATATTCCTATACGTTTTCATCATGGAATCTCTTTCAGGTGGTGATCAGTGAATTTTTTCTATTTCTGCTTTCCAGTCTTGATCTAATGCTTCAGGACAATTTTATTTAATTGTTTCTTATATTATTATATCAAGATTCTTTTTTTGATTATAACTTTTGGGTAGTCTAATTGTTCTTATGTTTTCTCTTTCTAATATTTTCTCCAGAAAATTTTTTTAATAAGATGTTTCACATTCTCTTGTATGTTTTCATTATATTTTGTTTTATTATTTCTTGGTCTCTTAAAACTTCACTGGCGTCTCCTTGTCCAATTCTGATTTCAAGGAGTCATTTTCTTCCTTAAGATTCTGGTTCTCCTTTCTAATTGGTTGACTTTCTTTTCATAATCTTCTTGTTTTTATTGAATGGCTCTTATTAAAAAAAAAATTCCTCAATCTCTCTCATTTGATTTTTAAAATCTTTTTAAGTTCTATGAATTTTCTTTGGTAGAAGAGGGTTTTTTGGTTTGTTTTTCTTTTTTTGTGTTCTCCATGGGGAATGGTGCCTCTAGCCTCAGGTCCTCCTTCCATTCTCCCAATTAGCTTAGAACTGAAACCAAGAACTCTCCCCTCTTGTAAGTGCCCACAGCCAATGATGTCACCTGCTTCTGCACTCAATGGGTGCCTGTTGGTTCCTTCTCACCCATGGCTCCAGCTCAGCAGCATTACTGGGTCTGGTATTCCTTATCAGCAAGGTTCCCTCCATCTTCTCTGACTCAGACTCCCAACTACCAACACTATCCAGGAAGTGAAAGTTCCTGTGGCTGGGGGAGACTACCTCCCAACCCAGCTATCCCCAGGGCTTATCCCTTGGGGTCTCAGTGAAACTAACCTCAGTGAAACACTCAGAGGTGTTTACTCTTCACAATGACCAAACTTTGGTCCTAGGATTTTTCTTCTGCTCTTCAACAACTGCTCCAAAAGGACCACTGTCTTGCCCCAACTCTTGTTTATTTTTACCACTCTATGTTTGCCCTGAGTTGCTATTTTATCTTGTTTCTGAGGGAGATCTGGAAAGCTTGGAATTTTCTGACTTAATCTGCCGTCTTCCCAGAACCCTCTCCCCAAATATATTTATTATATAGGTTTTCTTGAAACTGAAACTTATTGTATTATATTAAATCCCCTTGTGTTCTGCTTTGTACATGACAATATTTTTTTCTTTTCTCATTTTGTATTTAAGTTTAAAATAAAAAATTTACAAAAAATTAAAAAGCTATGATAACCCTTTGGGTGAGGAGATATCCCTTTGTTGTGGTTGTGTCACCCAAAGTTTCTTTTTGTATATAGACTCTGGGGACTATAACCCCATTATAACAAATGCTATTCCCCTACATATTAAAATCCTATTTCCTTTTTAAATGCTCTAGAACTGAGCCCTTCTGTCTTTCCAGTCTTCCTACATTTTTATCCCCTCTACACTCTAGGGTCCTATCACACTGGCCTCCAGGCTGTTTCTCCTAGAGGACTCCATATCTCCTGTCTCCATGCCTGTTCAATGGCTGCTCCCCCCATGTCTTCCCTATCCTTTTCCCTTTCCCTTCCCTTTTTCTTCCTTCCTAATTTATTTTTCTTGCTAACAAACCTTACATTTCCACTCAATTCTTGGCCTTGACTTACCTTCTCCACCTCAACTTGACCTCCCCTGTGGCCGCTTCTTCCCACCCTTATGCTCCATCCTTCCTTTATCCCTTTTTTCTCTGACTTCTTTGTTGCTTAGTTTGGGTTTCTTGATGCTCTAGGTCAGCAGTTCTCAACCTGTGGGTTATGTTCAATTTGTGACAATGAAAATATATCCTGCATATCAGATATTTACATTACAATTCATAATAGCAGCAAAATTACAGTTATGAAGTAGCAACGAAAATAATTTTATTTATTTGGGGGTCACCACAACATGAGGAACTGCATTAAAGGGTCACGGCATTAGGAAGGTTGAGAACCACTGCTTTAAGTGTTGTTTTAAAAATATAATCACATGCTCTGTTTATTAATCCTCTCTTTATAAAGTTTGTTGATGTATTTTTAGCCACTGCTTTGTGAGCATCCTAAAACTTATGGTGTGTTGTATCATTCTTATTGCTCTTTTGAACACAATTGTTAATTGTTTCTGTGATTTGTGCTTTGATCCATTCACTCAGGGTATCATTATCTCAGTGTTTGGCTTTTGTTCTGTGCATTAAATATAAACTTTTATTGCATTATGGTCCAAAATGTTGTGCTTGATATTTCTGCTTTTTTATATATATTTATAATTTTTCTGGGTCCATTGTCTACTTTTGTAGAAGTACCATGAAACCCTGAGAAAATCTTTTGTCTTCCATTCAGAAAATGAGTCATCTTTCTTCTTGTTAAAAATTTAATTTATTTTTTGTTACATGTTGAGTTGTGAACTATCTCCCTGTCTTTCAGTCCTGTGATACACAAGGCCAATATTTGCCACAGATACATATGTGAAACCATACAATATATACTTCCACATATCAGTTTTTTCTCTGGAGGTGGATAGTATCTTTCTTCATAGTTTCTTTGTATTGATTTTAATATTCATATTACTCAGAATAGTTTAGTCATTCAGTTACTCTTGGAACAATATTGCTATTACTATATACAACATTCTCTTGGTTCTGCTCGCTTCACTCTTCATTATTTCATGCAAATCTTTCCACATTTTTCTGGAATCAATCTGTTTATCATTTCTTACAGCACAGTAGTATTTCTGAGTGATTATCTACCACAACTTATTCAACCATTCCCCAACTGATTGGTCTCCCCTCAATTTCTAGCTCTTTGCCACCATAAAGAGAGTTGAAATAAATATTTTAGAACATGTAGGTCCTTTTCCTTCCCTCCCTCCCCCCCAATCACTTGGGAAACACACCTAATAGTGGAATCATAGGGTCAAACGTATGTACAGTTTTATAATTCTTTGGGCCTAATTCCAAATTGCTCTCCAAAATAGAGAGCAATACACCAGCAGTGTATTAGTGTCCCAATTTTTCCACATCCCTCCGATTGTCATTTTTCCCTTCATTCGTTTTAGCCACTCTGGCGGGCTTGAGGTGGTATCTCAGCGCTGTTTAATGTGCACATCTTTAATCAGTAATGATTGAGAGCGTATTTTTCCGTAGGACTGCGTTACTTCTGACTTCTTCTTCCGACACTGGCGTTCGTATTCTTTGACCATTGACCAATTGGGGAATGCCTCGTAGCCTTATAAATTTGTCAGCTTTCTCCCCGCACTGGAGATGTAAGGCCTTCCCAATGTTCTGCTTTCCTTCTAATCTTTGTAATTTAATGGGATAAATGGGATAAAAATAATCTACTTTACATCTCACAAAGCTCTCTATCTCTCCTTATTCATAAATTCTCACTCCATAAATCGGGTAGGTAATATGTTCCGTGGGCAGCTAGGTGGCACAGTGGCGGGAGTCCTGGGCTGGGAATCAGTGAGACTCATGTTTATGAGTTTAAATCTGTTTTCAGACATCAACTAGCTGTGTGACCCTGGGCAAGTCACTTTGCCCTGTTTGCCTCTGTTTCCTGATCAGTAAAAACGAACTGGAGAAGAAAATGGAAAACTACTACAGTGTCTTTGTAAGAAAACCCTAAAATGTGACCATGAAGAGTCAGGCGCAACTAAAATGACTGAATGGGAGGTATGTTTGATAGTCTTCCAATGGACTTATGATATCTCTATATCTAGGCCACATGTCCATTTTGACCTTATTTTAGTAAATGTTGTCAGATGTTGATCTATACCTAGTTTCTTCCAGACTGCTTTCCAGTTTTCCCAACAAATTTTGGCAAATAGTATATTTTTATCCCAAAAGCTTAAATCTTTACATTTAGCAAACATAAGGGGCTGTAATCACCATGAGTCTTTTAAATCTAACTTGTCGTATGGTTATACCAGTTTTACAGTTCCCTTTTAAATTCTCTTTCTGTTAGATTTCTCTTGCTCTGTGAGACATATTAGTTGCCCGCAATTGTTAGGTTACTTTTTTGTTTGTTTTCTGTTCTGTTCACCGTTAAGAATTTAGAGACTTTATACCATTTTGTGCAGATATATTCAATGGCAACGGTAGTTTCATCTGGTGCAAATTAAATTTTGTTCCAGTCTCTCAGTTCATTCTATGCGTGGCTTTATTTTTTAGATGTATTATTTATATACAACAAATTGTTGGCCCTTATTTTCTTATCTATTCTCCCTTTCTCTTTCTTTTTGTTGCATTTTAAAATCCAGGTATGTTTCTGGTTACGGTTGTTGGATTTACATCTCTTTCTATTTATTTCTTTTATCTTGATTTTTATATCCTTCTTTCAAGTTAATATTTTGTCGCTGAGATTAGTTTTGATTATAACAATTTAATACTTGTCCAGTTCCATAAGTTTTCCCTCTTACTCCGTATTACCATCTCTTCAAAGTTCCTTGAATTAACATAAATTGTTGATTTTGCTTCTTTGTCTTGACCTCCCCAGATATGTGGCCTTGCCTGTTCTTCAGCCAGATGAATGTGTTACTTGAAATCTTGCCTTCCCACTTCAGCACCACAGCCAACATTTTAGCTTAAATAATATTCTTGGTGGCGCATTTTTCCAAGAAGTTTTCATTTATTACGTCCTCTTCAATATTCCTATTGTTTTCTGAATTGTATTGTGTCATCTGGGACCTGAATATACATATATAATATATATGTTATAAATAATGTTTACATGAATACACTTTGTGGGGAAAGAGAGAGAGAGAGAGAGAGAGAAAGAGAGAGAGAGAAAGAGAGAGAGAGAGAGAGAGAGAGAGAGAGAGAGAGAGAATATGCAGGCAAGGCTTAAGTGACATAATGAATATAAAACACTATAAATCTTAAGGTACTTGTTGTGTGTATATGTGTGTGTGTGTGTGTGTGTGTATACAAGTACATGTTATCATTATTTCTATTATTAGCCTAGAGTTACCAGGGCTAAGTCTTGTGATGATTTCATTCCTTGGACCTTCTATTGTGCACTCCCCTCATCCCCTGAGCTCAAGCAAAGTTTAAAGCAGTATGCTAGTAAATATTAACAATTGAATTCTGCAGGAGGGGAAATGTATTCATACACTTTAAAGTTTAATCTTACTTGTTTTAACTTTTGACAGCAATGGAAATGAATAAAGTAGCTTGACATTACTTGTGATTCAAACAATGTTAGTTGTCACCAAACTGACTTTACAGAGGTATAAATTTCGCAAATAAGTGCTATTTTTCCTTATAGTTTTATGTTGAATTCATTGTTGTTGTTCAGTCCTTTCAGTTGTGATTGACTCTTTGTGACCCCATTTAAGATTGTTTTGGCAAAGATACTGGAGTAGTTTGCCATTTCCTTCTCTAGCTCATTGGACAGATGAGGAAACTGAGGCAAACAGGGTTCAGTGACTTGTCCAGGGTCACACAGCTAGTAAGTATCTATGGCGAGATTTGAACTCAGGGAGATGAGTCTTTCTGATTCAAGGCCCTCCATGGGACACCTGGCTGCTCAGGAATTCATTAAGAAGCATAAAGTCTGCAAAAAAACCTAATTTTCAAAACCATTCGTGTTTGATAATAGTGATTGAGGATGGTTCTTTTTATTCAGAAAAGTTTTATTCTCTACCCTTAGTTAAAAAAAAGACATAATAAAACCTTTTTTTTAATCTCTTCTTGTTTTGACTCGATGGGTATGTACTAGTCACCTAGCCACCCAGCTCTCTACTCCAGGCCATCTTATCATTTGCCTCCCGCTCATCGGAGTGCACAGACACTCATTTTCCACCCTAATTCCTTTCCACTTCTCTTTCCCTGGCTACCACCTGCCTTTTCTTGTAAGAAAGTAAGCTTCTTAAGGGCAAGAGCTGTGTCTCTTTTTATATTTGTCCTCAGGACTAAGCAAAATGGGTGACACACAGTAAATCCTTGCTAAAATGCTTTTTCAGGGACAGGTGGGTGGTGCAGTGAATAGAGCACTGGCCCTGGAGTCAGGAGGAACCGAGTTCAAATGTGACCTCGGACACTTGAAACACTTACTAGCCGTGTGACTTTGGGCAAGTCACTTAACCTCAATTGATCTCCAAAAAAAGCAGAAAATAAAATAAAATGCTTTTTCATTCATCCCTTCCTTCCTTCCCTCCCTCATTCACACCTTTTCTACCTTATTGAACTTATCCAATCCTGATCATCTGGGTGCTGTTCCTGGCTTCTCTTGTTTAGACCTATTACCTTGCTGCCAGTCTTGACCTTTCATTCATGCCATAAGGCAGTATAGGGCTCATGGAGAGTCCTTAGTTCTGTAGATAATGTAGTGCCTGCCAAATGGTAGGAAGGCAAGTGTATGGCATATTTAATTGTACATATTCAAGGATAAAAATCATCTGAGAATGTCATGTAAGAAGTCAAAAGCTTGCAGGCATATTAAGAACTTATGTTAATTTCACAGACAGAAATAGTACTCATTAGAAGACTTGATATTGTATGACTATAATGCTGAAATGTTTTAGACACATAGCTCCTCAAGGACAGTGTGTTAGAGATTCACAAGCTCCAAGTTAGTAAGGTCCTTCACCCTCAATTTCAGTAGCTTCAAAAAATTCATTTCACATTTGTTATTGTGTATTATAATTATTTGAGCCATTTCACGTTTCAAAAATTCTAATTAAGATCCTCCTTTTTCCCCAACACATCAAGATTAAAGTTGCTTCTTCACCAATAATTTACTATGATAACTAGGCACTATGCTAAGCACTAAAAATATCAAAAAGGAAGGCAAAACCCAAAACAAATCCCAGTCCTTGCTCTCATGAAGCTTCTATTTGAAGCTCACAGTCATGTAACTCTTCTCTGTTATTCCCAACATAGGAATCACTTATATAGGAAGAGTTATATTGATCTAGACTAGGCGTTCTTAACCATTTCATATGGCGTGGATGGCAGTCTGGTGAAGCCTATGGACCCCCTTCTTAGTCAGTCAAAAAACATGTTGTTAAGCACTTAGAATGTCTGTTGAGGATACATATAAAGAAAATACAAAGGCTGCAAACAAGGACAGTGCCGGCCCTTAAGGATCTTTGTCAAATAAGGGATAAAATATGAAAACAACTATGCACAAATAAGCTACAAACAGGATTGGAAAAAATATAGGGAAGTTACTAGAATTAAGGAAGATTGGGAAAGGGTTCTTGAAGAAGGTTGGATTTTAGGTGGCCCATGAAGGGATCCAAGGGAGGCAGGAAGTGGAAATCTAGGTGGGAAAGTATTGTAGGCATAGGGGATCTAGGGCCAGTGACAATGCCAGAAGTCAAGAGATAAGAGTGTCTTTCTCAAGGAACACTAAGAAAACTAATGTTACTAGATCACGGAGTAAATGGTGGAAGGTAAGAAGTAAGAAAGCTAAAGGTGAGGAGGAGCAGGTTATGAAGGACTCTGAATAACAGACCATTTTATATGGGATCCTCCTGATAATATGGAGGCATTTGAGTTTGTTGAGTATGAGGGTGAGATGGTCAGACCTGTGCTTTAGGAAGAGCACTTTGACATCTGAGTGAAGGATGAACTGGAGTAGAGAGAGGCCAATCAGCATTCTGTGGAGGAGTCCAGACATAAGATAGTAAGGATCTGGTATTAGTAAGGTGGTAGTCAGAAGAGAAAAGAAACTTATGTGAAAGATGTTATAATGGGAACATCTTCAGAATTGGCAACATATGAGATATTGGGAACAAGAGTGAGGAGACATGATTAACACCTAGATTATGATCCTGGGGACTAGGAGGATGAGGATACCCTCAATAGTAAAGAGAAGTTAGGGAGAAGGGAGGATTTGGGGGAAAGCTGAGTTCAGTTTTGGATATGTCTATGAGACATCCAGTTCAAAGTGTCTAATAGGGAGCTGGAAATATGAGACTGGAGATCAGTAGAGAGCACTAGTGTGAGATAAAAGGATTTGAGCATCATCAGCAGAGAGATGAGAATTGAATCTGTAGAAGCTGATGAAATCACCAAGTGAAATAATATAGAGGGGAAAAGGGAAGAGAGTCTAGGACAGAACCCTGTGGAGCACCAAGATAGTAGGCAGGACTGAAAAAACAATCTAGCAAAGGAGACTGGAGAAAGAATAATCACCTAGGCTGGAGGAGTAGTAGGAGAGGGTAGTGTCAGGAAAACCTAGAAAGAAGAAAGTATTGAGGAGAAGAGGGTGATCAACAGTGGCAAATGCTGCAGGTGGGGACTGAGAAAAGGCTGTTTGATTCAGCAATTAGGGGATGATGGAAAACTTTGGAGTGAATAGTTTCAGCTGAATTAACAAGGTCAGAAGGCAGATTCCAGAGAATCTGGAGAGATTGAAAGGAAAGGAAATGGAGGCACTGATTTTAGATGGCCTTCTCAAGCAGTTTAGCCACAGAGGAGGAGAGATATGAGGTGTAGCTGTTGGTTTATGGAGGGTTTGTTGCAGGTGGAGAGAAATTGACAGGTAGGCAGGTAAAGAAGCAGCCAGCAGATAAGTTCACATCAAAGTGTAAAAAAGAGAATGGAGAGAATAGAATGGAGAGTGTGATAGGCAGAATGTTTTTAAATGTGTAAACGACAGAGGATTCCAGAGGAAAACAATTGTATTGAGAATACAATTAATATATATTTTTATGTCCAAGTTCGTGGTCTCCAGGTTAAGAATGGATTTGAACACTAGAATCACTGGGTAAAATATACCCTTCACATAGTTTCCTCAAGGCAACTTTGACTTCCTTGTTTCTCAGGCTGTAGATGATGGGATTTAACATGGGGATGACAATACAGAAAAGGACAGAGACCAGGATGTCTACATCCAGAGAGTAGCCTGAGCTGGGCTGATCATAGTTGAAGTTTCCAGTTCCATAATAGATAACTACCACAGTGAGGTGAGAGGCACAGGTGGAGAAGGCTTTTTTCCGCCCTTGAGCAGACTGGATTTTCAAGATGGCAGAGATGATGAGCATATAGGACACAGCAGTGAAGAGGCAGGGGCTCAGACCAATGGTGGCACTGGACACATAGAGAGCCACTTCATTGGCTGAAATGTCTGAGCAGGAGAGCTTCAAGAGTAGGGGGATATCACAGAGAAAGTGGCTGATCTGGTTAGGACCACATAAAGTAAGAGTTGCCATAAGGCCTATGTGTGTCAGAGAATTCACTAACCCACACAACCAGGACCCAGCTGCTAAGTAGGCACATACCCTGTTGCTCATGAGAACTGGGTATCGTAATGGATGGCAAATGGCTATAAATCTGTCATAAGCCATAGCAGCCAACAGGACACACTCACAGCCTGCAAAAGTAACAAGGAAAAAAAGTTGGGACAGGCAACCTTCATAGGTAATGGTCTTCTTCTCATGGAAGAAGTTCACCAGCATGATGGGGACAGTGGTGGAAGTGTAGCAGATGTCCAGGAAGGACAGGTTGCTGAGGAAATAATACATAGGAGTATGAAGAACAGGGTTGATTCTGATGGCTGTTAGTATGAGAAGGTTCCCCAGGAGAGTTACCAGGTATACAACCAAAAATATCAGGAAGAACAATCCCTGCAGTTCTGGGTGATTGGAAAACCCCAGGAAGATGAATTCAGTGACAAGTGTTTGGTTTCCCCTTTCCTTAATGTTCTTCATAGCTGAAATGAAAATAGAAGATGTCACTGTTTGGTTGAGGAGAGAGTTAACCCCTTCCTCTATCTCACCCCACTTTACTACACAATTGGCTATAGAAATCAATGGACTGTACTTAACCCAGAACAGAGAGCCCAGGAAGAACAAAGATGGACAAACATATACGAATGGCTGCTGTCCTTAGGATCAAAATGACATCACTATGTTAGAGTCAAGTTATAATGTGTCCTAAAGTTGCTGATTAGACCATCAGGAGTTTAGAATGCTCTACCGCAGGTCAAGCACAGAATAATCCATGTGAACATTTGGGAGGGATTCTCTAAATTTGTACAACTCATGTTTCTCTTGAACTGATTCAATTTTGCATTGCTTGAAGAGCACAGTACCTTCTTTGAAGGGGTCTGCCATGTCATGAAATAGATTTCAGAGTTCTTCAGAGTGACCTTGAGAATGGGAGACTTACATGAATACCATGGGGGAGGAACCTTGGCTTGACTGGAATTCTCAACTCAAGGCTTTGAAGTTCTCTCCTCCAATGCTTCACTGATGCTCACTGAGCCCTCTGCACTGGGCTCACTGACGGACTGGCTGCTACTCTATATTGAGTCTTTGTGGGTCTGACGTTCAGTCAATCAGTCAATAAATGTTTATTAGGTGCCTGCTATGTTCCAAGCACTGAGGTGTAAATATTTAAAAACAAAGACTGTCCAATTGTCCTGCGTTCTTTGTTTGTCCTTTTCTCTGAAGGACGGTAAGTGACGGAGGTCAAATTTGATGTAGACTCAGGCTACCTGACTTCAGGCCATCACGAAACCCACTGAGCCGCCATAGACAGGGCGCAGCTTCCCAGACTTCCTGGACAGGGCCTCAATGTGATATGAATACCTAATTATATATTATGGGGCATGAGCCAACACACATTTGCCATTACATTGTCGTGTCCCCCATAAATCCCTTCTCAAGGCTAAAGATCTCCAGTCTCTTCAGAATTCATTTTCATAGGGGGAACTGTGGCACACACTCTGGGGGATGGGGCAAGGGAGGCACAAGACTGAGAAAAGGTGATCTGGGGTGGAATAGTCACGAGAGCAGAAAGCAGGAGAGGGAAGCAAAGAGAGAAATCAAGGAAGTGAATTAACTACAAACTTTGCCTCCTTGGCAACTTTTGCCTTCAATTGTGTCTGTCTACATGTATAAGGTTAAACTGCAATAGGGCTGGTCTTTTAACAAGCACAACAGAAGTTCATCCTTTCAAAGTAGTTACATTGGGAATCTTTAGGCTTATACTTTATATATTCTTTATATGTTGAGGCACCGAGGTGGTGCAGTGGATAGAGTGCTGGGCCTGACACCAGGAAACCTGAATTCAAATTAGGGTTCAGAAACTTTCTACCTTTGTGACCCTGGGCAAGTCACCTAACCTCTAACTCGGTTTCTTCAAGTGTAAAATCGAATAATAATAGCATTTACCTGGCAGGGTTGTTGTGAGAATCCAGTGAGATACAATTTGTAAAGTCCTTAGCTCAGTGACTGGAACAAAGCAGGCACTTAATAAAATTGTGTTTCTTTCCTAATCCAAAGATGCTGTCATTATTCAAAACTTCTAGGGAACTTCTCTTTGGGAATTGCCTCCTGAGCCTCCAAGATTTCTCTGAAACATCCTTGATGGTGACAAATCTTCATTCTTTGAGGGTGGGTTTAGTTTGGGGGAGCCACCAAAGATCAGTCA
>CM053586.1:38701665-38734578 GCA_028646515.1 Pseudochirops corinnae | reverse complement strand
CTTTAGTGGGAAGTATCTGTGTGCGTTTTTGAAGTTCTAGGTTGGTCCAGAGTCCTATTCCATGGGTATTTGGGGGTGGCTATGTGAGAGCTGCGATATATTGCTGCTGCTACGCCGCCATCTTGGCTCCGCCCCCTGCTTTCTTTTCTAGGGAATATCTACATGTTGATGCTGCCTGAAATACCTGTTCCTCTGCTCTAGGTTGGGGCAGCTAGATGGTGCCATAGTGCATAGAGGGCTGGGCTTGGAATCTTCCTGCCTCACTGTTCCTGAGTTCAAATCTGTCATCAGACACTTACTAGGTGGGTGATCCTGGGCAAGTCACTTAACCCTGTTTGCTTCTCCTTTTGCATCTGTAAAATGAGCTGGAGTAGGATATGGTAAACTACTCCAGTCTCTTTGTCAAGAAAACCCCAAATGAGGTCACAAAGAGCTAGAAATGACTGAACAACCACTTTATGTTAGCTACCTATAGGCATGGTCATACCTTTAGTCTTGCCATCACTCATAATGATCCTACTTCCATGTTTAAGAACTTTGAATTTCTTCTATCTGATCACCTAAAGTCAGGTCAATGAGAGTTTATTACATACCTACTATATGCCAGACATTGTGCTAAGCTCTGGGAATTCAAAGAAAGACAAAAACAAAACAAAAACAAACAAAAGACCCCTACCCAGTCCCTGGTCTCAAGAAGCCCACAGTCTAAAGGGGGAGAAAATAAGCAAAAAATCTTATATGCAAACAAGATATATACGGATAAATTGGAGATAATCAACAGAGGAAAGACACTAGCATTAAGGAGAATTGGGAAGTGATTCTTGCAGAAGGCAGAATTTTAGCTGAAACTGGAAGGAAAAGAGGCAAACCAAGAAGTGGAAATGAGAAGGGAGAGAGTTCCAGGCATGAGGGATGGCCAGTGAGAATGTCCAGTGTCTAGAGATAGAGTGTTGTGTGAGGAAGAAGAGAGAGGCCAGTGTTTCTGGATCACAGCGTAGCTGGTGTTGTGTGTTTGTGTGTGTGTGTGTGTGTGTGTGTGTATGTATGTGAAAGGATCAGGTTATGAAGGGCATTAAAAGCTAAACAGAAGATTTTATATTTGATCCTGGAGGTAATAGGGGGCCAATGGAGTTTATTGAAGGAGGGGGTATGTAGGAGACACAGTCAGATTAATTTGAAAGCTAAGTAGAAGATATACTGATTACAGTCCTTTTGTCTTTCTATCTCTCCCTATTCTTTATTCTTTTTTTTTTTTGAGGGGGGAATGCAGGGCAATTGGGGGTAAGTGACTTGCCCAAGGTCACATGGCTAGTGTTAAATGTCTGAGGCTGGATTTGAACTCAGGTCCTCCTGACTCCAGGGCCGGTGCTCTATTCACTGCACCACCTAAGCCTCCCCTGCCTCCCTATTTCTTAATCTTTCTAAACCCACTCTTTGTCCTCTGTATAACTTCTAATCTCTCTGTCCATCTATATTTCTCCAACCATCTGCCTATTGTCCCAACTATGATATACAGTTGATTGGACAGCCTGGAGACATTATCCACAAGCATGAGTTATCTTTCCCTAGTACTGTAAATGAACAGTGAACTGGGCCCAGAACTGAACAGGAGGAGAGGAGAAGGCTGATTCTCTTTGGAAAATTCCAGTTTGATCAATGTCTCCCAGCTTCTCCTTGAAACAAAGGTCTATCTTTTGAATACCTCTATTCTTCCAGTTTTGTTAAATGGCTCTGTGTGATGGAGCCCTCCAGTCTCTGGGGGGGGAAAAGGGCAAAAGAGAGTTACGTGGTGGGTGTGAAGAAGCTGGGTGTGAACATGTTTTTACATTTATAGGGTGTTACATAATCTTCGGTACTATCAAAGAATGGAAGAGTCACCAACAAAGGATTACTGAATGCTCTGATCCACAGATGACATTAGAGTCTATAAGTCCAGTGATGCCTACACCCACTAGCAGAATTTGCCAGGTAAAGATGTTGCAAACACCCTCCTCTGCTCTATCAGAGTGTCTTCTGTCCTCTGTTTTGTACCTTTAGAAAGACACTTTGGTAACTGTGGAGCCATTAATGTAGAAATTCATTCTGAGAGAGAAATATCTCCCTTTGTGATAGTGAAGTAACTCAGAAAGGGATAGAGATTGAACAGAAACAGACTGTTAAGGAACTAGGCACAGAGGAGGTCCTTCAACAAGGAGAGGGGGCTAGCGGTTGTACTAACATTCCTCAGACTTTTTCTGAGACACACATTTTAGTTAATTGCTCAGAAGCGCCATGAAATGAGTATTCCCAAAATAAGATTCTCAAACCCCTAAATATTGCCAAATATTCATAGCAATATGTTTATCTGATTTCAAAAGGTTTGGATTACTAATTTAAAAACAAAATTGGTTAACAATGACCTGAAATCCAAGATAAGAGAGGAGATAGTAAGACAGTGCTTTTTCAAAGAGTAAAAATCACCTGTTCTAGATGAACCCAATTTCAGCTATCGAAACAACTTAGGGATGTGAATATTGAACCACTTGTCAATGATTGCTGACGAATTGTGTCTAACAGGAGGGATGCCACTTCACTACAAATGGCCAAATAAACGTTACTTTGATTTTTAAAAAGTGGAAGAAAAGTAAATATACTTGATGTTGATTTCTTGTAAAATTCTCCTAACCATTCATTCATTCATTTTTTTCTTAGGGTAGAATTGATATTGTAAATATTTTAGAACAGATTATTAAAGGGATATCTTTCAAGCACATTGAAAAAGGAAGAAGCATTCACAAAGCGCCAGCATGATTACCTTAAGAACATTATGTCAAACTAAACTATTTTCTTTTTTTTGGACTGACAGATAAGGAAAGGGCAGCTAGGTGGTTCAGCATATAGAGGCCTGGGAATGAAGTCAGGAAGACCTGAGTTCAAATCGAGGCTCAGATAATAGCTGGGTGACCCTGGGCAAGTCATTTAACCTTGTTTGCTTCAGTTTCCTCATCTGTCAAATGAGCTGGAGAAAGGAATGGCAAATCACTCCAGAATCTTTGCCAAGAAAACCCCAAAGGGGTCACAGAGAGTCAGACAAGACTGAAACTGAACAACAATAGATAAGGAGAATGTTGACATAGGAGACGTTCATGCGGAGTTTATGATGTCACTTAACCAAGTATCTCATGATCCCATTTTGGACAAATGGGGAGATGTGGGCTAGATGGTAATAAAAGGAAGGATTTTGAAGTGGTTGAATGATAGGCGCCAAAGATTGCTTGATGAATGGATCCATAAATGGGTGAGAAATCAATTCAAGTGAACAGACATTTATCAAGGTTGAAGTAGTTTCTGCTATACACAAGGAGCAGAGTTAAGCCCTGGGGATACAGAGACCAAAACAGAGAACGCTCCGCTGTCTTCAAGGAGTTTTCTCTCTACTGGCACTAATAGAGGGCCCCGGGTTCCTTCGTCGGCCATTCTCTAGCGTACATTTTTATGAATGAGGGTAGAAATGGTACACTGAATAAATCAGCGGATACCACAAAGTATAGTGGGATGATGATTTAGAAGTGACACTTGCGATCCAAAAAAGGCTTATGCCACCTGGAGTCATGTCTTATGTGATCTTTGTGTCTCCTTAGCACTTAGCAGAATATGTTAAACACGGGGAGTGTTCAATAATTCAATAAATACTTGCTGAATTAAACTGAATTGAACAGAATGGGGAAGTAAGTAGGAAAACCATTGAATTTGGAGTCAGAGGATCTAGTTTTGAGACCTAACTTTGGTCCTTTTGTCACCCAGTTGCTTTTGGGCAAATAACCTTTCTGGGCCTCAGTTTGTCATCAGTGAAAGGAAAGGGTTGGGGTCAATAATCTCTAATTCTAATCTCTAATAATCTAATTCTTTGAGGCTCTGGACCTCATGATCTCATGCACTGAACTGCATCTCTGTAGGCTGGTGAATGAAATGTAGCCCACTAAATGTAAAGTCCTGTGTATGGATCAAAAAACAAACAACAACTTGTTCCATCACAGAATGAAGATAGAAAGAGCTAAATAGTTTATGTGAAATAGTCCTAGTAGATTGAAAGGTTTCTATGAAGCAGTAGTCGAAAAAGTGAACGGAGTCTGCAGAGCCGACAGAAGCACAGTGTCCAAGATGAGGCCATATTCTGTATCTATAATGCACTGTTCTTGGCCCCGGTCAGAACACATTTGGATGTTATATCTACTTCTGGGCACCATATTTTAGAAAAGATATTGACACGGTCTTCTAGGGAAGATTGACCTGATTGGTGACGGAAACCATGCCATATGAAGATTGGTTCAAGGCATTGGGGATATTTAATTAAGAGGTTTTTTTTTGGAGGGCGGGGAGATGACATGTGATAGTCTTCAGATATTCAAAGGGTTATCAAATGGAACTTGTTCTGTTTGGTCCTAGAGAGTCAAATTGGGATTAATGGCTGGAAATTCAAGGAAGAAGACTACTCTTGGTGTCAAGGATAATTTGCTAGCTCTTAGAGCTTTTCAAAAATGGCATAGACTGACTACTTTGAGAAGGTGTGGTCTGGTTAGGGTTGAACAAGATGTATTGAGAACATTCTAATACTAGGATTCTAATGCTTCCAGGTGGGCTCATTTGAAGAGAAAGAGAATCTGGCAGTTATGGAGAAGAGCCCAACATTGTCACTGAAGGATAGAGGAAGGTAGAAGATTGGGTGAGGGGCTACAGCTAGATAGCACAGTGGTTCTGGAGTCAGAAAGACTTTTTTCCTGAGTTCAAATCTGGCCTCAGTCACACACTAGCTGTGTAACCCTGGGCAAGTCATTTAACCCTGTTTGTCTCAGTTTTCTCATCTGTAAAATGAGCTTAAAGGAAAAGAAAGTGGCAAACTACTCCAGTCTTTTTGCCAAGAAAACCCCAAATGGAGTCACAAAGAGTTGAATGTGACTGGACAACGACAACAACAGAGGGCTGAAGGCTTCCTCATGGTGATGCAGGGCAGCTCAGTTGTATAGGAAATTATGTGGTATAACTGAATAAACACTGAAATGAGAGGATCTGTATTTGAGTTCAGTCTCTGCCATTTACTGGCTGTGCAGCCTTGAGTAAATATCTTCAGTTGCCTAAATCTCAGTTTCTTCATCTATAAAATATGGGTGAAAATGTTTGTATTTTTTTATCTCAGAGGGTTGCTGGGGAAGTAAAGCACCTTGTATTCTTTGAAGTTCAATAGACGTCATAGGGCAGGCTGGAGGGACAGGACTACATTTCTCATGAAGCTCCAGGCCTCAAGGGTGAATCAACTTGATTAAAGTGCCCAGGATCCCCATCCTATATGCTGGGTGGTTGTGTCAGGGAGGCGATTGTTCACTCTCTTACTCCAGGCACCTCTGTGAACGATTCCTCCACACAGACTCCTCACCAGATTGCCTCGGATTGATCTCAGCAGCTGGAGAACAGGTTCACCTGCTCCTAGCCCAGTTTCTACATCAGGTGCTGTCAATGACCAACTTTTCTCTGTGCAGTTTTTCCTATTTCTTGCTCCAGCAATTTTTTCTGTGCTATTGATATGCTCTCCCTTTGCCTTAGGCATAAAGTCTCAAGAGAACCAGACTGAGGGAACTTCAATCAGGTCTATCTGTGATGCTTAAAGCCTCATGGGAAATGTAGTTTTCTTCATATAATTCCTCTGTCTCTTAGTTTCTTAATAATTGAAGTATTTGTGAAAATTACAATTAAATTATAATTAAAATGCTTGTTAGGTAAGTCTAATGCTGGCCTATCTAAACAGGGCTTCTGTGAAGATCAGACTGGATAAACGAGGACCAAACATACGTGAAATACTTTGTAATAAGAGTGCCATATGAATATGAGCTATTACAAGCTAGACACAGTTTCAATATTGTTTTAGGAGCTCTTTGGACCATGACTTCAAGTTGGCTTGACTGGCATAATTATTTTGTATTCATGTGGCTATTTTAGCCTGCAGGCCCTGGGTCCCATTGAAGGTAATCAAGACTTTACAGGTCCTCCTGATGAAGGTATGAGAGTGGCTCATTGATAAAGGAGAAAGTTAATAGGGGAGAGCAGAGATGAGAGCAAGGGAAATGATGTTTCAAGAGAGTACAACTAGTGAGTGGCCTTGTCCACCAGACACAGATCTGATGCCTGAAGTCAGGAAAACTGTCCTTTTCACCCATAGCACTAGCCTCCACAGAGAGATAAAGGTGGACGGTGACTCCTGATTAGAAATGTGTACTGAAGCCCCTTACCACTGTTTGTTTGGAGTCATCTCTCCCTCCATTTTGCTTCCGTGTGGGTCCCCAGGCATCCAAACAATGTCTCTCTAGGCAGCCCAGTATTGCTGTCATAAAATGCAACTGAAATCCGTATCTATGGAAACAAGGTTTGTTCCTTGTTTTCTCTTCAATCTCTCCCTCCCTTTCTCCCTCCTTCTCTGCCCCCCCCCCCTTTCCTAGTGTCTATTGTAGCTGAAAAGGGAGAGTTGGCTGTGGGACTTGTGCAGTCAAATTCAGATCTAGTCCCTGTCCCTACACTAAGTGTCCATTTCCTGAAATGAGGAGGAGCAGCTGATATGGGGCAAGAGGATCCACTGTCTGGGCTGCTGGGGTATAATCAGGCAGTTCTGTCAAAGCAGGATGAGCTCTGTTTTAGGTTGCTATTAGGGAATAAGGGCTCACTGATCCCTGGAAAAGGGAAGCCAGTAGGTCAAATGGTCAGGATTCAAAGAGTAGAGGGAGTGACTGTCTTTTCAGTCAGCTCAGACTATTATTTTTCCAGACAGTCAATCCGCCAGCCAGTCAGCTAGCCAGTTGTCAGTCCAGCCAAACAGTCATCCAGCCAGTCAACCAACCAGGCAGTCATCCAGTCATCTGGTCAGTCACCCAACCAGTCAGCCAACCAGATAGTCATCCAATCACCCAGCCAGCCAACCAGTTAGCTAGTCAACCAGTCAGTGAGCCAGCTAGCCAGGTATCTAGCCAATCAACAATTTTATCAGGGGCCTGTTGGGGCTAGAGACCTCTCCTGGGTATTGCTTGGCTTCTCTGGGACCCAGTTTCATTTGCTAATGAATAATAATAGTTAGCATTGATGTAGCTCTTCAAGGCTTGCAAGGTACGTTACATATGTCAACTGCTATCCCTCCTGTATACATATGTACGTAGACGTGAACATTGTTCTGAATCTGTGAAGTTCGACCAGTTGAAAAGGTTGCTTTTTGGCTTTAAGATGGACTGAAATCAGCCTGTTTCAACCAGGCAGTTCTAGCTGAAGGAGAGACAAAGACTGAAGGAACACATCAGCATGGAGATGTGGGCAGTGCTCTGCCAAACCCTTTGCCTTCCCTAGCCCAACAGCCTCACACTTGGAAACACAAGTCATCAGAAGCAGAAATGGGCTGGTGGGAGAACACATGAGAAAGGGAGATGCCACTGTGGGACTTCCCAGTTACATCAGTATGCAGGGGTCCTGGAAAAACAAACAAACAACCAGTCTCTTTCATTCCTACCACTGAGACTCAGTCATATTAACCCCTGGAAACTTCCAGGAAAAGCAGCTTGAACCAAAGATGAGCCGACAGCTGTGGTGTTTGTGCTGAGACCACGAGGGGGCGAAGTTGCCTCACTTTCCCTCAATGCAGGATTTTTGGTTTGTTTGGTTTGTTTTTTTTTTTAGTTAAATGACCAGGGGGACTGAGCGAAAGCTAAAAGAGGCCAGCTTCGGGCTTCACAATGGCAGTCAAGTGGAACGGTTTTCCATAATGCCAGCAGAGATGGGGACAATTCATGTATTAGGGAGGAGGAGACCAAGAGAGGCAGAAGGGATGGTCCAAGGCATGGATTC
Organism: Pseudochirops corinnae; assembly: GCA_028646515.1. Lineage (NCBI taxonomy): Eukaryota > Metazoa > Chordata > Mammalia > Diprotodontia > Pseudocheiridae > Pseudochirops > Pseudochirops corinnae. Next base: position 38,726,724 of record CM053586.1, on the reverse strand, counting down.
CACTTTCCTGCACATGCATAGGAATGAACTCTCTTCTGGGGAAAAAAAAAAAGGTTAATTGATCTGTGAACTGGTGGAACTGGGAAGTCCCCAAACTGCACCCCTCTGCTTCTTCTTCCGTCTTCCACCAGCCCATTTCCACCACTGATGAGCAGGTCTGAAGCCCCCTTACTCTCCACCCCCTGTAGCCACTTAAATAAAAATGCTACTGAATCTGAGATTCTCTGCTACGCCCACGCCCTCAGCAGTCTGTGCTGCTATTCAAGCCTCCACATACACTTTGCAGCCCGGAGCGTGGAGTCAGAGGTTGAGGCTTTGACTAGGAGAGGAGTGGGTGGGAAGGGAGAGCAGGGATGACTAAGAGTGGGTTGGGACCACATGAGCAGAGAGCAAAGGCTGAGCTTCCCTGGACAGCAGATAGACTGATCACTGTTTTAAGAGAGGGAAACACTCTTGGAGAGGGGGGATGAGGAGGTGGTGGAGTGGAGGGCTTGGGGGGGTGGGGCAGTACAGCTTTCTGGTTGTGTAGGGAAGGGATCCAATCTGCAAGAGGCCACCCCTGACATTTCCTGAGCCTGAACCTCCAGCCTGCAGGCCTGAGACCAAGTGACCTGTAGAAGGAAACCCCCTACCAGTTTGAGATGGCAGACGTGTAGCTCTCCTGTTCTCATGTGATCCCAAACCCAGCCTGTCTGAGCACGTGTGTGTGTGTTGGGGGGGCAGAATGGAGGGAAGGCTGCTTACTCCTGTCCTCCCAATTGGTGAAACTTCCCAAGTGGTTCTGAAAGTCCCTTAGGAACCTATATTTACACTTAGCAATAAAAAGAGACTTCTTCCCTCTACTGAGGAATCCTGTCCTTAAACCAGTCACGAAGCTAGATCGAGTAGAAACCCAAGAGGCACACAGAAGGTTTTCTCTATCCTCAGTGGTTCCCTAAGGTTTGTGGCTAAAGCACATGAAGGATAGTGGAGAATTAGCTGGAATGGGCGGCATTCATAGTCAACTTCTGATTATCTGTGGAAGCAATGCATGGATTACTGAGAAATCACTGGGCTCTGGAATGCATCCTGGTATTTGTTTTAGCAGATTTATTTTGCTAATTGTGTTTGGCTTAGACTAACACTAAAATGAGCTTTCATTTCCTAAGTACACTGCTGAATGATAGGGGGAAGTGGTCCAGGGTAAGCTGGGTGGTAGGGAGAAGCCAGCTGGGATTAAAAATGTGCTATGATAAGCCTTAAAGGGGATAACCAAGAGTTGAACCTTTTCTGAGTGGTTTTCCATAGTTCATCCCTAACCACATATTCTGTAGAGTGGAAGGGAATATGTACATTGCCGTCCCTATTTTTTAGATAGTAAAAATGAAAAGTTTAAGTGTACTGACTGAGTTCACAAAGGTAGTGCTTCCATGGACCATAGATTCATAGATTTTGAACAAGAGGCAGGGGTTTGTTGGTTTAATAATATTTAATAACTGACTTTCTGAAAAAAAAAAACCCAAACATATATTGAAGACACACTTTTAAGTTTAATTGCTTTTATTAACATTTTCTCCATCGGTTATTCCCCGCCCCCCCATTAACAAAAAAATAAATCAAGCATTGATTTATTGAATTTGCTGATTTCTGAGATATAAATGTTCACGGTAAAAATTTAACTATGAGCCCCTAGGAGCCAAAACAAGTAGGCTCCAGCACACTCCTGACTAGAAAGTTCATCTAATCCAGATCCCTCATTTTACAGATGAAAAAAAATGAGGCCCAAAGAGACTGCATGACCTGCCCTGGATTGCAGAAGTAATTATTAGTAGAACTCAAATTTGACCTCAATTCCTGTTTCTAAAGTTTCTAGGTTTTACGCTACTCCATTCAGACAATGGATTTTCCATTCTTATAGGAAATTCAGTAAATATATGTACACATATACTATATGTACTGATCCAACCAAGTTTTAGTATGGCAAAGATAGAACCAGTTTTTTAATTGTATTTTTTGCGTCTTAGAATTAGAAAATTATTTAATTTTAGCACTGAGGCACATCGAAGCTCAGATTCTAGACCAAACCCTTCATTTTGTAGGTAGGGACATCTCCCACATTTACACAGTAAGTGAGGGGGAGAAAAGTAGAACCCAGATGTCCTGACTCCAGGTTTAGGGATTTGGGACATCCTTTAGACACACTCTCAGTGACTCAGTAGCAAAGCCAGGAACAGAGCCCATTTCCTGGTGTTTGTTGCCTTTAGTTTGTTTACATAATTCCTTGAGCAGGCAGCTAGGTGGTGCAGTGGATAGAGTGTCAGTCTTGGAGTCAGGAGGACCTGAGTTTAAATTCAAACTTAGACACTTACTAGTGTGACCCTGGTCAAGTCATTTAACCCTCTTTGTCTCAGCTTTCTTATCTATAAAATGAGTTGGAGAAGGAAATGGCAAACTTCTCCAATATCTTTGCCAAGGAAGCCCCAAAATGCGGCCATGGAGGGTCAGACACGACTGAGACAACTCAACAACAGAACAATGACAATGTCTTGAGCAAGGAATAACAATGGAGAATTTACAAGAACAGCTTGTAAAGTTTGATTTGAACCAAAATATTGGAACTGATTTTATGGATTGTTTTTAAGAGAAATAAAGGAAGGTCTCCAATCCACTGGGTATACCCTTGTGATTAAATGGTCCAGTACAGTGGAAAGAGCATAAACTTTGAAGTCTGAGGTCCTGGGTTCAAATTCTTCCTCTTGACATTTAATGTTTGGTCTTTGGCATCTCTTAATCTCTGACACTCAGTCTCCTTATTTGTAAAGATGGGTGGCAATCTGCATTGTTGGTAGAACTATATACATTGATGAAATCATAGATCTATTTGAGTTCTTAGTATAAAGCCCTGGACTCCTTGGTATGTGTTGAAATGGCTTTATGTAATTTAATGATAATAACCAATAACTAGCATTTATATCATGCTTTAAGATTTGCTAACACTCTATAAATATTGTCTCATTTCATCCTCACAACAAACTCATGAATTAGGTGCTGTTATTTCTCAATTTTACAGATGGGGAAACTGAGGCATAGAGAGTTTAACCAACATGTCAAGGATTGGGCAGCTAGTACATGTCTGAGGCAGGATAAAAAAAACCTTAGATCTTCTTGGCTCCAAGCCCAGTACTCTAGTCACTGCTTCACCTAGCTGCCCCTGATTCTAGAGTGGTTCTCAACCTGTGGGTCACAACCCCTTTGGGGGTTGAATGGGTCACCTAAGACGATCGGAAAACACATATTTCCGACGGTCTTAGGAACCGAGACACTGTTCCTCTATCCATCTCGACGTGGGTCTGCCCACATGCAGATATGCCCACATATAAGTATTAAAGGGTCGCAGCATTAGGAAGGTTGAGAACTACTGTGAGAAGATTTTGAGGGAGAAATATGATTGGTTGAAAAGAGAGCTGGTAGTCATCTTTCTTGGAAGTGGAGAAAAATGATGCTAGAAATGACTAACAGGTATATATATTTATATTAAAATGATAGAACAGAAATGGAGGTGAGGTAGGAGGAAACCTATCCCATTTTGATAATGGAAAGAGAATTGCATTTGTAGTCCAAAGATTTGAGTCCCAAGATTATCATTTACTACCTGTGTAATCTTGGGTCAAGCTCGGGTCAACCAATCTGAGACTTAGTTTCTCCATTATAAAACAGGAATAATACTACTAGCATTACCTACTAGTACTGTGTGAAGATTATGAATGTTGTATCCCCCAAAACCCCATAATAATAAGGAATAATTGGCAATAAGGTTCTCTGTCTTGTTAAACTTGCCAGAGGATAAACCATACCAAACAAACATGGCTTTATTTAGACAACTGATAGTTATGAGCAGTGAGATATTTAGGGAGTTTCTTATTCACTTGCCTGTCTAGAGTGTTTTCAGGCTAAATCTACGATATTTCTCTTCCGTGACAATGTATTCCTCTTTGGCACATAGGGTTTTCCTTGGTCCCTGGGAACTATCTCTGAGTTGACATTTAATTGGCTTGGGTTTTGCTCCCTCTCCATTCAGGCATTGTGTCTGGCCCCCACTCTCTGCCTTCAGACCCCTAGGCCCTATATTACCAGGTGCACAACAAAGGTGACTTGGGAAAGAGAGGAAAGTCTGATAAGGTGAGAGCTGAGATTGGTGACCAAACTTAACCATATTAGTCACTCAAGATTGGAGCAGAGATTATTCTAATTCTCCTTGACTAATCATCCAGTTTGGCTGGAAACTTTCCCTTCAAATAAAAGAGCACAGCAGATCTTGAGAAAAACCCTTGCTTAGGCAGATTGAGAACTGTGGCACCAATTTATGCCTCCTAAATCAGTTCTTTCCTGTGGTGTAGACGTGCTGAGTATAAGCCTCTTCTCTTTGTGTCCCCAGGGCTTAGCACGACGTTTGCAGCATGGTATGCCCTTACTAAAGTTTTTGCCATTTGTTCACAAGCCCTAAATGCTACCCAAATGAACAAAACCTTGATAAATCCAGTCATTAAGTGCTCTTTTGGAAGTTGAGGAGAAATAGAGTGGGAAAACCCCAAAATATTTTTTTTGTTTTTTTTTTAATGAAGAGACAGAGAGGGGAGGGAAAAGTTTGATGCTGAACTTCAAACTTGAGGACAGTGAAAATAGCTCTTATGAGGAAGTTGAGGGCATTTAAAATTTTTTTTGTAATTTTTTCAATTTAAAAATGTTTAACATTCATTAAAATTTTTTTGAGTTCCAAGTTCTAGCTTTCCCTCCTGTCCCTCCCCTACCCATTGAGAAAGCAAGAAATGTGATATCAATTATATATTCAAAATCATTCAAAGCATATATCCATATCTACCATGTTGCAAAAATAAGATAAAGTAAAGGCAAGAAAAATAAAGAAAGTGAAAAAAATTATGCTTCAATCTGCACTCATACTCCATCACTTTTTTTCTCTGGAGGTGGATAGCCTTTTTCAGCATAAATCCTTTGGGACAGGAGGACATATTTTTTTAGTAACCTAAGGAAGGAGAATCTGGGAAATCTCTTGTGCAGTATAAGATTTGGGAATGAAATACCCTATATTTTCTCCTTATCCAACCAAACGATCAATCTATCAAGGATCATTTATTAAGGACTTACTGTGTGCTAGGCACTCTGCTGCTAGAGCTACATGTTTTGACATTGTAGGAGACTGATGGGAGGAGAAATAGAGAAAGGAGACAGTAAACAGGAAAGTTAGAGTGATAGAATTACTCAAAAGGGGATATACTAAATACAGGTTGGATAGAAGTGATTCCTTTCTAGAGAGGGGCCAAAGCTTATCCCTTCTTCTCCCACCCTTATCATGGTGTAAGTGGAGTTCTATTGAAAAATCAGCCAGATTATCTTTGCCCCACTTAAAGCAATAAAAGCCCACGTCCTGATACCTTTGTTGTTGTGTTGAATTATTTCAGTGATGTTCAACTCTTCTTGACCCAACTTAAGGTTTTCTTGGCAAATATACTGGAGGGGTTTGCCATTTCCTTCTCCAGCTCCTTTTACAGAAGAGGAAACTGAGGCAAACAGCGTTAAGTAATTTGCCCAGGGTCACACAGCTAGTAAGTGTTTGAGGTCAGATTTGAACTTGGATTCTCTAGGAACAGTGCTCTATCCACCGTACCACCTGGTGCCCCCTGGTACCTTAACTAGGTGCAAAGGCTTCTGGATTTCATGAAATCAAAGACATTCCCACGATGTGTATAAAGACCTAGATTAGTTTAAATGCATCTGATGGATCAACCATTTGATGTACTGGAAAGACACTTCACAGACGGGAAGTATATGGATTGACTGAGGATCTTCCACAAAATTATAGACCAGTGAAAAATTGAGATTGAGATTCTACCTAGTGGTAAATGAAGAAAAATCATTCCAGTTAAACTTCCCTGAGGAGTTGTTTGGGGAAAGGGGAGAGGAGAGCACTTTGGCTTAGGCCTTAGTCTTTCTTATCTACCCAACTTGAGGAGGACCTCATGGACTTCAGAGGTCAGGAGGACTTCTCATCTTCCTGTTGAGGTCCTAGCACTTGACAGCTGTGTCTGTCTTAGGAGTCAAGAATAGGTTGAATGGTACAGTGGACAGGACACAGGGCATACAGTCAGGAAGACCTGAGTTCAAATTTAACCTCATCTATGTACTAGCTGTGTGACCTTGGGGAAATCACTTAATCTCAGTTTCCTCATCTGGGAAATGGGTATAAAAATAGCACCTACCTCCTAGAGTTGTGAGATAACTTTAAAATGCTTGGTACAGTGCCTGGTTCATAATAAGCAACATATAAATGTTAGTTATCATTATTATTAGAGAATTCTGTAGAAAACTATGCTATACCTAAGGGGAACTTCTTCCTTTCTTTTAAAATTAATTTTTCCTTTTTTTTTTCCTGACAATTCCACCCAAAATCCAAGTTATCTCCTTCCCGTCTACCCTTTCTTCTCTCCTATCCTGCCTTCCTCAGGGCAAAAAAAAAAGAAAACAGAAACCTTGTAATAAATAGTCAAGCAAAACAAAATTCAACATTGGCTATGTCCAGGAAATAGAAGTCTTATTATTCTACACCCTGGGTCTATCACCTCTCTGTTAGGAGGTGGGTAGTATGCTTCATCATAAGCCCCCTAGAATTATAATTGTTCATTGCATTCATCGGAATTCTTCTATCTTTCAAATTTGTCTTTACAATGATGTTGTTATTATATAAATTGTTCTCCTTGTTCTAATCATTTCACTTTGCATCAGTTCATATAGGTCTTCTAGGTTTCTCTGAAACCATTCCCTTCATCACTTCTTACATCACAAGAGTATTCATTACACTCATATACCATACCATATTTTTTTTTCAGCCATTCTCCAATTGATAGGTATTCCTTTAAGTTTCCAGTTCTTTGCTATAACAAAAAGAGCTGCTAGAAATATATATATATATTGTACAAAGGGGTCCTTTCCCTCTTCCTTTCATCTCTTTGGACGACAGACCTGCTGGTGGTATTATAGGTCAAAATTGAGTGACTTTTTGGGCTTAGTTTCGGATGACTTTCTAGAATGGCTTCACCAACAGTGCATTAGGATACCAATTTCTTCTGTAGCCCCTAGAACATTTATTATTTTCTTTTTTTTTTGTCAACTTTTTTACCAGAGTGTGAGGTAGAACATCAGAGGTGCTTTAAGTTGTGATTCTGTAATTATTCATGACTTGAAATGTCCTCCCTACCACCCCCCCCCCCCCCCGCCAGTATAGCTATTTGATAGCTTGAATTTCTTCTTTAGAAAACTGCCTGTTTATATCCTTTGACCATTTATCAGTAGTGGAATGGCTCTTCTTTTTGTACTTTTGCATCAGTTCCCCATACATATTAGAAATCAGACTCTTACCAGAGAGTCTTGCTGCAGAGATATTTTTCCTAGTTACCTGCATCTCCTCTCATTTTAGCTATATTGATTTTACATTGCAATATCCTTTTAATTTTATGTAATAAAAATTCTCCATTTTATCTTCTGGGATTCTCTTTATTCCTTGTTTGTTTATGAAATGTTCTTCTAAGGGAACTTTTTGAACACTCCAGGAAGAAGAGAAGAAGACTTGCAGCAGCCAGGGGCTATAATTGCTCCTCTGCCACCTGTACTTTCTAAGGTTGAGTCCACTTTCCCCTAGTTTCTGTAGATGCTTGTAAGAGAGTCTGTTACAGACCTTTTTTTTAAGGGAGGATGGTTTATATTTTTGCCATTACTTGCAACTCTTCTTATTGTATGACCTTAGTAGCTACTTCTCTGTAAAAGCTAATTAAGTCTGATTGACTGAATGATAATTAAATCATAATCATGGTGAGAAGCATACTGGTGGAGGCTTGTGAGCTTTGTACTATTAGAAAACCACTCTGAAACCATCAGAGCTACCCCTAAAACTGTGAGGGGCATGTGGCAGCTGAACTCATCAAAGAGAGAGAGAGAGAGACAGAGAGACAGAGAGAGAGACAGAGAGAGAGAGAGAGAGAGAGAGAGAGAGAGAGAGAGAGAGGCACAGACAGATAGAGAGACAGAGAGACAGGTGGACCCAGAGAGACAGAGACACAGAGACAGAGACAGAGAGACATAGAGAAACACACACAGAGACATAGAGAGATACAGAGACAGAGAAACACACTGAGACACACACAGAGAGACAGACAGAGAGTTAGAGTTGTCATTCCACAGGTAATGAAAACTTAGGAGGATTCACATCTAGCCCATCCCCTGTGACTCCATAGTTAGACCAGACCTTTCAAGGAATAGAACTTTAGCAAAATGAGGCAAATGCATAACCCAGTTCCTTTCATGTTTTCTGCCTTAAGCATAAATTGTGTTCCTAAAGCCCCATTTTAATCATTCCTGGGTGCTTGGAAATCTATTAGGTCAGAGTCACCGTGCTGTTTGGCATGCCACCGAGGAGTTAGAGCCAGAGGCCACAGAAGGGTTAGGCAAAGACAAATGGGACAAGGCAGTGTTAAAGAAATGGCTTGGTCTTCTTTGGCTCTTGATCTTCTTACTCCATCTTTTGCCCTCTCTAGGCAATCATAGGATCAGTGATTTCAGAAGCCATCTTGTCCCTATTCCCTCATTTTACACATAAAGTAGTTTGCCCAAGGTCACAAAGCTAGTACGTGTCATAGATGAGGTTCAGACCCAGGTCCTTTGACTCCCTAGTGAGTGCTCTTTCTAGTGGACCAACACAACACACCTCCTTCAAAAAATCTGGGCTCACCAAATATTTGGACCTGGGACCTCTTGCCCTTGAGGCAAGAATCATCCCTATACCAATAAGCTAATTTTCTCCAACCTGCCATCTCCTTTTCTTTCATTTTTTTTAAATGAAAAAGCACTCAGTACCAAAAGGAACATTTTTTCCAATCTTTAAAAAAGTTTTAGTGACTTAGTCTCCTTTAATCTTTTTTTCCTCTTAACCGAGTCAAATGAGGTCTATATTTTTATCTGATGGAGTCAGTTAACTAACTAATTCTTAACAATGGATTGAATATGGTTCCAATTTAATTAAATTCAATATGTTTAAGTGCATTCTATATGAAAGGTAACTTACTAAGTTTCATGTGTGCATGTGTGTAAAAATAGCACATGGTCCTGGTCCTCAAAAAACTTTAAAATTACTAAAGGATAAGACACATACACAACTTAATGTATATGACAAGAATGATATGTGTCAGGAGAAGGTACCAAATGCTATCTTCAGAGTTTAACAAAAGATATTACATGTCAATCTTAATTTAAAGAATAGATAACAAGGAGATAATAATGATAATATAAAATTAAATACAGGAAATTAAAACCATGTAGGTATATTTGCAACATATGTTCAAACACACTTTTCTGCACACAGTTAAATTCTCCAAGCATTTATTAGGCTCTCACTGGTCACTGAGAATACAAAGATAACTATAGCCCATTCTGCTGTTAAGGAGTTTACAGTGTAATTGGAGGAGGGGAGAGGTACATCCATGGATAACATTGTTGTTAGTTCTTCATCTTTGAAGAGGACATGGTGGGTGATTTCTTGACTTGCAAGTGAATTGGATTTAAATGAGGCAGAGTTGTACAAAGTTGTCAGCCTCACTCTCTCATCCAGAATCATCGAAGTCCAGTGGCAGGACAAAAGGCAAGATGACTGGCAATGGCTTGGATACAGTAGATGACTGTGGCATCTTTGAAGTCTGACCAAGCTCTAAGCTATTTGAATTTCACCTTGAAGGAAGGTAGTTTAGTTAAGAAGGTTAGTGGGAAGTCTATTCCAGACATGAGAAATTGGTGTGAACAAAGTTCATGAAGATAAGAGAAGGGAGCATAAGAAAAGGGAGTGGAGACTAGTTTTTGCTGAAATGTAGAGTGTGTAATAATAGCAACTAATATTTCCATAGTATTTAGTGTTTGCAGAGACCTCTTCTTACAACTTCCTTCTTCCTCCTCTTCTCTCCCCTAGCTGTGGAACTCACCTCATACTTTACACTGGGGACTTTGGATGCTGATCTCCCTTTATTCTCTCTTCATTTCTAAATCTTGACACTATCCCCTCTTTCCCATTCTCATCTCCTTCTCCCCAGTCTCTGACAATGATGTGGCCTTTCTTCTTGCCAATGTCAACCCCTCCACACGTAGCTTTGATTCCGTTTGTTCCTTTGATTCCATTTGATTCCATTTGTCTTCTCTAGTCAATTGCTTCTTATATCATCCCTCCTTTCTTTTTAGTGTTTGATATCTCCCGATCTATTAGTTTCTTCTTGTTCCCTTCAAACAAACCCAAATATCTCTCATTTTCGCAAAATCTTCTACCATCCCCTTAATCTACCATCCTATATTTCTTCTATCTTACTCAGTCAAACTCCTAGAAAAAATTTTCTATACTTCCCCACGTACAACTTCTACTTCTTCTCCTCTTATTCACTCCTCATCCCATTTGTATTTGGCTTCTGCTCTTATCCCTCAATTGAAAATTGTCTCTCCAAAACTGTCAATATCAGGAAGTTGGATTTATATCCAGGATTCAAATATGATTCATTATTAGGAAATTTATTAGCATAATTGGCTATATTAAATAACAAGAACAACAAAATTAGGATTATATCAATAGATACAAAAAAAGGTTTAAACAAAATAAAATACCCATGTCTGTTAAAAGTGTTGGGAAAACATGGGATGAAATGGAGTTTCCTTAATATTGTAAGTAGTATCTATCTAACCCCAAAAGTCATACATGTAATAGAGATGAGTGATAGGTCTTTCAAATGAGGTCAGGGGTAAGGCAAGGATGTCCATTATGGCCACCACTACTAGACATAGTGCTAGAAAAGCTAGCTATAGCAAAAAGACAAGGAAAATAAATCTAGAGAATAAGAATAAGCAAAGAGGAAATGAACTTCTTGTTTTTTGCAGATGACATGATGGAGTACTTAGGAAACCCTAGAGAATCAACTTAAAAGTCAATTAACACAATTAATAACTTCAGCAAAATAGTAGGATATAAAGTAATTCACATAAATCATCAGTATTTCTGTAGATTACAAATAAAACTCAGCAGGAAAAAATAAAAAGAGAAATTCAATTGAAAATAATTACACGTGTATTAAATACTTGAGAATTTCTCTGCAACAACACACGCAGAAACTGTATAAACACAATTACAAAACATTCTTTGTAGAAATAAAGACAAACCTAAATCATTGTAAGAATATTAATTTCTCATGAACAAGCTGAGCCAACATAATAAAAAAGATAATACTATCTAAAATAATTTACTTATTCAGTGCCACACCAATCAAACTACCGAAGAATGATGTTTATAGGGCTAGAAAAAATAATACTGAAATTCACATGGAGGAACGAAAGTCAAGAATTTCAAGTGATTAAAAGTATTAAAAGAAAAGTGATAAAGAAGGGGGCCTAAGTAGTCTTAGATCTCAAGCTACAAGGCAATAATCATCAAAATATTTGGTAATGGTTAAAAAATAAGCAAGTGAAACAGATTATGCACAGGATTTTGCTGTTTAGTTGTTTCAGTTGTATCTGACCCTTTGTGACCCCATTTGAGGTTGTCTTGGCAAAGATACTGGAGAAATTTATCATTTCCTTCTCTAGCTCATTTTACAGATGGGGAAAATGAGGGAAACAGGGTTAAATGACTTGCTCAGGGTCACACAGCTAGGGAGTGCCTGAGACCAGATTTGGACTCAGGGAAATGAGTCTTTCTGATTCCAGGCCTGTTACTCTATCCATTGCTCCACCTAGCTAAGCTGCCCCTACATAGAAGCAAAGGAACCCAGTAGCCTAGTGTTTGCTAAGCCCTAAGACCATAGTTGGTGGGGTAAGGACTCATTATTGGACAAAAATTGCTGGGAAAACAGTTGATAGAATTTAAATTTAGACTAATCTTGAAATTAGCTCCAAATGTTCACATGACTTAGACATAAAAGGTAATGTCAAACAAATCAGACAAACGAGGAAGACATTTCCTTTCATTTCTATGGGCAGGGTTTCATGATTAAATAAAGGATAGAGAAAATCATGGAACATAAAATGGACAATTTTGGTTACATAAAATGGAAAATTTTTGGGCAAATAAAACCAATGTAGCTAGAATTAGTCAAATTAGCTTTATCAGAAAGAGTTAACTGGGGAAAAACACTCACAGCAAGTTTCTCTTATAAAGACCTCATCCCAAAGTTATATTAGGAATTGATTCAAGGTTATCAATGAACTCTCAATGACTAAATCATAGTATCATAGGATCATGGATTTAGATATGGGAAGAACCTTTGAGGACATATCATTTTACAGTTGAGGAAACTGAGTCTTAGAAAAGTGAAGTGAGTTGTCCAAGATCAGAGATAGGATTTGAACTCAGCTCTTTTTTACTCCAAATCCAATTTTCTTTTTGTGGGTCTTTTCCAAGTGCTCATTTGACACTGGATACTCTCTCTTCACCTGGCTTTTGTGATACATTCTCACACCTTTCTGACCATTCCTCTATATCTTCAGCAGGCTCATCATCCATATTGTGTTCCCCAACTTTGGATGTACCCCAAAGGCTCTTCCCTGTTCCCTCTTCTTTTCTCTTTTTGTTTCACTTGGTGACCTCATCAACTCTCATGGGTTAATTATCATCTTATGCAAATGGCTCCCAAACCTATTTATCCAACCCTAATCTCTTTCCTGAGTTCTAGGATTACATCACCAACTTCCTATTGGACTTTCTAAACTGGATCCCATAAAACTGAATATGTCCATAACAGAAATCATTATCCTTCCCTTAAAATCCATACTTCTTTTGAATCTTTCTATTTCTTCCAGGGACCCCACTATCCGAAGATTCTGTCTCCCTGTTCACAGCCTCAGCATTACTTCCTTATCCTCCTCTTACTCATCTCCCAAATCTAATAGATGCCAAACCTTGTCATAACAACTCTTGAATATAATGTCTCTTTCTCACTACTCATACATTCAGGACTTCATCACCTCTTTCCTAGATGATTGAGGCTGGTCTTCTTGCTGTTCCGCACATGGCTCTCTCTACTCCATTTCCATGCCTTTCCCTGTCCATGCTCTTGCCTGGAATGGAATCTCTCTTCAGCTCCACCTTGTAGAATCCCATACTTTCTTTAACATTCAACTCAAGCACTTCCTTCTACACAAACCCTTCCCTGACCTTCTCTTAGACGTGGTTTTAGATCTGGAAGGGACCTTTGAGGACGTCTCATTTTACAGTTGAGTAAACTGAGTCTGAGAGAAATGAACCGAGTTGCTCAAGATCAGAGCTAGGATTTGAAGCCAGATCTTTTGACTCCAAATCTAGTTTTCTTTTTTGCAAGTCTTCTGTCCCTACACTACTGGATACTTACTGTATATTTATTCCATACAGATTTAGAGATGTAATACTGGCTTCCTGACCAGAATATTAACTGTTTGAGGGCAGGCACTGTTCCATCTCTGTTTTTGTATCCCCAACATCTACTAAAGTGCTTGGTATCTAGGAGGCGCTCAATAAATACATTGCTTATTGACCAATTACATATGTTATTTTGCTCAGTTTACAGGTGAAGAAAATGAAGCTTTGAGTGACTTGCCCATCATCACACAGCTATTGTTATTTAATTCTTATTATTTTAATTTTATTCTCCTTTCACTCACTTTGGTGTTTTTTTTTTCTTTTTGGAGGGGGGAGGGCAGGGCAATTGGGGTTAAGTGACTTGCCCAAGGTCACACAGCTACTAAGTGTTAAGCGTCTGAGGCCAGACTTGAACTCAGGTCCTCCTGACTCCAGGTCTGGTGCTCTATTCACTGCACCACCTAGCCGCCCTTTCACTCACTTTCCAATCCTTTGTCATCTGGCTTCTTCAAGGAGTTTACATGCTAATGAGGAAAGACAACACACAAAGGGAAGCTGAAAAGGATGGGGAGAAGGTACCTAGATAGGGTTACGATCAAGAAGCTCAGAGGAGCAAAGTGGATGATGAAGAGATGACCGACTTGGAGGAACTCTCCACCCTCCCTTATGAGGGTATAGCAAGTCTGAGTCTGGAAAGGCCAGTGGGGACCTGATTGTTAAGACCATTAAAAGTCAAAAAGAAGAGTTTATAGTTTATATATTTCCTTGGTGGCATTATCTATTTTCATCCAGTGATCTAAAACCCCTCTGGGTCTTTCAGATGGATTAAAAACTTCTTCACACTTAATCGACTTTTGATTTATCTTTTGATTGATGTCCAGGCCTCTTGTGACTAATTTGGGTACTGATGTCATGTGAAGTCCAGGGCTGAAGTCACCTTCCAAGGTGAAGAGGTCCCTGAGTCATGACGGAGAAGTCCAGAGAAGTGGGGTGGGGTTAATAAATGCTTGTTGATTGATCACAAAATCAGTGATCAGTAGAACATATTAAAACTTGACTCTACTAACTCTTTGGAAATAAATATAACCTAGTAGGAAAATGTACAACCTACCCAATGGCAAATCCAGGTTTTGAAACGAATACTATTGCATGAGAACAACCCACATTTGCTTGGACAGAATGCCCTGAACAGAATTGAGTCCAACTGAGGGCCAAAGTCAAGCACCGGTGTTGCCAGGTGAGCCTGTGAAGGATATTGTGGTAATATAAGATCTGGGGACGGCCCTCAAATACGTAACAAGTGATCAGAAAGGACGAGTGGGTTGGCTAATATTAGGCCCAACTGAGGTATGGTGGCTAATGAGATAGCTGAACATGCAATTTGGAGGAGATCCAGCTGGAGCTGTTGGGGATTTCACCAGCAGACATAACAGAGCTCCTACAACTATGTGTGTATCGATTGGTTTGGAGCTATGGGTGTTATAACACTGTGTAGAGTCTGGCTACATAGAATATGTGAAATAAAATAGTGTCGGAAGATGTTAGCTTAGCAATTGATAATTTCTGGCCAATAGACCAGTTATTCTATTTTTTATTTAATAAAATTGATTAAGTATCTTTTGTAATAGATTGTGTAATTGATTTTGCCGGTTCATCGTGCACAAGTGTTCTTAAAAGCAAAGCAAATGTGATGATAACAGGCATTGATAAAACATTTTCATTTTACAAATACTTATATATATTATTTCATTTGAGTCTCAGGTAAGTAAGCTCTTGGGAGTAGGTAGTACAAGTATAATTTGTGATACGTTGCAGATGAAGACTTTGGGACTCAGAGATCATGGGACCATAGGTTTAGAGCTAAAAGAGACATTAGATCTTTTCTAGGCTAATTCTCTCATTTTGTGGATGAGGAAAGAGGCCCAGACAGCTTAAGTGAATTGCCCCAATGTCATGCAGGTGGATGGGGCAAAACCAATATTTGAATATAAATTCTCAGTTGTGAAATGACTTGCCTAGACTCACACAGCTAATGAAAAGGAAGATCTAGGATTTGAACCCATGTCTCCTGAAACCAAATCCAAGACTCTGGTGGAGAAGCTGACACTGGATGTGGAGAATGAGGAACTCCAAAGGAAAGCTTCTGCGTGATGGAAATGATTCTCTCTATTTGAGGTGAACATCTTTATGACCTGATTGGCTCAAGGAAATTCAGAAGAGGACCCTTTTGGATATCTGGTTTATAGACAATTAATTTTTTTCCTCCACAGTTAATGCTCATAATATGCTTGGAGAATAATATGCAGATTGTTTTGAGACTAGATTAGCCTGAAAGATAATCAAGAGAAATGATCCTTATGGTGACACTGTGGGCAGATTGCCTCTGAGAATGCCTTTAAGGAGGCCAAGTTTAGGGGCCTCCCAATGCCTTCTATGCATTTATCTTCCAGCTCCTCATGCTTCCACTCCCTCTCCCTGGACCGTCAAGCACCCAATGCCCTCACGTTCCTCTTCAGCTATCCCAATTGTACCTCTGTATAAACCACTCAGTTTTGTTCTTTCCTCTCTGAAAGATGTCAAAACTATGCTTTCCTCAATGCTCTCCAAACCAAACAATCTCAATGCAATTGTTCATAGGATCTTAAAATTGGAATGGTCCTTAGAGATGATTTAGGTCAACCTTCCACACCATGAGGGAGGTTCCCTGGCAGGTAGCCCTCATTCTCCAGTGATGGGGACCTCATTACCTAACAAGGAAGATCAATACATTTTTGAGCAATTCTAATTGTTAGAAAATTCTTTCACTGAGTCCAAATATGCTCCTTTTTGCTTCTACCATTGATACTGACTTTTATTTTTTGAACTGCACAAATTAGGTCGGCTTCATCTTCCCCAACAGCTCAGCCAAGTGTTAGGAGGAAAGAAATTCACACACACTAGTGTGTGAATAATTCATAGCTTTACCATCTTAGGGGTACTTGGAAAGTTCTAGGCTGTCAAGTGGTACAATGGATAGAGTGTAAGACTTGGAGTCAAGAAGAACTGAGTTCAAATCCCGTCTCAGATACTTATTAGCTGTATGACCCTAGTCAAGTCATTTAGCCCTGTTTGCCTCAGTTTCCTCATTGGTAAAATGAGCTGAAGAAGGAAGTGGCAAACCACTCTAGTATCTTTGCTGAGAAAACCCCAAATAGGGTCATGAAGAGTCAGACATGACTGAAAAACAACTGAACAACAGTCACAGATCTCCTTGTAGTAAGAATGACTCTGGCCTTCTTCTCTCAAGGCTAAGCCAGTCACATCTCCTCAGGGTTTTCAGGTACCCTGAAGGGAGGGGAATTGTGGGTGTTTCTTTTCTCTGCCCTTGGCTTCAGCCTCCACTGACTGTGTCATTTTAGGGGGTTAGCGACAAGAGCCTCAGTATTTCAGGAACATATACCTTCTGACACCACCTCAGTTTTTGAGGGAGGATCAGGGGTAGATTAGGTTCATAATTTAGCTCAATTCCTGCCTAGCACTGGTCCTCCCAAGTTCATGTTCAAAGCTGGCATCATTGTCAGATTCTGCTGGGATGGAGTATTAGATCTGTGTTCCTTGCTTCAGTGCTTAGCTGGCTGTAACAACTGGCTTGAGTTCTTGGACTTCCATATCCCCATGACCCACGTACCTGGCTCAGATCAGACCCTCCCTGCACCAAGAATGGAAAAGAATGACCAAAAAGGCCAAGGGCTCAGGCTCATTTCTAGGAGACCATATGGAATCAGAGGTGGAAGGACCCACAACCTTTCTTATAGCATGCTTTCTTCACTGGAAGCTATGAGTGAAGGTGTCATCTTGCTCCCTCAGATACAAATGCAACAAAAAGCTGGTCACAGCTGATTTTTTAAAATGTCAACAGATATCGCTATGCAGCCAGTGGAAAATGATCTCCCCATTTATTTGGTAGGCTGACAAGATAGTCACAGAATGTCCACGTGAACTCAAGCACTTATGATTCTCTGAAAAGTGGTTCCCCAGCGCCCCCCCTGGATGAACTTAAATCTTGTGATATAAGCCAATCTGTAATAAAAGAATGCACCCCCAAAGTCACTAACCTAGGCACACTCTTTGATTCATGTATATAACTATGAGATTTATATCCCCAAAGAGATAAAGGAAAGAAGAAAAGGATCCCTATATGGAAAAACATTTATAGCAGCTCTTTTTGTTATAATAAAGAATTAGAAACTAAGGGGAATGTTCACCAATTGGAGAATGAATGAACAAATGGTATATGTACATAGTAGAATACTATTGTGCTATAAAAATTGAGGAAAGGGGATGGTTTCAGAGAAATTTGGGAAGACTTGTGTGAACCGATGCAGAATGAAATGAGTAGAATCAGGAGAACAATTTATACAATAACATTGTGAAGACAAGCAATCTTGAAAGACAGAAGCATTTTGATCAATGTGACGACCCACCAGGATCCCAGAACGCCAATGAGGAAGCAAGCTGTCCACCTCCTGATGGAGAGCTGATGGACTCAGGATGCAGAAGATGCACATTTTTGGACATGACCAATTGGGGACATTTATTTTGCTTGATTCTGTGTGTTTATCACAGGGGTTTTCTTTCTTTTTTTTTTCTTTTAACATTTAGTTGTAGGAGAGTGGAGTGAAAGAAATTGACTGAAGATAGGATAAACAGAAGAAAGAAAGAAAGATAAAAGAAAGAAAAGAGGGCTATTGAAGCATTTTTTAAACTTCATGGAGGAGAACAGAAGGAATCATAGATAAGCACGAGAGCTTTGAAAGTTTCATGCTGAGTTTATTATATATTTAAAAAGAAAAAAATTGTGCTTATAATGTCATATATAATCTTATTTTTCAGCTTTATTTTCGGTATATGTACGTGTATTCGCATTTGTGCAGACACATATATACACCCGTATGTTTATACAAGGCACATATACTTATATACATATAGGCATATACAGCCACACAGAAATATACACATACATATGTGTGTATGTGTTTATGTATGTGTGTATGTATGTATATACTGAGCAACTAGATGGCACAGTGGATAGAGTGCCAGCCTTGGAGTCAGGAAGACTCCTCTTCCTGGGTTCAAATCCAGTCTCAGACACTTAGTAGCCGTGTGACCCTGGCCAAATCATTTAACCCTGTTTGCCTTAGTTTCCTCATCTATAAAATGAGCTGGAAAAATAAATGACAAACCACTCCAGTATCTTTGCCAAGAAAATAGGGTCATAAAGAATCTTACATGACTGAAAAACAACAAATATTAACATGGATACATGGAAATGCTAATTTTACTTGGTGTTTGTTAAATTCAGAAATAAAAAAAAAAGCTGTGTCAATGGTGAAAAAAGTAAGTCTAGGCCTCTTCACAGTGCCACAAATAGAGGATTCTTGTGGAGGCCCAGCAGGGAATGAGGCTGGAGATAGGAGCCGAGGTCAGACTGGAGGGGTCTTGGATGCTAGGACAGAGAAAAGTCCGTTTTCTCTGGTATCATAAAGTCTCCTCGTCAAGTTTCCCAGGGCATGGAGAGAGGTCAGAAGGGGGCCGGAGGCCCACCTTTAGTTCTCCAGAAGTCGTGGCTCAGGGTCTTACTTCTTCTGGGAAGGATCCCACCTCTGCTCCCAGAGACGCTGACAAAGTCTGACTCCTTTTCTCACAGCATGTGTTCCCAGCCTCTGGCTGCCTTCCCCTGGGGAGGACATCCGTGGGGACAGTTCCTGTTCCAGTCCTTGCCTTCCTGAACCTGATACGATTGTTTCACTGGGCACAGTGTAAAGATGCCAGCAGGGAACGGAAACATCTCATGCCTCAGCAATTTTTTTTTTAAAGGCAAAAAGAAAGGCTATTGAACTCGAGAGCTCTGAACCTAGGGTCCCGTCTTCCTGATGTGGGAGAAGCAACACTGTGAGCCAGCTTCCAAACTGGGAGCGAATGCTTTGACTCCCATACATCAGCTAAGCAACAACAACACCAAATTAATCTGCATTTCAAAGTACAGAATTTATTGACTACCTTCTTAGTTTATGGACTCAGGAAGCATCATTGTCATCATCATTAACAAGCAATATTTATCCAACAACAAATCCAATGTAGCAAACATTTATTAATCACCTACTGTATGCCCAGACTACATTAGACTGAAGAGGATAGTGAGTCCAGATAAGACATAGTCTCTGTTCTCCTGGGACTTACAGTTTAACAAGAAGATAACACAAATAACTGGGAATGCAAAATAATGCAACAAAAATATATGAGAGATGCAAAGGACTGTGTGAAGTCTGGGCTGCTGCTGGTGGAAATTAGGGAAAATTTGCAGAAGGAGATAGACTACAGGTTGGACAATAGCCTTTTTGGAAAAGATCTGGAGGCTGAGGAGGGTTAAATCTCAGAATGAGTTGATGGTATGATTTGGTGGTCAAAAAAGCTAATACTCTGTAGGGTTGCATTGCAAGAAACAGAGGGTGCAGAATGAGGGTGCTCTGCGCTGGCTGGGGTACTTAATTCTGGGTATCACATCTAACATCAAAGAGATCATAGGTTTAGAGCCAGAAGGAAGCTAAGATCTTACTGCTTCGCTCCCACATTTTGCACTTTAAAAATTTTTATTTTAATTTTTCTGATTTAAAAAAAAACAACTCTTTTCTTTCTTCTCCTCCTTCCCTATCTTGGGAAAAAAAAAAGCAGACTCTTTGTAACAAAGATATATAGTCAAACAAAGCATGAGACAAAAAAAAAGCCCCATGTTGGTCATATCCAAAATCCCAATGTCTCCAACTGCATCTTGTATCCGTTGCCTTTCTTTTTTTTGTCTTTTTTTTTGGAGGGGGGAGGGCAGGGCAGTTGGGATTAAGTGACTTGCCCAAGGTCATGTAGCTAGTTTTTGTGTTAAGTGTCTGAGGATGGATTTGAGCTCAGGTCCTCCTGACTCCAGGGCCGATGCTCTATTCATTGTGCCACCACCGAGTTGCCCCTATCCATTGCCTTTCTGTCAGGAGGTGGATAGCGTGTTTCATCATACAACCCTCTCATTTCATAACTGAGGACACTGAAGCCTGGAGAATTGCAGTTAGTTTATAGTTCAGTTGTTTTCAGTCATTTCTGACTCTTTGTGACCCCATTTGGCATTTTCTTGGCAAAGATAATGGAGGCTTTGCCATTTCCTCCTCTGTGCAGTTAGGTACCCAAGTTCATATAGCTCCAAGTGGCAGAGGCAGGATTCAAATCCAGGTCCTCTGACTAACTCCAGCCTTCTTTTCCACGACTTATTCTATACAAAATCCCAGTTAAATCCAGTGCCATACTTATGAAAGACCTACCATGGGTAGGGAACCTGCAGCCTCAACGGCACATGTGGCTTTCCAGATCCTCAAGTGTGGCCCTTTGACTGAATCCCAACTTCACAGAACAAATCCCCTTAATAAAAGGATTTGTTTTATAAAACTTAGACTCAGTCAAAAGGCTGCAACCAAAGAACTAGAAAGCCACATGTGGCCTCGAGACTGCAGGTTCCCCACCCCCGAATCTTGATCAGAAGATGGTGGCCAGTATGACAAGAGGATGGGATCTGATGTAAGAGGATTGGTTGGAGGAACTAGAGGGGGTTAGTTTAGTGAAGACAGAGGAGACATGGTAGCTGCTGTCATATATTTGAAGGGTTTTCTCTGGGAAAGAGGGACTCCACTTGTTCTGGTCCCAGAGGGAAGAGTGAGGAGCATTGTGTGGAATCTGCAAAGAGGTGGATTTAGGCTTGAGCTAAAGAAGAGCACTGTAACTTTCAGACACAGCCCAGACAGCAATGGGCCGATATAGGGGAGTGTGGGTTTCCTGTCACTGATGTTTTCAAGCAGAGGCTGACTGGCCACTTTCTGGAGATGTCATAGAAGGATTTCATGTTGAGCTTCAGGTTATACTCATGGCCTCTAAGGTCTCACTCAGCTTTTTGATTTTGTGACTTAAAGGAAACGCAGAATTCAAGGGGGTAAGGGAAGGGACATGAGTATCCTAGGAATAGAGAGTAGTATGAATAAAGTTTGCACAGAAGTGAGGGACACGTACAAGGAACAAAGAATGTTTCCTTCATATTGGTTAAAGGGCAGGGGATGTGGAAGGGAGTAGGAGATGAGGCCTAAAAGATAGGATGGCACAAGATTGTAGAGTGCCTTCAATGCCAGGCTAAGAAGTCTGGACTTTATTTGGTAGGCGATAATAAATTAGGGGAGGTAGATGGTTCAGTGAATAGAGTATCAGATCTGGAGTCAGGAAAACCAGAGTTCAAATTTGGCCTCAGTCATTAAGTAGCTGTGTGACACTGGACAAGTCACTTAGCCCTCTTTGCCTCAGTTTCCTCATCTGTACAATGAACTGGAAAAGGAAATGGCAAACCACTTTAGTATCTTTGCCAAGAAAACTCCGTAACAGGGTCACAAAGAGTAAGACACGACTCAACAACATTTACTATGTGCCGGGCACTGTGCTAAGGGATAGAATCATTGAATGGCTTTGAGTCAAAGGGTGCCAAGACCAGATCTCTGCCCAGCGCTGATTAATCTTCATGAAAGATGGGTTGGAGGAGCAAGATAATAGAAACAGAAGGCCTGGTAGGTTGTTATTTTTAAAAGTCTTAGGTAGGTGATAGTGAAAGGCCTGTATTAGGGTGTTGCCAACGGGAAATAAGGAAAAGGGGATGAGTGTGAGAGCTCTTGGTGAAGCTGAGCTTACAGAACTTGGTCATTGATTGGATTGGAAAAGAAAAGTGAGGGAAAGGAAGCTTGTCAAATAGAACATCAAGATTTGGGAGAGACTTGGTGATGCCACCGAAAGACTGGAGAAAAATTTAATTCAACAAACGTTTCTCGAGCCTGAGGGGTCGTGGGGAGATACAAAATTTAGGTGAGAGAGTCGGAGCCCTTGTGGAGTTTATAACCTAAAAGGGGACCATCACAAACGTATATGAACGTAATACGGCAATAATGAGCTGCTTCAATACGCTGGAGTGAGGGTGGACAGGTGGTAGAAAATGAGCTTTTATGAAGGGTTTTCTGTGTTCCAGGCACTATGTGCTAAGTGCTATGGCTAGAAACACCAAAAAAGGCAGTTTCTGTCCTCAAGGAGCTTGCATTCTAATGGGGGAATATAAAACATAAAATGGGGGAGAGATGGTGCCTCTGGGGGCCATGATGGGAAGAATCAGAAGCACATCTGGGAAGAGAGTGAAGCTGAACCTGTCGTAAAGATGGAGACCCCAGAAGGAACTTACCAATGGGAGAAGGGGGCTGGAATGGCAAAAAAAGATTAATAATAATGCCAACAATAACAATTAGCATATATATCTTTAAGTTTTGCAAAAAACTTTACAAATGGTATCTCATTTTGTCCTCAGGAAAACTGTGAGAGGTAGGTGCAGTGTTATCCCCACTTTTATAGATGAGGAAACCAAGGAAGACACGTTAAGTGACTTGCCCAGGATCACATAGTCAGTGATTGGCAGAGGCAGGATTTGAACTCACATCTTCAGGTCTAGTTCTGGAGCCATTTTGTCTATGTTCGGGTGTTCCTGGTTGAGAAGCAGCAGAAGGAGGGGGAGGAGGAGGAGGAAGAGGAGGAGATTGAGTTGGTTGAGAATGACCCACATGCTGAAGAAACTTTCCCAGGTGAAAAGGCTGAATCACGGCAACAAAGTCCAGAGACTGCTGGTCTACCAGTGGAGACGTCTTATTGGCAGATGGAGATAACAGGTCTGGAACTTGGGAGCTGTTTTAGGGCTGGAGATGGAGATTTTGGAGCCAACTTCATTGAGGTGATGGCCATGAGAGTGGACAAAATTGGGCTGAGTACCTGTTGTATAGGTCACTGTGCTCGGCAATGGAATAAGAAAGTGAACCATGCCCTAAAGGAAGTACAGGGTCTCAGAGCAGGGTGTGTGTGTGTGTGTGTGTGTGTGTGTGTGTGTGTGTGTGTGTGTGAATCCCTGGGGTCACCCAGAGGTCGGTCCAAATAGGACCTGGGCAGGAATCCCTTCTGAATTGTCCTCAACAAGCCTCTACTTGAAGGCCTCCAGTGATGGGGAAGCCAATACTTTCGGAGGCAGCTGGGCCATAAGTGTTATAGAGATTTTTCCTTATTTAATCTGAGTAGACAGGACTGAGTTATAAAAAGATAACTCACAATACCAGAGAGCATGTGATAAGTCTCAAATGGATGATAAAGAGAGTCAGTGCTTTGAGAGAGAATCATGGTGAAGTAGGGAGGAAGGTCAGGGCAGGCCTTCATGAAAGAGCTAAGATTTCTGCTATGCCTTGAAGAAAAGGGAAGGGAACAGGCATTTGTTAAGTGCACTGTGCTAAGTACTTCACAAATACGATCTCATTTGATCCTCACAATAACCCTGTGAAGTACGTTTTATTATTGCCCCACTTTACAGTTGAGAAAACTGAGGCAGACGGGGGTTTAGTGACTTGCTGAGGGTCACACAGCTAGTGTCGGAGGTCAGATTTGAACTCAGGTCTTATTGATTCTAGGTTCAACATTTTGATCTCTTGCATCAACTAGCAGCCTTAAAGGAAGGAAAAGGTCTTTGATAATTAAAGGTTAAGATTATTCCAGCGAGAAGGAAAGGCAGAGGCTTTGGGATGAGAATGTAGAGAAGACTCGTCAGGTTAGAGCAGAGGACTCCTAATGAGGGAGCAGTGGGAAATAGGGTGAAAGAGGCTTAAAAAAGAGGAGGGGCAGGGTCATGGAGGGGTGTGAATGCCAGGTTGAGTTTAAACTTTGTCCTGCAGAAAGTGAGGGGTCAACCATTTTTTGGAGAGGCTGGGAAGGATAACATGTTCAAAAGAATGTTTTAGGAAGATTAATGTGGCAGTGGCATGGAGGATGGAATGAATTGCAGGAAGGAGAGGCTGGAGACAGGAAGATCAGGTAGGAAATTATTGTGATAAGTGAAGGGAATAATGGGCTGGGCTAGAACAGCTTCTCTGGAGTGGGCATGGAAAAAAGACAAGGGGGATATGAAGGACCTTGTGAAGGAGAAACAGACAGGACAGGCTTTCGTTAAGTTTTCTAGAATCACAGGCACCTACATCACAGAGGCAAGATTAGATTTCAGGGTTAGAATCTCCCCACCCTGAATTCCCATTCTGGCTGGTAGACTAGGGCTCCACTGCCTCCCGGGGTTCAGAGAGCATGAAGAGCTGCCAAGTAGCTTTCTTGTTTGGAATGGCGGCTCTACTCCTCCCCCTCCTTCTTCTCCTACTCTCCCTCCTTCTTCTTCGCTTCCTCCTTCTTCTCCTTCTCCTCCTCCTCCTCCTCCTTCTTATTCCTCTTCTCCTTCTCCTTCTTCTCCTTCTCCTCCTCCTCCTCCTCCTCCTCCTCCTTCTTCTTCTTCTCCTTCTCCTCCTCCTTCTCCTTCTCCTCCTCCTCCTCCTCTTCCTCCTCCTTCTCCTCCTTCTCCTTCTCCTCCTTCTCCTCCTCCTCCTCCTCCTTCTTATTCCTCTTCTCCTTCTCCTTCTCCTTCTCCTCCTCCTCCTCCTCTTCCTCCTCCTTCTCCTCCTTCTCCTTCTCCTCCTTCTCCTTCTCCTCTTCCTTCTTCTTCTTCTTCTTCTTCTTCTTCTTCTTCTTCTTCTTCTTCTTCT